>JAHRIK010000014.1:1011020-1024146 GCA_020085045.1 Pythium oligandrum | reverse complement strand
TCGACGCGTGACGCGCTCACGCCTCTGTAGAGCGCAGTACAGCGCCGAGACCACCGCAGAACCAAAGTTCAGCTTCAAATGCACGCAATGCGGCAAGTGCTGTACGGGGAAAGGCGGCCGGGTACGCGTGAACGAACGGGAAATGGACGAGATGAGTCGCGTGCTGCAAACGTCGACGAGTGCGCTCAAGAGCCGATTCCTCACGCCACCCAAGAATGAAGGAGACATGTGGCTCATCCAGCAGACGCAAGACGACTCGCAGTGCGTTTTCCTTGATGGCAAGCGCTGTTCCATTTATGAAGGTACGAACTCGACTGGATTCACGCATTGCTAGTCAGATGACTCACGCCAATTGTTTCACAGCTCGTCCGACGCAGTGCCGGACCTTCCCGTGGTGGCCGCAGAACATTGTGTCCGACTACGATTGGCGCCTTGCCGCTCGACAGTGTGAAGGCATCAATGCAGACCCGACGTCAGCCACGGAATCAGACACGCTTCCAGTCAATGACGTGGTCTCCGAGGCCATCATCTATGATGTAAGACATGCCCATGAAAAGCCCGCGACCGAGTAGCTTGGCTAACCACTGCTTGCACAGATCCATCGCTCTGGCGAAGACTACACATACCTTGAGCTGAAGGAAATGCTCCGTGATCTACAAGAAATCGAGCCTACGTTTGTGGAAAACTACCGAAGCGAGCTCCGACAGAAGTTCCGTCGCGCAATTTTGCATCAGGACGACCAAGTCACCGTCCTGGATACCTTTTTCGAAGGCGCTGTGCCATCGCGATGCTTCGTCTTCAACGACCGACTGCACCTCGTGCAGAGTGAGATGCAACTCCAGTCAGACGGCCAGTCAGTTGACCCAGCCGTCCTTGTACTGGACGTTCACAAGGCAATGAGTCTCGCTTTGACTCTACTCACGGACAGAAATGCCAACAGTGGACTCAAAGTAGCATTACTGGGCTCTGGTGGCGGATCCATGGCTCGGTATCTGCTCGCTCAGCCTAACGCAGTCTCCAAGTTGGACTCGGTCGAGCCATCGTCCAAGGTGAACCAAGTCGCTCGTCAGTACTTTGGTCTTGAAGAAGTCGAACAAGCCGACGATCGCTTCCAACTCTACGAAGAGTTCGGAGAGGCGTTTGTAGACCGCCAAGTGCAGTCAAACACCCAGTACGACCTCATCGTCATCGACGTGGAAGACGGTAGCGACCACGGTGTCAATGCCCCACCCACGTCCATGCTGAACCACGACTTCCTCCAGAACGTCGTCAACCTTCTCACTCGAGACGGTATGGCCGTAGTCAACGTGATCACCGACAGTGACGAGGCTCTACGCTCCGTCACGACCGCCTTCGCTTCTGTGTTCAAAGAGCGCGGGCTCTATCGCTCTCTCCCACATAACACTGTCTTCTATCTCTTCGGTGAAGGCCGCGCCAATCCACCCGAGCCCATCCAAGTCGCGTCAACGGCCACGTCAGAGTTTACTTCGTTGACCCAAAGAGTAGTCGACGAGCCATGTGTGCTCTATCCACTCAAGACTCGGCCAACACAATGAGACGAACGAATCTCCTGGGCTCATCTATGAAGGCTGGGTCTTCAGCTTGACCGTGAACAAGCATAAAAAGGTGAACTTGTATCTGTTCTTTCAAAGAAAGGTATATCACTAGTTCATACTCTCATAGAAACATTATCACAAACCACCTCACTTTGATAATTCGGCGTGGAACACCTGGTATTGGAGTTCAATTCACAAGTACACTCAGGCGGTGAGACAGTGCAGGCTGTCAGGATAATGTGTGGCTCGGTGCCACCAAAGCTCTTTCGTGACCACTGCGTCCACAGTTTCTTTGATCACTGCGCATTGACGTGCTCGAGCTGTCCGATCGCGATGCGTTTACGTGCACATTTCGTCCTCGAAGGGGTGGACCGCGGTGACCCGGGGTCCCCACTCAGGATGCGTTCATACTCCAATTGCTCGTGGTCGACACACAAGCGCCATGGCCCTCCAGTTCCTCTTCGAGTCCTCGTGGTTCCAGAATGCCGATGTCCAGGCTATCCCTGCGGCGGCGATCGGTGCTATTGCCCTCCCGGTGGTGCTTGCGTACTTGATATTCCGTAGTGGCAAGCAAGACAAGGGCACGCGCAAGATCCATCGTCTCTCCGGCTATAAGCCCATTCTCAAGGACACGCCGGAGTTCTTGAAGAACAGCGGTCGTCTCCATGACTGGATTGCTTCGCTTGTGGAGCACTTCAAGGTGAACCGTTCATTGGCGAATGGCTGGGAAATCCACCGCGTGTGTTCATCACGACGCCAGAGGCTGTTGAAGAAGTCACCAAGGCCAAGTTTAACAACTTTCCAAAGGGCGAGACCCAGCTTGACAAGCTGCGCGACGTGTTGGGTGGCGGCATCTTTGCCTCTGACCATGCTCAGTGGGCCAATCAGCGCAAGACTGCTGTCAACTTGTTCACTGCACGAGCTCTCCGTGATTCAATGGCTGGCGGCATGCGTAAGCACGCGACTGCGCTCTTGAATGTCTTCGATCGCAGCAGCGAGAAGGGCGAGGCGATTGACCTTGTCAAGATTTTCAACAGCTTTACGATTGAGACGTTCGCTGAAATGGGTTTTGGTATCGAGATGAACTGCCTTGGCTCCGAAGAAGAGCATGACTTCCAGAGCGCTTTCGACAGTGCGCAGCGTATGGTCGTTCTGCGTTACCAGCGTCCTTCGTTTGTCTGGAAGCTCCAGCGCCTGTTTGGTATCGGTGCCGAGAAACAACTCAAGCAAGATATCAAGGTCATCGACGACACCGTATTCGATATCATCTCCAAGGCTCTCGCTAACCGTCAGAACCAGAAGGCCACCGACACACCAAACCTCGTATCCATCTTCCTCGACCGTGCCGAAGACGCCGAAGACGAAGACGGAAACATCGACCCCGTCTTCCTCCGTGACATGGTCGTCAACTTCGTCTTCGCCGGTCGTGACACGACCGCACAAGCCATGTGCTGGTTCTTCTTGAACTTGAGCAAGCGTCCGGAGGTGGCCAAGAAGCTGCGTGAGGAGATCGCCACGATGATTCCCGAGCTCGTGGAAGGCAAGATCAAGGTGCCAACGATGGAGCAAGTGCAGCAGCTGACGTATTTGGAGGCAGCGATCAAGGAGTCGTTGCGTTTGTACCCAGCAGTGCCTACGACGCTCAAGCTTGTGGAGGAAGACACTCTTCTTTCGGATGGTACTTTCTTGCGCAAGGGTTGGTTCGCTGTCATTTCAGCATATGCTCTCGCTCGTGCGACTCATGTCTGGGGTCCGGACGCGACGGAGTACAAACCAGAGCGATGGGTCGATGAGACCACGGGCAAGGTTCGCAATGAGTCTGCCTTCAAGTTCTTCTCGTTTAACGCCGGTCCTCGTATCTGTTTGGGTATGAACTTGGCCATGCTTGAGCTGAAGATTGTCCTCACCAGCCTGCTTACCCGCTACCAACTTGACCTGGTGCCTGGTCAAACCATTACGTATGACAATGCATTGACGCTCGCGGTCAAGGGCGAGTTGTTTGCCAATGTTAACATGCAGTAGAGAGCACACGCAGGAATGTGTTCATACGCCAACTAAATAGATGTATATAGACTACCAACTACTTTGACTGACATCAATCAATTGAGTATTTCACGAAATGCACTAGTATTTTCTAGTTTCCTCGCAATATGACGTTGACGCGTGAAGCAATGCTTCAGATTTTACTCATTAGCCAACTGGCGAGCAACCACACACCGACCAACCAACTACGCCATCCATACCGTCTACCAAGCTACAAGATGAAGTACACTGCTCTACTCTGTGCCGCAGTCGCCACGCTCGCTGCTGCTGTCTCAGCAGAGCCAACCATCGATAACCCTTCCAACAACAAGGACATCATCTCGCCAACGGAGGCACTCGATGCCATCAAGGAGGCCAACCTGCCTGCCGGTATGAAGCTCACCGGCACTCTTGACTCCATCCAGCCTCCAGCCAACACCAACGCCAGCAAGGAGAAGACCAGCACGGACATCGATACTCATATTGAAGTCAGCGGCAGTGTCGAGAGCAAGCAAGAGTGGCTCGGATATGGCGGTCGTGGTTGGGGAGGCTGGGGCGGCTGGGGTGGCTTCGGTCCATACCGCTTCGGGTGGTCATGCGGCGGATTGGGCGGATGGGCCTACCCTCTCGGCTATTGGAACACATTCGGAGCTGGCTTGTACGGTGGTGGCTGTGGTCTCGGTCTCGCTTGGGGTGGTCTCTACTATTGCTAGGCTATCCTAAGTGAGTCACGAGTTGACGGACTGACCGACTGAAGAGATAGAGAGAGAGAGAGAGAGAGAGAGAGAGAGCGTTAGTGCTTGCATAAGGATCCAATGAACCCATATCTTTGACGTCCAGACAGACAAGCATTCATTCACCAAAAATCGAATAAATTGCTCAGTTGATCTGAAACAGAATCAAGAGCACCTGTCAGCGAGGCGCTCGCTACCGAGAATCCTGACGCAGTCCATGGGGGTAAGCACGAAGTTTGCTGTCCGTAATCCATTACTGAGCAAGCGGCCACCACCGCAGCAGTTCCTTTACAAAGATCCAAATTCCTCGACGTTGAAGACGCCGACAGGCGCTCCGACTCTATGAAGACACTAGATAAACTTTTGTGGGCCACAACGTGCACTCAAATATCCTGTATGATCTCTGTAACCAAGCTGGACAGCGACTTTTTCCAAAACGTCCACAAACCCGTGTCCGTGATCACAGACGCGTGGAGACACACTGCATTTGCCTCTGTATTTGGCGGGTGCAGTCGTCCTTCGAACTCACAGTCCAAGTCAGATCTTGCCTAAAACACCACCTCCTACCCATGGAACCCGTCTGGGCCCGTCAGAGGCGACGCGGTGATGAATTCAAACGAGTCACCTGCTTTATCCACTGAGGACTCGACAACGAGGAGACGACAGGATCTTCTGGACCCATTTATGGCATGTGGCGTCCTTCAGCCTCATCGTGAACAATTTGAAAAAGTTGTCCAAAACATGGTAGCACCCACTTTTAGAAGCCTTAAAAAGATATAAGAAAAACGCCTTCTTTTGAAATTCTAGGAAAGCGCACCCAGATTTGAGTTCACTTTACAGGTTCGCGTTTGCGTTTGAGACAGTCCCGGATATGTGTGGTCTTGGAGTCGACAAAGCCATGTGCACGGCTCCACGCCCATGATCAAGAGCTTACGTGCACAGATCCACCGATCACTGCACGTTGGCGTGCCGTCCCCCACCCTGGGTCCACACCCTCATTTTCCAATTGACAATCGTCGATAAACAAGCACAATGGCGCTCCAGTTCCTCTTCGAGTCCCCTTGGTTCCAGAACGCGGATAGCCAGGCTATCCCAGCCGCGGCGATCGGTGCTATTGCCCTCCCGGTGGTACTTACGTACTTGTACCTCCGTGCTGGAAAGCGTACTGAGGAGCAAGGCACGCGCAAGATCCACCGCCTTCCTGGCACTCAGCCAATCCTCAAGAACACAGCTGAGTTCTTGAAAAATGGTGGTCGTCTCCATGACTGGATCACGTCGCATGTGGAGCACTTCAAGGGTGAACCGTTCATTGGCGAATGGCTGGGAAATCCACCGCGTGTGTTCATCACGACGCCAGAGGCTGTTGAAGAAGTCACCAAGGCCAAGTTTAACAACTTTCCAAAGGGCGAGACCCAGCTTGACAAGCTGCGCGACGTGTTGGGTGGCGGCATCTTTGCCTCTGACCATGCTCAGTGGGCCAATCAGCGCAAGACTGCTGTCAACTTGTTCACTGTATGAGCTCTCCGTGATTCAATGGCTGGCGGCATGCGTAAGCACGCGACTGCGCTCTTGAATGTCTTCGATCGCAGCAGCGAGAAGGGCGAGGCGATTGACCTTGTCAAGATTTTCAACAGCTTTACGATTGAGACGTTCGCTGAAATGGGTTTTGGTATCGAGATGAACTGCCTTGACTCCGAAGAAGAGCATGACTTCCAGAGCGCTTTCGACAGTGCGCAGCGTATGGTCGTTCTGCGTTACCAGCGTCCTTCGTTTGTCTGGAAGCTCCAGCGCCTGTTTGGTATCGGTGCCGAGAAACAACTCAAGCAAGATATCAAGGTCATCGACGACACCGTATTCGATATCATCTCCAAGGCTCTCGCTAACCGTCAGAACCAGAAGGCCACCGACACACCAAACCTCGTATCCATCTTCCTCGACCGTGCCGAAGACGCCGAAGACGAAGACGGAAACATCGACCCCGTCTTCCTCCGTGACATGGTCGTCAACTTCGTCTTCGCCGGTCGTGACACGACCGCACAAGCCATGTGCTGGTTCTTTGAACTTGAGCAAGCGTCCGGAGGTGGCCAAGAAGCTGCGTGAGGAGATCGCCACGATGATTCCCGAGCTCGTGGAGGCAAGATCAAGGTGCCAACGATGGAGCAAGTGCAGCAGCTGACGTATTTGGAGGCAGCGATCAAGGAGTCGTTGCGTTTGTACCCAGCAGTGCCTACGACGCTCAAGCTTGTGGAGGAAGACACTCTTCTTTCGGATGGTACTTTCTTGCGCAAGGGTTGGTTCGCTGTCATTTTAGCATATGCTCTCGCTCGTGCGACTCATGTCTGGGGTCCGGACGCGACGGAGTACAAACCAGAGCGATGGGTCGATGAGACCACGGGCAAGGTTCGCAATGAGTCTGCCTTCAAGTTCTTCTCGTTCAACGCCGGTCCTCGTATCTGTTTGGGTATGAACTTGGCCATGCTTGAGCTGAAGATTGTCCTCACCAGCCTGCTTACCCGCTACCAACTTGACCTGGTGCCTGGTCAAACCATTACGTATGACAATGCATTGACGCTCGCGGTCAAGGGCGAGTTGTTTGCCAATGTTAACATGCAGTAGAGAGCACACGCAGGAATGTGTTCATACGCCAACTAAATAGATGTATATAGACTACCAACTACTTTGACTGACATCAATCAATTGAGTATTTCACGAAATGCACTAGTATTTTCTAGTTTCCTCGCAATATGACGTTGACGCGTGAAGCAATGCTTCAGATTTTACTCATTAGCCAACTGGCGAGCAACCACACACCGACCAACCAACTACGCCAACCATACCATCTACCAAGCTACAAGATGAAGTACACTGCTCTACTCTGTGCCGCAGTCGCCACGCTCGCTGCTGCTGTCTCAGCAGAGCCAACCATCGATAACCCTTCCAACAACAAGGACATCATCTCGCCAACGGAGGCACTCGATGCCATCAAGGAGGCCAACCTGCCTGCCGGTATGAAGCTCACCGGCACTCTTGACTCCATCCAGCCTCCAGCCAACACCAACGCCAGCAAGGAGAAGACCAGCACGGACATCGATACTCATATTGAAGACAGCGGCAGTGTCGAGAGCAAGCAAGAGTGGCTCGGATATGGCGGTCGTGGTTGGGGAGGCTGGGGCGGCTGGGGTGGTTGGGGTGGCTTCGGTCCATACCGCTTCGGCTGGTCATGCGGCGGATTGGGCGGATGGGCCTACCCTCTCGGCTATTGGAACACATTCGGAGCTGGCTTGTACGGTGGTGGCTGTGGCCTCGGTCTCGCTTGGGGTGGTCTCTACTATTGCTAGGCTATCCTAAGTGAGTCACGAGTTGACGGACTGACCGACTGAAGAGATAGAGATAGAGAGAGAGAGAGAGAGAGAGAGAGAGAGAGAGAGAAGCGTTAGTGCTTGCATAAGGATCCAATGAACCCATATCTTTGACGTCCAGACAGACAAGCATTCATTCACCAAAAATCGAATAAATTGCTCAGTTGATCTGAAACAGAATCAAGAGCACCTGTCAGCGAGGCGCTCCTACCGAGAATCCTGACGCAGTCCATGGGGGTAAGCACGAAGTTTGCTGTCCGTAATCCACTACTGAGCAAGCGGCCACCACCGCAGCAGTTCCTTTACAAAGATCCAAATTCCTCGACGTTGAAGACGCCGACAGGCGCTCCGACTCTATGAAGACACTAGATAAACTTTTGTGGGCCACAACGTGCACTCAAATATCCTGTATGATCTCTGTAACCAAGCTGGACAGCGACTTTTTCCAAAACGTCCACAAACCCGTGTCCGTGATCACAGACGCGTGGAGACACACTGCATTTGCCTCTGTATTTGGCGGGTGCAGTCGTCCTTCGAACTCACAGTCCAAGTCAGATCTTGCCTAAAACACCACCTCCTACCCATGGAACCCGTCTGGGCCCGTCAGAGGCGACGCGGTGATGAATTCAAACGAATCACCTGCTTTATCCACTGAGGACTCGACAACGAGGAGACGACAGGATCTTCTGGACCCATTTATGGCATGTGGCGTCCTTCAGCCTCATCGTGAACAATTTGAAAAAGTTGTCCAAAACAAGGTAGCACCACTTTTAGAAGCCTTAAAAAGATATAAGAAAAACGCCTTCTTTTGAAATTCTAGGAAAGCGCACCCAGATTTGAGTTCACTTTACAGGTTCGCGTTTGCGTTTGAGACAGTCCCGGATATGTGTGGTCTTGGAGTCGACAAAGCCCTTGTGCACGGCTCCACGCCCATGATCAAGAGCTTACGTGCACAGATCCACCGATCACTGCACGTTGGCGTGCCTGAGTCGTCCGATCACCACGCGTTTACGTGCACAAAAGGATGGAGGGATGTGATTCTGGGTCCACACCCTCATTTTCCAATTGACAATCGTCGATAAACAAGCACAATGGCGCTCCAGTTCCTCTTCGAGTCCCCTTGGTTCCAGAACGCGGATAGCCAGGCTATCCCAGCCGCGGCGATCGGTGCTATTGCCCTCCCGGTGGTACTTACGTACTTGTACCTCCGTGCTGGAAAGCGTACTGAGGAGCAAGGCACGCGCAAGATCCACCGCCTTCCTGCACTCAGCCAATCCTCAAGAACACAGCTGAGTTCTTGAAAAATGGTGGTCGTCTCCATGACTGGATCACGTCGCATGTGGAGCACTTCAAGGGTGAACCGTTCATTGGCGAATGGCTGGGAAATCCACCGCGTGTGTTCATCACGACGCCAGAGGCTGTTGAAGAAGTCACCAAGGCCAAGTTTAACAACTTTCCAAAGGGCGAGACCCAGCTTGACAAGCTGCGCGACGTGTTGGGTGGCGGCATCTTTGCCTCTGACCATGCTCAGTGGGCCAATCAGCGCAAGACTGCTGTCAACTTGTTCACTGTATGAGCTCTCCGTGATTCAATGGCTGGCGGCATGCGTAAGCACGCGACTGCGCTCTTGAATGTCTTCGATCGCAGCAGCGAGAAGGGCGAGGCGATTGACCTTGTCAAGATTTTCAACAGCTTTACGATTGAGACGTTCGCTGAAATGGGTTTTGGTATCGAGATGAACTGCCTTGACTCCGAAGAAGAGCATGACTTCCAGAGCGCTTTCGACAGTGCGCAGCGTATGGTCGTTCTGCGTTACCAGCGTCCTTCGTTTGTCTGGAAGCTCCAGCGCCTGTTTGGTATCGGTGCCGAGAAACAACTCAAGCAAGATATCAAGGTCATCGACGACACCGTATTCGATATCATCTCCAAGGCTCTCGCTAACCGTCAGAACCAGAAGGCCACCGACAACACCAAACCTCGTATCCATCTTCCTCGACCGTGCCGAAGACGCCGAAGACGAAGACGGAAACATCGACCCCGTCTTCCTCCGTGACATGGTCGTCAACTTCGTCTTCGCCGGTCGTGACACGACCGCACAAGCCATGTGCTGGTTCTTCTTGAACTTGAGCAAGCGTCCGGAGGTGGCCAAGAAGCTGCGTGAGGAGATCGCCACGATGATTCCCGAGCTCGTGGAAGGCAAGATCAAGGTGCCAACGATGGAGCAAGTGCAGCAGCTGACGTATTTGGAGGCAGCGATCAAGGAGTCGTTGCGTTTGTACCCAGCAGTGCCTACGACGCTCAAGCTTGTGGAGGAAGACACTCTTCTTTCGGATGGTACTTTCTTGCGCAAGGGTTGGTTCGCTGTCATTTTAGCATATGCTCTCGCTCGTGCGACTCATGTCTGGGGTCCGGACGCGACGGAGTACAAACCAGAGCGATGGGTCGATGAGACCACGGGCAAGGTTCGCAATGAGTCTGCCTTCAAGTTCTTCTCGTTCAACGCCGGTCCTCGTATCTGTTTGGGTATGAACTTGGCCATGCTTGAGCTGAAGATTGTCCTCACCAGCCTGCTTACCCGCTACCAACTTGACCTGGTGCCTGGTCAAACCATTACGTATGACAATGCATTGACGCTCGCGGTCAAGGGCGAGTTGTTTGCCAATGTTAACATGCAGTAGAGAGCACACGCAGGAATGTGTTCATACGCCAACTAAATAGATGTATATAGACTACCAACTACTTTGACTGACATCAATCAATTGAGTATTTCACGAAATGCACTAGTATTTTCTAGTTTCCTCGCAATATGACGTTGACGCGTGAAGCAATGCTTCAGATTTTACTCATTAGCCAACTGGCGAGCAACCACACACGACCAACCAACTACGCCAACCATACCATCTACCAAGCTACAAGATGAAGTACACTGCTCTACTCTGTGCCGCAGTCGCCACGCTCGCTGCTGCTGTCTCAGCAGAGCCAACCATCGATAACCCTTCCAACAACAAGGACATCATCTCGCCAACGGAGGCACTCGATGCCATCAAGGAGGCCAACCTGCCTGCCGGTATGAAGCTCACCGGCACTCTTGACTCCATCCAGCCTCCAGCCAACACCAACGCCAGCAAGGAGAAGACCAGCACGGACATCGATACTCATATTGAAGACAGCGGCAGTGTCGAGAGCAAGCAAGAGTGGCTCGGATATGGCGGTCGTGGTTGGGGAGGCTGGGGCGGCTGGGGTGGTTGGGGTGGCTTCGGTCCATACCGCTTCGGCTGGTCATGCGGCGGATTGGGCGGATGGGCCTACCCTCTCGGCTATTGGAACACATTCGGAGCTGGCTTGTACGGTGGTGGCTGTGGCCTCGGTCTCGCTTGGGGTGGTCTCTACTATTGCTAGGCTATCCTAAGTGAGTCACGAGTTGACGGACTGACCGACTGAAGAGATAGAGATAGAGAGAGAGAGAGAGAGAGAGAGAGAGAGAGAGAAAGCGTTAGTGCTTGCATAAGGATCCAATGAACCCACATCTTTGACGTCCAGACAGACAAGCATTCATTCACCAAAAATCGAATAAATTGCTCAGTTGATCTGAAACAGAATCAAGAGCACCTGTCAGCGAGGCGCTCCTACCGAGAATCCTGACGCAGTCCATGGGGGTAAGCACGAAGTTTGCTGTCCGTAATCCACTACTGAGCAAGCGGCCACCACCGCAGCAGTTCCTTTACAAAGATCCAAATTCCTCGACGTTGAAGACGCCGACAGGCGCTCCGACTCTATGAAGACACTAGATAAACTTTTGTGGGCCACAACGTGCACTCAAATATCCTGTATGATCTCTGTAACCAAGCTGGACAGCGACTTTTTCCAAAACGTCCACAAACCCGTGTCCGTGATCACAGACGCGTGGAGACACACTGCATTTGCCTCTGTATTTGGCGGGTGCAGTCGTCCTTCGAACTCACAGTCCAAGTCAGATCTTGCCTAAAACACCACCTCCTACCCATGGAACCCGTCTGGGCCCGTCAGAGGCGACGCGGTGATGAATTCAAACGAATCACCTGCTTTATCCACTGAGGACTCGACAACGAGGAGACGACAGGATCTTCTGGACCCATTTATGGCATGTGGCGTCCTTCAGCCTCATCGTGAACAATTTGAAAAAGTTGTCCAAAACATGGTAGCACCCACTTTTAGAAGCCTTAAAAAGATATAAGAAAAACGCCTTCTTTTGAAATTCTAGGAAAGCGCACCCAGATTTGAGTTCACTTTACAGGTTCGCGTTTGCGTTTGAGACAGTCCCGGATATGTGTGGTCTTGGAGTCGACAAAGCCCTTGTGCACGGCTCCACGCCCATGATCAAGAGCTTACGTGCACAGATCCACCGATCACTGCACGTTGGCGTGCCTGAGTCGTCCGATCACCACGCGTTTACGTGCACAAAAGGATGGAGGGATGTGATTCTGGGTCCACACCCTCATTTTCCAATTGACAATCGTCGATAAACAAGCACAATGGCGCTCCAGTTCCTCTTCGAGTCCCCTTGGTTCCAGAACGCGGATAGCCAGGCTATCCCAGCCGCGGCGATCGGTGCTATTGCCCTCCCGGTGGTACTTACGTACTTGTACCTCCGTGCTGGAAAGCGTACTGAGGAGCAAGGCACGCGCAAGATCCACCGCCTTCCTGGCACTCAGCCAATCCTCAAGAACACAGCTGAGTTCTTGAAAAATGGTGGTCGTCTCCATGACTGGATCACGTCGCATGTGGAGCACTTCAAGGGTGAACCGTTCATTGGCGAATGGCTGGGAAATCCACCGCGTGTGTTCATCACGACGCCAGAGGCTGTTGAAGAAGTCACCAAGGCCAAGTTTAACAACTTTCCAAAGGGCGAGACCCAGCTTGACAAGCTGCGCGACGTGTTGGGTGGCGGCATCTTTGCCTCTGACCATGCTCAGTGGGCCAATCAGCGCAAGACTGCTGTCAACTTGTTCACTGTATGAGCTCTCCGTGATTCAATGGCTGGCGGCATGCGTAAGCACGCGACTGCGCTCTTGAATGTCTTCGATCGCAGCAGCGAGAAGGGCGAGGCGATTGACCTTGTCAAGATTTTCAACAGCTTTACGATTGAGACGTTCGCTGAAATGGGTTTTGGTATCGAGATGAACTGCCTTGACTCCGAAGAAGAGCATGACTTCCAGAGCGCTTTCGACAGTGCGCAGCGTATGGTCGTTCTGCGTTACCAGCGTCCTTCGTTTGTCTGGAAGCTCCAGCGCCTGTTTGGTATCGGTGCCGAGAAACAACTCAAGCAAGATATCAAGGTCATCGACGACACCGTATTCGATATCATCTCCAAGGCTCTCGCTAACCGTCAGAACCAGAAGGCCACCGACAACACCAAACCTCGTATCCATCTTCCTCGACCGTGCCGAAGACGCCGAAGACGAAGACGGAAACATCG
>JAHRIK010000014.1:991573-1008791 GCA_020085045.1 Pythium oligandrum | reverse complement strand
AGAAGATCCTGTCGTCTCCTCGTTGTCGAGTCCTCAGTGGATAAAGCAGGTGATTCGTTTGAATTCATCACCGTCGCCTCTGACGGCCCAGACGGGTTCCATGGGTAGGAGGTGGTGTTTTAGGCAAGATCTGACTTGGACTGTGAGTTCGAAGGACGACTGCACCCGCCAAATACAGAGGCAAATGCAGTGTGTCTCCACGCGTCTGTGATCACGGGCACGGGTTTGTGGATGTTTTGGAAAAAGTCGCTGTCCAGCTTGGTTACAGAGATCATACAGGATATTTGAGTGCACGTTGTGGCCCACAAAAGTTTATCTAGTGTCTTCATAGAGTCGGAGCGCCTGTCGGCGTCTTCAACGTCGAGGAATTTGGATCTTTGTAAAGGAACTGCTGCAGTGGTGGCCGCTTGCTCAGTAGTGGATTACGGACAGCAAACTTCGTGCTTACCCCATGGACTGCGTCAGGATTCTCGGTAGGAGCGCCTCGCTGACAGGTGCTCTTGATTCTGTTTCAGATCAACTGAGCAATTTATTCGATTTTTGGTGAATGAATGCTTGTCTGTCTGGACGTCAAAGATATGGGTTCATTGGATCCTTATGCAAGCACTAACGCTTTCTCTCTCTCTCTCTCTCTCTCTCTCTCTATCTCTTCAGTCGGTCAGTCCGTCAACTCGTGACTCACTTAGGATAGCCTAGCAGTAGTAGAGACCACCCAAGCGAGACCGAGGCCACAGCCACCACCGTACAAGCCAGCACCGAATGTGTTCCAGTAGCCGAGAGGGTAGGCCCATCCGCCCAATCCGCCGCATGACCACCCGAAGCGGTATGGACCAAAGCCACCCCAGCCACCCCAGCCGCCTCCCCAACCGAGACCGCCATAGCCGAGCCACTCTTGCTTGCTCTCGACACTGCCGCTGTCTTCAATATGAGTATCGATGTCCGTGCTGGTCTTCTCCTTGCTGGCGTTGGTGTTGGCTGGAGGCTGGATGGAGTCAAGAGTGCCGGTGAGCTTCATACCGGCAGGCAGGTTGGCCTCCTTGATGGCATCGAGTGCCTCCGTTGGCGAGATGATGTCCTTGTTGTTGGAAGGGTTATCGATGGTTGGCTCTGCTGAGACAGCAGCAGCGAGCGTGGCGACTGCGGCACAGAGTAGAGCAGTGTACTTCATCTTGTAGCTTGGTAGACGGTATGGATGGCGTAGTTGGTTGGTCGGTGTGTGGTTGCTCGCCAGTTGGCTAATGAGTAAAATCTGAAGCATTGCTTCACGCGTCAACGTCATATTGCGAGGAAACTAGAAAATACTAGTGCATTTCGTGAAATACTCAATTGATTGATGTCAGTCAAAGTAGTTGGTAGTCTATATACATCTATTTAGTTGGCGTATGAACACATTCCTGCGTGTGCTCTCTACTGCATGTTAACATTGGCAAACAACTCGCCCTTGACCGCGAGCGTCAATGCATTGTCATACGTAATGGTTTGACCAGGCACCAGGTCAAGTTGGTAGCGGGTAAGCAGGCTGGTGAGGACAATCTTCAGCTCAAGCATGGCCAAGTTCATACCCAAACAGATACGAGGACCGGCGTTGAACGAGAAGAACTTGAAGGCAGACTCATTGCGAACCTTGCCCGTGGTCTCATCGACCCATCGCTCTGGTTTGTACTCCGTCGCGTCCGGACCCCAGACATGAGTCGCACGAGCGAGAGCATATGCTAAAATGACAGCGAACCAACCCTTGCGCAAGAAAGTACCATCCGAAAGAAGAGTGTCTTCCTCCACAAGCTTGAGCGTCGTAGGCACTGCTGGGTACAAACGCAACGACTCCTTGATCGCTGCCTCCAAATACGTCAGCTGCTGCACTTGCTCCATCGTTGGCACCTTGATCTTGCCTTCCACGAGCTCGGGAATCATCGTGGCGATCTCCTCACGCAGCTTCTTGGCCACCTCCGGACGCTTGCTCAAGTTCAAGAAGAACCAGCACATGGCTTGTGCGGTCGTGTCACGACCGGCGAAGACGAAGTTGACGACCATGTCACGGAGGAAGACGGGGTCGATGTTTCCGTCTTCGTCTTCGGCGTCTTCGGCACGGTCGAGGAAGATGGATACGAGGTTTGGTGTTGTCGGTGGCCTTCTGGTTCTGACGGTTAGCGAGAGCCTTGGAGATGATATCGAATACGGTGTCGTCGATGACCTTGATATCTTGCTTGAGTTGTTTCTCGGCACCGATACCAAACAGGCGCTGGAGCTTCCAGACAAACGAAGGACGCTGGTAACGCAGAACGACCATACGCTGCGCACTGTCGAAAGCGCTCTGGAGTCATGCTCCTCCTCCGCGTCAAGGCAGTTCATCTCGATACCAAAACCCATTTCAGCGAACGTCTCAATCGTAAAGCTGTTGAAAATCTTGACAAGGTCAATCGCCTCGCCCTTCTCGCTGCTGCGATCGAAGACATTCAAGAGCGCAGTCGCGTGCTTACGCATGCCGCCAGCCATTGAATCACGGAGAGCTCATACAGTGAACAAGTTGACAGCAGTCTTGCGCTGATTGGCCCACTGAGCATGGTCAGAGGCAAAGATGCCGCCACCCAACACGTCGCGCAGCTTGTCAAGCTGGGTCTCGCCCTTTGGAAAGTTGTTAAACTTGGCCTTGGTGACTTCTTCAACAGCCTCTGGCGTCGTGATGAACACACGCGGTGGATTTCCCAGCCATTCGCCAATGAACGGTTCACCCTTGAAGTGCTCCACATGCGACGTGATCCAGTCATGGAGACGACCACCATTTTTCAAGAACTCAGCTGTGTTCTTGAGGATTGGCTGAGTGCCAGGAAGGCGGTGGATCTTGCGCGTGCCTTGCTCCTCAGTACGCTTTCCAGCACGGAGGTACAAGTACGTAAGTACCACCGGGAGGGCAATAGCACCGATCGCCGCGGCTGGGATAGCCTGGCTATCCGCGTTCTGGAACCAAGGGGACTCGAAGAGGAACTGGAGCGCCATTGTGCTTGTTTATCGACGATTGTCAATTGGAAAATGAGGGTGTGGACCCAGAATCACATCCCTCCATCCTTTTGTGCACGTAAACGCGTGGTGATCGGACGACTCAGGCACACCAACGTGCAGTGATCGGTGGATCTGTGCACGTAAGCTCTTGATCATGGGCGTGGAGCCGTGCACAAGGGCTTTGTCGACTCCAAGACCACACATATCCGGGACTGTCTCAAACGCAAACGCGAACCTGTAAAGTGAACTCAAATCTGGGTGCGCTTTCCTAGAATTTCAAAAGAAGGCGTTTTTCTTATATCTTTTTAAGGCTTCTAAAAGTGGGTGCTACCTTGTTTTGGACAACTTTTTCAAATTGTTCACGATGAGGCTGAAGGACGCCACATGCCATAAATGGGTCCAGAAGATCCTGTCGTCTCCTCGTTGTCGAGTCCTCAGTGGATAAAGCAGGTGATTCGTTTGAATTCATCACCGCGTCGCCTCTGACGGGCCCAGACGGGTTCCATGGGTAGGAGGTGGTGTTTTAGGCAAGATCTGACTTGGACTGTGAGTTCGAAGGACGACTGCACCCGCCAAATACAGAGGCAAATGCAGTGTGTCTCCACGCGTCTGTGATCACGGGCACGGGTTTGTGGACGTTTTGGAAAAAGTCGCTGTCCAGCTTGGTTACAGAGATCATACAGGATATTTGAGTGCACGTTGTGGCCCACAAAAGTTTATCTAGTGTCTTCATAGAGTCGGAGCGCCTGTCGGCGTCTTCAACGTCGAGGAATTTGGATCTTTGTAAAGGAACTGCTGCAGTGGTGGCCGCTTGCTCAGTAGTGGATTACGGACAGCAAACTTCGTGCTTACCCCCATGGACTGCGTCAGGATTCTCGGTAGCGAGCGCCTCGCTGACAGGTGCTCTTGATTCTGTTTCAGATCAACTGAGCAATTTATTCGATTTTTGGTGAATGAATGCTTGTCTGTCTGGACGTCAAAGATATGGGTTCATTGGATCCTTATGCAAGCACTAACGCTCTCTCTCTCTCTCTCTCTCTATCTCTTCAGTCGGTCAGTCCGTCAACTCGTGACTCACTTAGGATAGCCTAGCAATAGTAGAGACCACCCCAAGCGAGACCGAGGCCACAGCCACCACCGTACAAGCCAGCTCCGAATGTGTTCCAATAGCCGAGAGGGTAGGCCCATCCGCCCAATCCGCCGCATGACCACCCGAAGCGGTATGGACCAAAGCCACCCCAACCACCCCAGCCGCCCCAGCCTCCCCAACCACGACCGCCATAGCCGAGCCACTCTTGCTTGCTCTCGACACTGCCGCTGTCTTCAATATGAGTATCGATGTCCGTGCTGGTCTTCTCCTTGCTGGCGTTGGTGTTGGCTGGAGGCTGGATGGAGTCAAGAGTGCCGGTGAGCTTCATACCGGCAGGCAGGTTGGCCTCCTTGATGGCATCGAGTGCCTCCGTTGGCGAGATGATGTCCTTGTTGTTGGAAGGGTTATCGATGGTTGGCTCTGCTGAGACAGCAGCAGCGAGCGTGGCGACTGCGGCACAGAGTAGAGCAGTGTACTTCATCTTGTAGCTTGGTAGACGGTATGGATGGCGTAGTTGGTTGGTCGGTGTGTGGTTGCTCGCCAGTTGGCTAATGAGTAAAATCTGAAGCATTGCTTCACGCGTCAACGTCATATTGCGAGGAAACTAGAAAATACTAGTGCATTTCGTGAAATACTCAATTGATTGATGTCAGTCAAAGTAGTTGGTAGTCTATATACATCTATTTAGTTGGCGTATGAACACATTCCTGCGTGTGCTCTCTACTGCATGTTAACATTGGCAAACAACTCGCCCTTGACCGCGAGCGTCAATGCATTGTCATACGTAATGGTTTGACCAGGCACCAGGTCAAGTTGGTAGCGGGTAAGCAGGCTGGTGAGGACAATCTTCAGCTCAAGCATGGCCAAGTTCATACCCAAACAGATACGAGGACCGGCGTTGAACGAGAAGAACTTGAAGGCAGACTCATTGCGAACCTTGCCCGTGGTCTCATCGACCCATCGCTCTGGTTTGTACTCCGTCGCGTCCGGACCCCAGACATGAGTCGCACGAGCGAGAGCATATGCTAAAATGACAGCGAACCAACCCTTGCGCAAGAAAGTACCATCCGAAAGAAGAGTGTCTTCCTCCACAAGCTTGAGCGTCGTAGGCACTGCTGGGTACAAACGCAACGACTCCTTGATCGCTGCCTCCAAATACGTCAGCTGCTGCACTTGCTCCATCGTTGGCACCTTGATCTTGCCTTCCACGAGCTCGGGAATCATCGTGGCGATCTCCTCACGCAGCTTCTTGGCCACCTCCGGACGCTTGCTCAAGTTCAAGAAGAACCAGCACATGGCTTGTGCGGTCGTGTCACGACCGGCGAAGACGAAGTTGACGACCATGTCACGGAGGAAGACGGGGTCGATGTTTCCGTCTTCGTCTTCGGCGTCTTCGGCACGGTCGAGGAAGATGGATACGAGGTTTGGTGTTGTCGGTGGCCTTCTGGTTCTGACGGTTAGCGAGAGCCTTGGAGATGATATCGAATACGGTGTCGTCGATGACCTTGATATCTTGCTTGAGTTGTTTCTCGGCACCGATACCAAACAGGCGCTGGAGCTTCCAGACAAACGAAGGACGCTGGTAACGCAGAACGACCATACGCTGCGCACTGTCGAAAGCGCTCTGGAGTGGGTGCTCCTCCTCCGCGTCAAGGCAGTTCATCTTGATACCAAAACCCATTTCAGCGAACGTCTCAATCGTAAAGCTGTTGAAAATCTTGACAAGGTCAATCGCCTCGCCCTTCTCGCTGCTGCGATCGAAGACATTCAAGAGCGCAGTCGCGTGCTTACGCATGCCGCCAGCCATTGAATCACGGAGAGCTCATACAGTGAACAAGTTGACAGCAGTCTTGCGCTGATTGGCCCACTGAGCATGGTCAGAGGCAAAGATGCCGCCACCCAACACGTCGCGCAGCTTGTCAAGCTGGGTCTCGCCCTTTGGAAAGTTGTTAAACTTGGCCTTGGTGACTTCTTCAACAGCCTCTGGCGTCGTGATGAACACACGCGGTGGATTTCCCAGCCATTCGCCAATGAACGGTTCACCCTTGAAGTGCTCCACATGCGACGTGATCCAGTCATGGAGACGACCACCATTTTTCAAGAACTCAGCTGTGTTCTTGAGGATTGGCTGAGTGCCAGGAAGGCGGTGGATCTTGCGCGTGCCTTGCTCCTCAGTACGCTTTCCAGCACGGAGGTACAAGTACGTAAGTACCACCGGGAGGGCAATAGCACCGATCGCCGCGGCTGGGATAGCCTGGCTATCCGCGTTCTGGAACCAAGGGGACTCGAAGAGGAACTGGAGCGCCATTGTGCTTGTTTATCGACGATTGTCAATTGGAAAATGAGGGTGTGGACCCAGAATCACATCCCTCCATCCTTTTGTGCACGTAAACGCGTGGTGATCGGACGACTCAGGCACGCCAACGTGCAGTGATCGGTGGATCTGTGCACGTAAGCTCTTGATCATGGGCGTGGAGCCGTGCACAAGGGCTTTGTCGACTCCAAGACCACACATATCCGGGACTGTCTCAAACGCAAACGCGAACCTGTAAAGTGAACTCAAATCTGGGTGCGCTTTCCTAGAATTTCAAAAGAAGGCGTTTTTCTTATATCTTTTTAAGGCTTCTAAAAGTGGGTGCTACCTTGTTTTGGACAACTTTTTCAAATTGTTCACGATGAGGCTGAAGGACGCCACATGCCATAAATGGGTCCAGAAGATCCTGTCGTCTCCTCTCTCTCTCATTGAAGTCTATTGAGTCGTTTTACACGTGCTCTATAGCTGTTTGAACTACACCCTGTCAATTTACCGCTAAAGTTCTACTCCAGTAGTTGCTTTGCCAGCGCGCGTGGTCTCCCGAAAGATACGTTGCCAGTGTTGGTGTGCCTGGTCGATCGGTTGGGTGGAGTGTCGCTGCACTCGTTCGGGTGGTCGCCCCGTGGGTCGCTGCTGCTCTCGCCATTCGGTTGAACTCACTCTGATGATGGTGCCAATGTCGGACGCCTAAACAGTCCGCCAATCGTCGTGCCACCGCATAGAATCCGAGTAGTCTCTTCTTCCTGGGCGGTTTGTATTTGCTCATTTGCTGGTGGACGAGCGAGCTGCTGCCAACCACCTCAAGTGGTGTCCATCCCTTCTTCTGAGCTTCCTTCAGTCCTGCGATCAGGCCTTCGTACATGACTTGATTGTTGGTTGTGCCAGAGAGGCTCATGCTTGTGCTCCATACGATGTCTGCTTCCGTCGCCGTTTCAGTGCTCTTGACCATGACGGTTCCAGCTCTGCTCCGTTTGGATTTCTGGTCGGTGTGGCCGTTGAAGTACAGTATGTACCGTGTCGTTGCTCTATCGGTGGATCTTGGGTCACGCTCGAGAGTGTTCTGGGTCTTCAGCTTCTTAAGAATGTTCCATCCGAGTCGTCTCGAGGCGCGTGTCTGGTGTAGGTCGCGCTGTAGGCACTGAGTTTCCGTTCGGATCGCTCCGATGTGGATCGCTGAGGCCTGGTCGTCAGACCACCTGTTGTCTTCGTCGTGCATACCATTTCTCCATCGCCATAACACGTTCAGGGTGACCAGCACATGCTGTTTCCAGAGGTCCACAATCTTCGTTCGTGCTATGGTGACTTCTGGTGCGTCAACTGTGCTCGGGTGGAGCTTTTCCCAATCCCACAGCCCAGTAGGGTTGGCTGACATGCTTAGGCTGAATACTTCGTGGCAGAACTGGCGTGGGTAGCTTCGCTCCCATCCCTTGCCGCTTGGAGTCCAAGCCTCTTCCAGCTGTGACCACAGCGCCTGTGCCTTTGGACAGTACCAGAAGATATGAGAAACTCTGCTACCGTCGGCGTCTTCCTCACAGTGGGGGCAGCCGTGTCGTCTCCTCGTTGTCGAGTCCTCAGTGGATAAAGCAGGTGATTCGTTTGAATTCATCACCGCGTCGCCTCTGACGGGCCCAGACGGGTTCCATGGGTAGGAGGTGGTGTTTTAGGCAAGATCTGACTTGGACTGTGAGTTCGAAGGACGACTGCACCCGCCAAATACAGAGGCAAATGCAGTGTGTCTCCACGCGTCTGTGATCACGGGCACGGGTTTGTGGACGTTTTGGAAAAAGTCGCTGTCCAGCTTGGTTACAGAGATCATACAGGATATTTGAGTGCACGTTGTGGCCCACAAAAGTTTATCTAGTGTCTTCATAGAGTCGGAGCGCCTGTCGGCGTCTTCAACGTCGAGGAATTTGGATCTTTGTAAAGGAACTGCTGCAGTGGTGGCCGCTTGCTCAGTAGTGGATTACGGACAGCAAACTTCGTGCTTACCCCCATGGACTGCGTCAGGATTCTCGGTAGGAGCGCCTCGCTGACAGGTGCTCTTGATTCTGTTTCAGATCAACTGAGCAATTTATTCGATTTTTGGTGAATGAATGCTTGTCTGTCTGGACGTCAAAGATATGGGTTCATTGGATCCTTATGCAAGCACTAACGCTTTCTCTCTCTCTCTCTCTCTCTCTCTCTCTCTCTATCTCTATCTCTTCAGTCGGTCAGTCCGTCAACTCGTGACTCACTTAGGATAGCCTAGCAGTAGTAGAGACCACCCCAAGCGAGACCGAGGCCACAGCCACCACCGTACAAGCCAGCTCCGAATGTGTTCCAATAGCCGAGAGGGTAGGCCCATCCGCCCAATCCGCCGCATGACCACCCGAAGCGGTATGGACCAAAGCCACCCCAACCACCCCAGCCGCCCCAGCCTCCCCAACCACGACCGCCATATCCGAGCCACTCTTGCTTGCTCTCGACACTGCCGCTGACTTCAATATGAGTATCGATGTCCGTGCTGGTCTTCTCCTTGCTGGCGTTGGTGTTGGCTGGAGGCTGGATGGAGTCAAGAGTGCCGGTGAGCTTCATACCGGCAGGCAGGTTGGCCTCCTTGATGGCATCGAGTGCCTCCGTTGGCGAGATGATGTCCTTGTTGTTGGAAGGGTTATCGATGGTTGGCTCTGCTGAGACAGCAGCAGCGAGCGTGGCGACTGCGGCACAGAGTAGAGCAGTGTACTTCATCTTGTAGCTTGGTAGACGGTATGGATGGCGTAGTTGGTTGGTCGGTGTGTGGTTGCTCGCCAGTTGGCTAATGAGTAAAATCTGAAGCATTGCTTCACGCGTCAACGTCATATTGCGAGGAAACTAGAAAATACTAGTGCATTTCGTGAAATACTCAATTGATTGATGTCAGTCAAAGTAGTTGGTAGTCTATATACATCTATTTAGTTGGCGTATGAACACATTCCTGCGTGTGCTCTCTACTGCATGTTAACATTGGCAAACAACTCGCCCTTGACCGCGAGCGTCAATGCATTGTCATACGTAATGGTTTGACCAGGCACCAGGTCAAGTTGGTAGCGGGTAAGCAGGCTGGTGAGGACAAGCTTCAGCTCAAGCATGGCCAAGTTCATACCCAAACAGATACGAGGACCGGCGTTGAACGAGAAGAACTTGAAGGCAGACTCATTGCGAACCTTGCCCGTGGTCTCATCGACCCATCGCTCTGGTTTGTACTCCGTCGCGTCCGGACCCCAGACATGAGTCGCACGAGCGAGAGCATATGCTAAAATGACAGCGAACCAACCCTTGCGCAAGAAAGTACCATCCGAAAGAAGAGTGTCTTCCTCCACAAGCTTGAGCGTCGTAGGCACTGCTGGGTACAAACGCAACGACTCCTTGATCGCTGCCTCCAAATACGTCAGCTGCTGCACTTGCTCCATCGTTGGCACCTTGATCTTGCCTTCCACGAGCTCGGGAATCATCGTGGCGATCTCCTCACGCAGCTTCTTGGCCACCTCCGGACGCTTGCTCAAGTTCAAGAAGAACCAGCACATGGCTTGTGCGGTCGTGTCACGACCGGCGAAGACGAAGTTGACGACCATGTCACGGAGGAAGACGGGGTCGATGTTTCCGTCTTCGTCTTCGGCGTCTTCGGCACGGTCGAGGAAGATGGATACGAGGTTTGGTGTGTCGGTGGCCTTCTGGTTCTGACGGTTAGCGAGAGCCTTGGAGATGATATCGAATACGGTGTCGTCGATGACCTTGATATCTTGCTTGAGTTGTTTCTCGGCACCGATACCAAACAGGCGCTGGAGCTTCCAGACAAACGAAGGACGCTGGTAACGCAGAACGACCATACGCTGCGCACTGTCGAAAGCGCTCTGGAAGTCATGCTCCTCCTCCGCGTCAAGGCAGTTCATCTCGATACCAAAACCCATTTCAGCGAACGTCTCAATCGTAAAGCTGTTGAAAATCTTGACAAGGTCAATCGCCTCGCCCTTCTCGCTGCTGCGATCGAAGACATTCAAGAGCGCAGTCGCGTGCTTACGCATGCCGCCAGCCATTGAATCACGGAGAGCTCATACAGTGAACAAGTTGACAGCAGTCTTGCGCTGATTGGCCCACTGAGCATGGTCAGAGGCAAAGATGCCGCCACCCAACACGTCGCGCAGCTTGTCAAGCTGGGTCTCGCCCTTTGGAAAGTTGCTAAACTTGGCCTTGGTGACTTCTTCAACAGCCTCTGGCGTCGTGATGAACACACGCGGTGGATTTCCCAGCCATTCGCCAATGAACGGTTCACCCTTGAAGTGCTCCACATGCGACGTGATCCAGTCATGGAGACGACCACCATTTTTCAAGAACTCAGCTGTGTTCTTGAGGATTGGCTGAGTGCCAGGAAGGCGGTGGATCTTGGTGATTTTGTGTCCGCATGGATGGAAAAGCTGTTTTTCCTACGTACATCGAGAAAGTCCAACCCGCACTACCAAGGTCAACCAAGCGGACGTTTTCTCCTCGAGCCCTACCGCGACACAACCGCTGTCCCTGGGTTCTCGGTCCCGACCACGTCAGTGTCGCCGTCCACTCGATCCCTTCGAGCTGGGCTCCCATCGGTCCCGACCACGTCAGTGTCGCCGTCCACTCGATCCTTCGAGCTGGGCTCCCATCGGTCCCGACCACGTCAGTGTCGCCGTCCACTCGATCCCCTCGAGCTGGGCACCCTCGGTCGTCGACCACGTCAGTGTCGCTGGTCCATTCACCCTCGCAACGGTTCACTGAACGGCAGCGCCGGAGATGCTGGTGGGCGACCTCACCGTCGCCTCACCAGCACATTCTCACTTTGCCTTTTGCGCTTCAGCTCGAACTACGAGCTTTTTCGGACCCACCACATCCACACCCGGGGCTCACGCCTTTTAGGCGTGGCTCAAGCTCATAATTGACTCAATTAATCAATGTTGCCATTGGTTTGCCCCATCATCCTTTTCTGTCCTCCCTTCCTACTTCTGTCGTCCGTCACGGCTCAAGCTCACGATTGGAGTAGTGAAAATGCGCGTGCCTTGCTCCTCAGTACGCTTTCCAGCACGGAGGTACAAGTACGTAAGTACCACCGGGAGGGCAATAGCACCGATCGCCGCGGCTGGGATAGCCTGGCTATCCGCGTTCTGGAACCAAGGGGACTCGAAGAGGAACTGGAGCGCCATTGTGCTTGTTTATCGACGATTGTCAATTGGAAAATGAGGGTGTGGACCCAGAATCACATCCCTCCATCCTTTTGTGCACGTAAACGCGTGGTGATCGGACGACTCAGGCACACCAACGTGCAGTGATCGGTGGATCTGTGCACGTAAGCTCTTGATCATGGGCGTGGAGCCGTGCACAAGGGCTTTGTCGACTCCAAGACCACACATATCCGGGACTGTCTCAAACGCAAACGCGAACCTGTAAAGTGAACTCAAATCTGGGTGCGCTTTCCTAGAATTTCAAAAGAAGGCGTTTTTCTTATATCTTTTTAAGGCTTCTAAAAGTGGGTGCTACCTTGTTTTGGACAACTTTTTCAAATTGTTCACGATGAGGCTGAAGGACGCCACATGCCATAAATGGGTCCAGAAGATCCTGTCGTCTCCTCGTTGTCGAGTCCTCAGTGGATAAAGCAGGTGATTCGTTTGAATTCATCACCGCGTCGCCTCTGACGGGCCCAGACGGGTTCCATGGGTAGGAGGTGGTGTTTTAGGCAAGATCTGACTTGGACTGTGAGTTCGAAGGACGACTGCACCCGCCAAATACAGAGGCAAATGCAGTGTGTCTCCACGCGTCTGTGATCACGGGCACGGGTTTGTGGACGTTTTGGAAAAAGTCGCTGTCCAGCTTGGTTACAGAGATCATACAGGATATTTGAGTGCACGTTGTGGCCCACAAAAGTTTATCTAGTGTCTTCATAGAGTCGGAGCGCCTGTCGGCGTCTTCAACGTCGAGGAATTTGGATCTTTGTAAAGGAACTGCTGCAGTGGTGGCCGCTTGCTCAGTAATGGATTACGGACAGCAAACTTCGTGCTTACCCCATGGACTGCGTCAGGATTCTCGGTAGGAGCGCCTCGCTGACAGGTGCTCTTGATTCTGTTTCAGATCAACTGAGCAATTTATTCGATTTTTGGTGAATGAATGCTTGTCTGTCTGGACGTCAAAGATATGGGTTCATTGGATCCTTATGCAAGCACTAACGCTTTCTCTCTCTCTCTCTCTCTCTCTCTCTCTCTCTCTCTCTCTCTCTCTATCTCTTCAGTCGGTCAGTCCGTCAACTCGTGACTCACTTAGGATAGCCTAGCAGTAGTAGAGACCACCCCAAGCGAGACCGAGGCCACAGCCACCACCGTACAAGCCAGCTCCGAATGTGTTCCAATAGCCGAGAGGGTAGGCCCATCCGCCCAATCCGCCGCATGACCACCCGAAGCGGTATGGACCGAAGCCACCCCAGCCGCCCCAGCCTCCCCAACCACGACCGCCATATCCGAGCCACTCTTGCTTGCTCTCGACACTGCCGCTGTCTTCAATATGAGTATCGATGTCCGTGCTGGTCTTCTCCTTGCTGGCGTTGGTGTTGGCTGGAGGCTGGATGGAGTCAAGAGTGCCGGTGAGCTTCATACCGGCAGGCAGGTTGGCCTCCTTGATGGCATCGAGTGCCTCCGTTGGCGAGATGATGTCCTTGTTGTTGGAAGGGTTATCGATGGTTGGCTCTGCTGAGACAGCAGCAGCGAGCGTGGCGACTGCGGCACAGAGTAGAGCAGTGTACTTCATCTTGTAGCTTGGTAGACGGTATGGATGGCGTAGTTGGTTGGTCGGTGTGTGGTTGCTCGCCAGTTGGCTAATGAGTAAAATCTGAAGCATTGCTTCACGCGTCAACGTCATATTGCGAGGAAACTAGAAAATACTAGTGCATTTCGTGAAATACTCAATTGATTGATGTCAGTCAAAGTAGTTGGTAGTCTATATACATCTATTTAGTTGGCGTATGAACACATTCCTGCGTGTGCTCTCTACTGCATGTTAACATTGGCAAACAACTCGCCCTTGACCGCGAGCGTCAATGCATTGTCATACGTAATGGTTTGACCAGGCACCAGGTCAAGTTGGTAGCGGGTAAGCAGGCTGGTGAGGACAATCTTCAGCTCAAGCATGGCCAAGTTCATACCCAAACAGATACGAGGACCGGCGTTGAACGAGAAGAACTTGAAGGCAGACTCATTGCGAACCTTGCCCGTGGTCTCATCGACCCATCGCTCTGGTTTGTACTCCGTCGCGTCCGGACCCCAGACATGAGTCGCACGAGCGAGAGCATATGCTAAAATGACAGCGAACCAACCCTTGCGCAAGAAAGTACCATCCGAAAGAAGAGTGTCTTCCTCCACAAGCTTGAGCGTCGTAGGCACTGCTGGGTACAAACGCAACGACTCCTTGATCGCTGCCTCCAAATACGTCAGCTGCTGCACTTGCTCCATCGTTGGCACCTTGATCTTGCCTTCCACGAGCTCGGGAATCATCGTGGCGATCTCCTCACGCAGCTTCTTGGCCACCTCCGGACGCTTGCTCAAGTTCAAGAAGAACCAGCACATGGCTTGTGCGGTCGTGTCACGACCGGCGAAGACGAAGTTGACGACCATGTCACGGAGGAAGACGGGGTCGATGTTTCCGTCTTCGTCTTCGGCGTCTTCGGCACGGTCGAGGAAGATGGATACGAGGTTTGGTGTTGTCGGTGGCCTTCTGGTTCTGACGGTTAGCGAGAGCCTTGGAGATGATATCGAATACGGTGTCGTCGATGACCTTGATATCTTGCTTGAGTTGTTTCTCGGCACCGATACCAAACAGGCGCTGGAGCTTCCAGACAAACGAAGGACGCTGGTAACGCAGAACGACCATACGCTGCGCACTGTCGAAAGCGCTCTGGAAGTCATGCTCTTCTTCGGAGTCAAGGCAGTTCATCTCGATACCAAAACCCATTTCAGCGAACGTCTCAATCGTAAAGCTGTTGAAAATCTTGACAAGGTCAATCGCCTCGCCCTTCTCGCTGCTGCGATCGAAGACATTCAAGAGCGCAGTCGCGTGCTTACGCATGCCGCCAGCCATTGAATCACGGAGAGCTCATACAGTGAACAAGTTGACAGCAGTCTTGCGCTGATTGGCCCACTGAGCATGGTCAGAGGCAAAGATGCCGCCACCCAACACGTCGCGCAGCTTGTCAAGCTGGGTCTCGCCCTTTGGAAAGTTGTTAAACTTGGCCTTGGTGACTTCTTCAACAGCCTCTGGCGTCGTGATGAACACACGCGGTGGATTTCCCAGCCATTCGCCAATGAACGGTTCACCCTTGAAGTGCTCCACATGCGACGTGATCCAGTCATGGAGACGACCACCATTTTTCAAGAACTCAGCTGTGTTCTTGAGGATTGGCTGAGTGCCAGGAAGGCGGTGGATCTTGCGCGTGCCTTGCTCCTCAGTACGCTTTCCAGCACGGAGGTACAAGTACGTAAGTACCACCGGAGGGCAATAGCACCGATCGCCGCGGCTGGGATAGCCTGGCTATCCGCGTTCTGGAACCAAGGGGACTCGAAGAGGAACTGGAGCGCCATTGTGCTTGTTTATCGACGATTGTCAATTGGAAAATGAGGGTGTGGACCCAGAATCACATCCCTCCATCCTTTTGTGCACGTAAACGCGTGGTGATCGGACGACTCAGGCACGCCAACGTGCAGTGATCGGTGGATCTGTGCACGTAAGCTCTTGATCATGGGCGTGGAGCCGTGCACAAGGGCTTTGTCGACTCCAAGACCACACATATCCGGGACTGTCTCAAACGCAAACGCGAACCTGTAAAGTGAACTCAAATCTGGGTGCGCTTTCCTAGAATTTCAAAAGAAGGCGTTTTTCTTATATCTTTTTAAGGCTTCTAAAAGTGGGTGCTACCTTGTTTTGGACAACTTTTTCAAATTGTTCACGATGAGGCTGAAGGACGCCACATGCCATAAATGGGTCCAGAAGATCCTGTCGTCTCCTCGTTGTCGAGTCCTCAGTGGATAAAGCAGTTCGTTTGAATTCATCACCGCGTCGCCTCTGACGGGCCCAGACGGGTTCCATGGGTAGGAGGTGGTGTTTTAGGCAAGATCTGACTTGGACTGTGAGTTCGAAGGACGACTGCACCCGCCAAATACAGAGGCAAATGCAGTGTGTCTCCACGCGTCTGTGATCACGGACACGGGTTTGTGGACGTTTTGGAAAAAGTCGCTGTCCAGCTTGGTTACAGAGATCATACAGGATATTTGAGTGCACGTTGTGGCCCACAAAGTTATCTAGTGTCTTCATAGAGTCGGAGCGCCTGTCGGCGTCTTCAACGTCGAGGAATTTGGATCTTTGTAAAGGAACTGCTGCGGTGGTGGCCGCTTGCTCAGTAGTGGATTACGGACAGGCAAACTTCGTGCTTACCCCATGGACTGCGTCAGGATTCTCGGTAGCGAGCGCCTCGCTGACAGGTGCTCTTGATTCTGTTTCAGATCAACTGAGCAATTTATTCGATTTTTGGTGAATGAATGCTTGTCTGTCTGGACGTCAAAGATATGGGTTCATTGGATCCTTATGCAAGCACTAACGCTTCTTTCTCTCTCTCTCTCTCTCTCTCTCTCTATCTCTTCAGTCGGTCAGTCCGTCAACTCGTGACTCACTTAGGATAGCCTAGCAGTAGTAGAGACCACCCCAAGCGAGACCGAGGCCACAGCCACCACCGTACAAGCCAGCACCGAACGTGTTCCAGTAGCCGAGAGGGTAGGCCCATCCGCCCAATCCGCCGCACGACCACCGAAGCGGTATGGACCAAAGCCACCCCAGCCGCCCGCCTCCCAACCAGACCACCAATATCGAGCCACTCTTGCTTGCTCTCGACACTGCCGCTGTCTTCAATATGAGTATCGATGTCCGTGCTGGTCTTCTCCTTGCTGGCGTTGGTGTTGGCTGGAGGCTGGATGGAGTCAAGAGTGCCGGTGAGCTTCATACCGGCAGGCAGGTTGGCCTCCTTGATGGCATCGAGTGCCTCCGTTGGCGAGATGATGTCCTTGTTGTTGGAAGGGTTATCGATGGTTGGCTCTGCTGAGACAGCAGCAGCGAGCGTGGCGACTGCGGCACAGAGTAGAGCAGTGTACTTCATCTTGTAGCTTGGTAGACGGTATGGATGGCGTAGTTGGTTGGTCGGTGTGTGGTTGCTCGCCAGTTGGCTAATGAGTAAAATCTGAAGCATTGCTTCACGCGTCAACGTCATATTGCGAGGAAACTAAGAAAATACTAGTGCATTTCGTGAAATACTCAATTGATTGATGTCAGTCAAAGTAGTTGGTAGTCTATATACATCTATTTAGTTGGCGTATGAACACATTCCTGCGTGTGCTCTCTACTGCATTTAACATTGGCAAACAACTCGCCCTTGACCGCGAGCGTCAATGCATTGTCATACGTAATGGTTTGACCAGGCACCAGGTCAAGTTGGTAGCGGGTAAGCAGGCTGGTGAGGACAATCTTCAGCTCAAGCATGGCCAAGTTCATACCCAAAACAGATACGAGGACCGGCGTTGAACGAGAAGAACTTGAAGGCAGACTCATTGCGAACCTTGCCCGTGGTCTCATCGACCATCGCTCTGGTTTGTACTCCGTCGCCCGGACCCAGACATGAGTCGCACGAGCGAGAGCATATGCTAAAATGACAGCGAACCAACCCTTGCGCAAGAAAGTACCATCCGAAAGAAGATGTCTTCCTTCCACAAGCTTGAGCGTGTACGGCATGCTGATCTCCTCTCTTTTTC
>JAHRIK010000014.1:600000-990247 GCA_020085045.1 Pythium oligandrum | reverse complement strand
TCAACTTCGTCTTCGCCGGTCGTGACACGACCGCACAAGCCATGTGCTGGTTCTTCTTGAACTTGAGCAAGCGTCCGGAGGTGGCCAAGAAGCTGCGTGAGGAGATCGCCACGATGATTCCCGAGCTCGTGGAAGGCAAGATCAAGGTGCCAACGATGGAGCAAGTGCAGCAGCTGACGTATTTGGGGCAGCGATCAAGGAGTCGTTGCGTTTGTACCCAGCAGTGCCTACGACGCTCAAGCTTGTGGAGGAAGACACTCTTCTTTCGGATGGTACTTTCTTGCGCAAGGTTGGTTCGCTGTCATTTTAGCATATGCTCTCGCTCGTGCGACTCATGTCTGGGGTCCGGGCGCGACGGAGTACAAACCAGAGCGATGGGTCGATGAGACCACGGGCAAGGTTCGCAATGAGTCTGCCTTCAAGTTCTTCTCGTTCAACGCCGGTCCTCGTATCTTGTTGGGTATGAACTTGGCCATGCTTGAGCTGAAGATTGTCCTCACCAGCCTGCTTCCCGCTACCAACTTGACCTGGTGCCTGGTCAAACCATTACGTATGACAATGCATTGACGCTCGCGGTCAAGGGCGAGTTGTTTGCCAATGTTAACATGCAGTAGAGAGCACACGCAGGAATGTGTTCATACGCCAACTAAATAGATGTATATAGACTACCAACTACTTTGACTGACATCAATCAATTGAGTATTTCACGAAATGCACTAGTATTTTCTAGTTTCCTCGCAATATGACGTTGACGCGTGAAGCAATGCTTCAGATTTTACTCATTAGCCAACTGGCGAGCAACCACACACCGACCAACCAACTACGCCATCCACTACCGTCTACCAAGCTACAAGATGAAGTACACTGCTCTACTCTGTGCCGCAGTCGCCACGCTCGCTGCTGCTGTCTCAGCAGAGCCAACCATCGATAACCCTTCCAACAAAAGGACATCATCTCGCCAACGGAGGCACTCGATGCCATCAAGGAGGCCAACCTGCCTGCCGGTATGAAGCTCACCGGCACTCTTGACTCCATCCAGCCTCCAGCCAACAACAACGCCAGCAAGGAGAAGACCAGCACGGACATCGATACTCATATTGAAGACAGCGGCAGTGTCGAGAGCAAGCAAGAGTGGCTCGGCTATGGCGTCGTGTTGGGGAGGGCGGCTGGGGTGGTTGGGTGGCTTTGGTCCATACCGCTTCGGGTGGTCGTTGCGGCGGATTGGGCGGATGGGCCTACCCTCTCGGCTATGGAACACATTCGGTGCTGGCTTGTACGGTGGTGGCTGTGGCCTCGGTCTCGCTTGGGGTGGTCTCTACTACTGCTAGGCTATCCTAAGTGAGTCACGAGTTGACGGACTGACCGACTGAAGAGATAGAGAGAGAGAGAGAGAGAGAGAAAGCGTTAGTGCTTGCATAAGGATCCAATGAACCCATATCTTTGACGTCCAGACAGACAAGCATTCATTCACCAAAAATCGAATAAATTGCTCAGTTGATCTGAAACAGAATCAAGAGCACCTGTCAGCGAGGCGCTCGCTACCGAGAATCCTGACGCAGTCCATGGGGTAAGCACGAAGTTTGCTGTCCGTAATCCACTACTGAGCAAGCGGCCACCACTGCAGCAGTTCCTTTACAAAGATCCAAATTCCTCGACGTTGAAGACGCCGACAGGCGCTCCGACTCTATGAAGACACTAGATAAACTTTTGTGGGCCACAACGTGCACTCAAATATCCTGTATGATCTCTGTAACCAAGCTGGACAGCGACTTTTTCCAAAACATCCACAAACCCGTGCCCGTGATCACAGACGCGTGGAGACACACTGCATTTGCCTCTGTATTTGGCGGGTGCAGTCGTCCTCGAACTCACAGTCCAAGTCAGATCTTGCCTAAAACACCACCTCCTACCCATGGAACCCGTCTGGGCCCGTCAGAGGCGACGCGGTGATGAATTCAAACGAATCCACCTGCTTTATCCACTGAGGACTCGACAACGAGGAGACGACAGGATCTTCTGGACCCATTTATGGCATGTGGCGTCCTTCAGCCTCATCGTGAACAATTTGAAAAGTTGTCCAAAACAAGTAGCACCCACTTTTAGAAGCCTTAAAAAGATATAAGAAAAACGCCTTCTTTTGAAATTCTAGGAAAGCGCACCCAGATTTGAGTTCACTTTACAGGTTCGCGTTTGCGTTTGAGACAGTCCCGGATATGTGTGGTCTTGGAGTCGACAAAGCCCTTGTGCACGGCTCACCGCCCATGATCAAGAGCTTACGTGCACAGATCCACCGATCACTGCACGTTGGCGTGCCTGAGTCGTCCGAATCACCACGCGTTTACGTGCACAAAAGGATGGAGGGATGTGATTCTGGGTCCACACCCTCATTTTCCAATTGACAATCGTCGATAAACAAGCACAATGGCGCTCCAGTTCCTCTTCGAGTCCCTTGGTTCCAGAACGCGGATAGCCAGGCTATCCCAGCCGCGGCGATCGGTGCTATTGCCCTCCCGGTGGTACTTACGTACTTGTACCTCCGTGCTGGAAAGCGTACTGAGGAGCAAGGCACGCGCAAGATCCACCGCCTTCCTGGCACTCAGCCAATCCTCAAGAACACAGCTGAGTTCTTGAAAATGGTGGTCGTCTCCATGACTGGATCACGTCGCATGTGGAGCACTTCAAGGGTGAACCGTTCATTGGCGAATGGCTGGGAAATCCACCGCGTGTGTTCATCACGACGCCAGAGCTGTTGAAGAAGTCACCAAGGCCAAGTTTAACAACTTTCCAAAGGGCGAGACCCAGCTTGACAAGCTGCGCGACGTGTTGGGTGGCGGCATCTTTGCCTCTGACCATGCTCAGTGGGCCAATCAGCACAAGACTGCTGCCAACTTGTTCACTGTATGAGCTCTCCGTGATTCAATGGCTGGCGGCATGCGTAAGCACGCGACTGCGCTCTTGAATGTCTTCGATCGCAGCAGCGAGAAGGGCGAGGCGATTGACCTTGTCAAGATTTTCAACAGCTTTACGATTGAGACGTTCGCTGAAATGGGTTTTGGTATCAAGATGAACTGCCTTGACGCGGAGGAGGAGCACCCACTCCAGAGCGCTTTCGACAGTGCGCAGCGTATGGTCGTTCTGCGTTACCAGCGTCCTTCGTTTGTCTGGAAGCTCCAGCGCCTGTTTGGTATCGGTGCCGAGAAACAACTCAAGCAAGATATCAAGGTCATCGACGACACCGTATTCGATATCATCTATCATCTCCAAGGCTCTCGCTAACCGTCAGAACCAGAAGGCCACCGACAACACCAAACCTCGTATCCATCTTCCTCGACCGTGCCGAAGACGCCGAAGACGAAGACGGAAACATCGACCCCGTCTTCCTCCGTGACATGGTCGTCAACTTCGTCTTCGCCGGTCGTGACACGACCGCACAAGCCATGTGCTGGTTCTTCTTGAACTTGAGCAAGCGTCCGGAGGTGGCCAAGAAGCTGCGTGAGGAGATGCCACGATGATTCCCGAGCTCGTGGAAGGCAAGATCAAGGTGCCAACGATGGAGCAAGTGCAGCAGCTGACGTATTTGGAGCAGCGATCAAGGAGTCGTTGCGTTTGTACCCAGCAGTGCCTACGACGCTCAAGCTTGTGGAGGAAGACACTCTTCTTTCGGATGGTACTTTCTTGCGCAAGGGTTGGTTCGCTGTCATTTTTAGCATATGCTCTCGCTCGTGCGACTCATGTCTGGGGTCCGGGCGCGACGGAGTACAAACCAGAGCGATGGGTCGATGAGACCACGGGCAAGGGTTCGCAATGAGTCTGCCTTCAAGTTCTTCGTTCAACGCCGGTCCTCGTATCTGTTTGGGTATGAACTTGGCCATGCTTGAGCTGAAGATTGTCCTCACCAGCCTGCTTACCCGCTACCAACTTGACCTGGTGCCTGGTCAAACCATTACGTATGACAATGCATTGACGCTCGCGGTCAAGGGCGAGTTGTTTGCCAATGTTAACATGCAGTAGAGAGCACACGCAGGAATGTGTTCATACGCCAACTAAATAGATGTATATAGACTACCAACTACTTTGACTGACATCAATCAATTGAGTATTTCACGAAATGCACTAGTATTTTCTAGTTTCCTCGCAATATGACGTTGACGCGTGAAGCAATGCTTCAGATTTTACTCATTAGCCAACTGGCGAGCAACCACACACCGACCAACCAACTACGCCATCCATACCGTCTACCAAGCTACAAGATGAAGTACACTGCTCTACTCTGTGCCGCAGTCGCCACGCTCGCTGCTGCTGTCTCAGCAGAGCCAACCATCGATAACCCTTCCAACAACAAGGACATCATCTCGCCAACGGAGGCACTCGATGCCATCAAGGAGGCCAACCTGCCTGCCGGTATGAAGCTCACCGGCACTCTTGACTCCATCCAGCCTCCAGCCAACACCAACGCCAGCAAGGAGAAGACCAGCACGGACATCGATACTCATATTGAAGACAGCGGCAGTGTCGAGAGCAAGCAAGAGTGGCTCGGCTATGGTGGTCTCGGTTGGGGAGGCGGCTGGGGTGGCTGGGGTGGCTTTGGTCCATACCGCTTCGGGTGGTCGTGCGGCGGATTGGGCGGATGGGCCTACCCTCTCGGCTACTGGAACACGTTCGGTGCTGGCTTGTACGGTGGTGGCTGTGGCCTCGGTCTCGCTTGGGGTGGTCTCTACTACTGCTAGGCTATCCTAAGTGAGTCACGAGTTGACGGACTGACCGACTGAAGAGATAGAGAGAGAGAGAGAGAGAGAGAGAGAAAGCGTTAGTGCTTGCATAAGGATCCAATGAACCCATATCTTTGACGTCCAGACAGACAAGCATTCATTCACCAAAAATCGAATAAATTGCTCAGTTGATCTGAAACAGAATCAAGAGCACCTGTCAGCGAGGCGCTCGCTACCGAGAATCCTGACGCAGTCCATGGGGGTAAGCACGAAGTTTGCTGTCCGTAATCCACTACTGAGCAAGCGGCCACCACTGCAGCAGTTCCTTTACAAAGATCCAAATTCCTCGACGTTGAAGACGCCGACAGGCGCTCCGACTCTATGAAGACACTAGATAAACTTTTGTGGGCCACAACGTGCACTCAAATATCCTGTATGATCTCTGTAACCAAGCTGGACAGCGACTTTTTCCAAAACATCCACAAACCCGTGCCCGTGATCACAGACGCGTGGAGACACACTGCATTTGCCTCTGTATTTGGCGGGTGCAGTCGTCCTTCGAACTCACAGTCCAAGTCAGATCTTGCCTAAAACACCACCTCCTACCCATGGAACCCGTCTGGGCCCGTCAGAGGCGACGCGGTGATGAATTCAAACGAATCACCTGCTTTATCCACTGAGGACTCGACAACGAGGAGACGACAGGATCTTCTGGACCCATTTATGGCATGTGGCGTCCTTCAGCCTCATCGTGAACAATTTGAAAAAGTTGTCCAAAACAAGGTAGCACCCACTTTTAGAAGCCTTAAAAAGATATAAGAAAAACGCCTTCTTTTGAAATTCTAGGAAAGCGCACCCAGATTTGAGTTCACTTTACAGGTTCGCGTTTGCGTTTGAGACAGTCCCGGATATGTGTGGTCTTGGAGTCGACAAAGCCCTTGTGCACGGCTCCACGCCCATGATCAAGAGCTTACGTGCACAGATCCACCGATCACTGCACGTTGGCGTGCCTGAGTCGTCCGATCACCACGCGTTTACGTGCACAAAAGGATGGAGGGATGTGATTCTGGGTCCACACCCTCATTTTCCAATTGACAATCGTCGATAAACAAGCACAATGGCGCTCCAGTTCCTCTTCGAGTCCCCTTGGTTCCAGAACGCGGATAGCCAGGCTATCCCAGCCGCGGCGATCGGTGCTATTGCCCTCCCGGTGGTACTTACGTACTTGTACCTCCGTGCTGGAAAGCGTACTGAGGAGCAAGGCACGCGCAAGATCCACCGCCTTCCTGGCACTCAGCCAATCCTCAAGAACACAGCTGAGTTCTTGAAAATGGTGGTCGTCTCCATGACTGGATCACGTCGCATGTGGAGCACTTCAAGGGTGAACCGTTCATTGGCGAATGGCTGGGAAATCCACCGCGTGTGTTCATCACGACGCCAGAGGCTGTTGAAGAAGTCACCAAGGCCAAGTTTAACAACTTTCCAAAGGGCGAGACCCAGCTTGACAAGCTGCGCGACGTGTTGGGTGGCGGCATCTTTGCCTCTGACCATGCTCAGTGGGCCAATCAGCACAAGACTGCTGCCAACTTGTTCACTGTATGAGCTCTCCGTGATTCAATGGCTGGCGGCATGCGTAAGCACGCGACTGCGCTCTTGAATGTCTTCGATCGCAGCAGCGAGAAGGGCGAGGCGATTGACCTTGTCAAGATTTTCAACAGCTTTACGATTGAGACGTTCGCTGAAATGGGTTTTGGTATCAAGATGAACTGCCTTGACGCGGAGGAGGAGCACCCACTCCAGAGCGCTTTCGACAGTGCGCAGCGTATGGTCGTTCTGCGTTACCAGCGTCCTTCGTTTGTCTGGAAGCTCCAGCGCCTGTTTGGTATCGGTGCCGAGAAACAACTCAAGCAAGATATCAAGGTCATCGACGACACCGTATTCGATATCATCTCCAAGGCTCTCGCTAACCGTCAGAACCAGAAGGCCACCGACAACACCAAACCTCGTATCCATCTTCCTCGACCGTGCCGAAGACGCCGAAGACGAAGACGGAAACATCGACCCCGTCTTCCTCCGTGACATGGTCGTCAACTTCGTCTTCGCCGGTCGTGACACGACCGCACAAGCCATGTGCTGGTTCTTCTTGAACTTGAGCAAGCGTCCGGAGGTGGCCAAGAAGCTGCGTGAGGAGATCGCCACGATGATTCCCGAGCTCGTGGAAGGCAAGATCAAGGTGCCAACGATGGAGCAAGTGCAGCAGCTGACGTATTTGGAGGCAGCGATCAAGGAGTCGTTGCGTTTGTACCCAGCAGTGCCTACGACGCTCAAGCTTGTGGAGGAAGACACTCTTCTTTCGGATGGTACTTTCTTGCGCAGGGTTGGTTCGCTGTCATTTTAGCATATGCTCTCGCTCGTGCGACTCATGTCTGGGGTCCGGACGCGACGGAGTACAAACCAGAGCGATGGGTCGATGAGACCACGGGCAAGGTTCGCAATGAGTCTGCCTTCAAGTTCTTCTCGTTCAACGCCGGTCCTCGTATCTGTTTGGGTATGAACTTGGCCATGCTTGAGCTGAAGATCGTGCTCACCAGCTTGCTCAGTCGCTACCAGATCGACTTGTTGCCTGGTCAAAACATCACATATGACAATGCATTGACACTCGCGGTCAAGGGTGAGATGCTTGCCAATGTTAGCAAGCAGCAGAGAACACACATAGGAATGTGTTCGTAGACTAACTTCGTACTTAATAGATGCATAAAGACTGGAATTACTTTCGGCATATTATTGCCGACTTTTCTTTGATGGACGTCAATCAAGTGATCATTTCGGGGAACAAGCAAATCGTTTCCTTCGAAACGTGCCTCAACACCAACCCAATGCAATGCAATGCTTCAGATCAAACTCATTCGCCAACTGGCAAGCAACTGCACACTGCACACCACACACTGAACAACCAACTACGCCACCGGCCCAGCTACCAAGCAACAAGATGAAGTACACTGCTCTACTCTGTGCCGCAGTCGCCACCTTCGCCGCTGCTGCCTCGCAAGATCCAGCAATCGATAACCCTTCCAACAACAAGGACATCATCTCGCCAACGGAGGCGCTCGATGTCATCAAGGAGGCCAACTTGCCTGCCGGTATGAAGCTCACTGGCACAGTTGACTCCATCCAGCCTCCAGCCAACACCAACGCCAGCAAGGAGAAGACCAGCACGGACATCGATACTCATATTGAAGACAGCGGCAGTGTCGAGAGCAAGCAAGAGTGGCTCGGATATGGCGGTCGTGGTTGGGGAGGCTGGGGCGGCTGGGGTGGTTGGGGTGGCTTTGGTCCATACCGCTTCGGCTGGTCATGCGGCGGATTGGGCGGATGGGCCTATCCTCTCGGCTATTGGAACACATTCGGAGCTGGCTTGTACGGTGGTGGCTGTGGTCTCGGTCTCGCTTGGGGTGGTCTCTACTATTGCTAGTCTGTCCTTGTGAATCATGCGTTGAAGGATTGACAGACCGGAGAGAGAGGAGAGAGTGTTAGTGCTTGCATAAGGATCCAATGAACTCACATCTTTGACGTCCAGACAGACAAGCATTCATTCACCAAAGCTCAATTAGGCTAGTGAGGGGAGCGGCTGCGCGAGTGACGTCGAGAACGTTGGCGAGAGCGACTTCGCGATCGTGAACGCTCACGATGGCGCCGGGAGTTGTCGCGGCTAGCACTTCGACTTCGCCGACGGTCGCGTCGTTCCCTCGATTGAGACCGTGGTCGACGATCGTGACGGCGCTCAGTAGAGTGCAATCGACCACGACTACTTGACGGACGGTCATCATGGTGACTGCGTGACGATCGACGGCCTTCAGGTCTACTCTCAATACCATCGCGACGCCGACGATCTCTCGAGTCGTGGTCATGGTCACGCCACTTCTTGCGCTCACGATGAGCTGATTCTCCCTCACTCTCTGAAGACGAAGACGACGACTCGGACGGATCCCTTCGCTTGTTGTGCTTCTTCTTTTTCTTCTCTTTCTTGCTCTTCTTCTCCTTCTTTTCCTTCTTGCTCTTCTTCACCTCCCCACAGTCTTCGATGCGAACGGTTTGCATTGCCACAGGTCGATCTTTCACACCCGTCTCAACACTCTCCATCTTCCGCACCACATCCATCCCTTTCTCCACCTCGCCAAACACCACGTGTTTGCCATCGAGATGCGGCGTCGGCACTGTCGTGATGAAGAACTGACTACCATTCGTGTTCGGACCAGCGTTCGCCATGGACAAGAGTCCTGGCTTGGTATGCCGATACCGAAAGCTCTCATCCTTGAATCGAGAGCCGTAGATGGACTCGCCGCCCGTGCCATCCCGATTCGAGAAATCTCCGCCCTGCAGCATAAACCCCTTGATAATGCGGTGGAATGGGACCCCTGAGGACAACAGAGCGCCATCAGTGGACCGAATTACGCCGCAATCACGCACCACACGCACCTTTGTAATGCAGTGGCTTGCCTGTCGTTTTGCCCACACCCGCTTCTCCCGTACATAGAGCTCTATCGATGTTTACGCCATTAGTAAGTGCGCTGTGGCAGCAATCCTCATCGCAAGTCACCACGTACCGGAAGTTGTCAGTGGTCAACGGAACCCCGTCATACAGACGGAAGACGATACGACCTGCCGACGCACCGCCGATGGAGATATCTACATCAGCTCAATGCGGCGTTAGTCAGGCCCCCTAAAGCCTCATAAACGTCTGCGTACCGAAGAAAACGCGCGCTTCCTTGCCCATGATGGAGCCGTCCGGCCAGCTTGATGCCAATCCCAATAACTATTGGCCGTCCACAAAAAGAAACTAATTCAACACGGGCTAATTAGGCTAGTAGTCGTATGTTGATCGAAGGTGGTAGGAAGGTTGCGTGTAGCCGTTACGTGGCGAAACCGGTCATCACTTCGTCAGCGCAATGGGCAAGTCAGCACCCGTGGCGCCGCTGCCTGTATTGGTCACGGAGAAGGACCTGCCGCGCGTATTGGTCATCGTCGTTCTTGGTGTTGCCCTTGCCTGTCGATTCGCGTTGTATTTGGACGATGTTGTGGTCTCGGACCAGCAGGATACGACGTTTTACCATCCGTAGGTCATGTTTACTATGGGAATACCATGCGTGTTGATGTGCAAAACACCGTTCTTCAGATGGATCGGGTACTTCCTCATTGTCTACAAGCTCCTGCTTGTGCTCAGTCGCTTCTTCGGTCATGGTATGATTTTCATGATGGGATACAATGTACCGTGGTCTCACTATGTGATTGCGCAGGCACGTACATCCTCTATGAGATGCTCTGGGGATGCAACATCGCGATCAATCTGGTCGTCCTCGCGGTCTTCCTCTCCAAGCCATACCTCGTCGGTGTTGCGGTGCGTCATGGCTCAATGTCTCGATAGCAAAGGTCAGAGACTGACGGGGTTTTCGTACAGATGGCCATCGTCTCGGGGGATCAGCTCTGCTGGTACATCGACATCATCGCGTACTTTATCATTGGCAAGTTCCCGATCGGCGCTGTCAAGTACCTGACGTACCCAGAGAACCGATCCTTCTCCAAGACCTTCTTTGCGTCGCATCATCTGTGGTTCCTACCAATGTGTCTTTGGGTACGACCAGCTCTTGTGACCTTCCTCACTCCCCACCAAACTCATTGCTTCTGGCACGCGTAGATCACCAAGGATCACGGCGGTATGCACATCTTGAGCTTTGCCGGATCGTGTGCCATCACGGCCTTCCTGGCGTTCTACACTCGCCTCTTCACGCCGTTCCAGGTCAAAGTCCGCGGTGATGACCACATCATCTACCTCAACGTCAACGGCGCTTTCGAGTTCTGGAAGGACATTCACATCGGCGTTCTGCATGTCCTCGACCACCGCTCCCCACTTCTCTACCTGCCGTACCTCTCGATTGTCGGCAACCTCGTCGCCAACGGAGTTCCTCATCTCATCTTGTTGGGTATCTCCATGTTAATGACGGCGTAGAATCCAAATGCCATAGAGAGAAGCATGCTGACTGAAGTAGTACAGCAACAAGTTTATTTTCTGTATGTGTTGGTTTATCTCTGATTGTTCACTAGTCCGAGTCGGACGAATCACTGCTGCTGTCACTGCTCGAAGACGATCCGCTGCTGCTCCCACTGCTGCTGCTGCTGTCGCTATCACTGTCGCTGTCGCTGCTGCTATCGCTGTCACTGCTGCTTTCATTGGCCTTAGCTTGTGCCATGATAAGCGTTGGCGCATTCTTGAGGAACTCACGCAGGTCGGTCGTAAGCCCGCCGAGACCAATCGAAGTAAAGTAGTTGATGGCGAAACGTGTGTTGCGAGGGTTGTCCTTGGGGAAGAGACCGCCAAACGTCTGTTCCATGATCGCGTCGAAGAAGCGCTCCTTGAGTTTCTTCATGCCCATGTGTTCCGAGAGCTCCTGGCATAGAATCTTGATGAAGATACGGCTCGACGACGTGGTGTCTTCTTCATTCAGACGGATGTACTCGAACACCGTCCAAGGCAACGCGTCGGTAAAAAGAAGATGAGCGAAGAACTTGGCCACGTTACGAAGCTTGTTCGTCTCGAGACGATGGATCAGTGCGTACTGTTCGCCGAAGGACTCGTCGAAAGCGTCCTGATACTCGCGTTTGATGAGGCAAAAGCGCTGACCAAGCAAGCCGTAGTACCGAAGGTACGTTCGCTCTTGGCTACAACATTCAATCAGCATGTTGCAGATCTCCTTTTCTTGACCAGGACGGATGTTGAGCTTCATGAGCTTGTGTGCGCATTCTTCGTGACTGATACTCGACATGATCGTCAAGTAGATTGTTCGGCGAAGGTTGACGAGGTCCTGCTCCGTCATATCCTGGATCGGCCCACCTACCGGCGCACCATTCTGTGGAGCTTCCTCTTCCTCGTCATCCGATTCCTCGCCGGAACTGCCGTCACTTCCACTATCCTCCGAGTCTGATTCCCCGAGAATCTCCTTCTTGATCGCAGACCACATTTCCTCGTTCTTCTCGAACTCGGGGTCCATGCGGAACAAATCGAGCTGGTCTTCACGATCAATGTTCTCTTCCAACGTGATTTCGTGGGTGATCTGGTCTCCTGACTCCACAAGGTCGAGTTGCTCGTGCACAGCGGGATAGTCACCAAAGCCGCCCTTGCGAATCGCAAAGAGTCCTTCGATTGTGTACTGCACACGCTTGTCAATCTCTCCCTCGTGGAGAATACCACGGAAACGCTCGAAAATGGCGCGCAAACCTTCGGGACAGAGCTCGGCAAGGATCTGACCGCACTCCTTGGTGAAGTTAACCGCGACCTCCACCGAGTCATCTGTTGGGTTTGCCAAGAGCAAGGTCAAGACTTCAAGAGCCAAGAGCTCGTGGACAACCTGCTGATTCACCAAGTGTGCGATAAATCGCACCAAGGCGATCGCGACCACCTTGTCACCACGCTTGAAGGCTCGACGGAATCGGTAGACAACACGCTTCACCACGAGCTCGCCAGCCTCAGGAAGCTTGGTGTTGAGCACTGCCAGCAAGGCAGCATAAATGTGCGTGAAGCCAGGCGAGGCCAACTGCGCCTTCATGATTGATCTCGCCAGAAGACCGCGTCCACGAACGAGGTTTTCCTGGAACAGCTCTGGGATGATGTTGCTGATGTTGGACACGTTGACCTTGTTGATCAGACCGTTGATACTCTTGCGCAAAGCTTCCCACGTCTGGCGTTGGTACGTCTCCGAGTTTGGATTCTTCTCTTCCTTCTTCATCTGTGCGAGCTTGAAAGGTGGAATGTACACACCACCTGTGCGCCCTCCGACAGCATTATCGAGCAGGATGTTCGGCTTGTTGATCTTTGGCGCCGCCTCAGGGGTTGGTGGCGCCGCTTCACGCTTGTCTTTCTTACGCTCTGGCGTCTTGGAACGCTTCTTGCGGCTTTGTCGTGGCGGAGTGCGCTCTTCACGCTTCTTGCGACGACGCGGTGGAGTACGGGAAGGAGAACGTGACGAGGAGCTGGAGCTACCACTGCTACTACTACTACTGCTGCTGCTGCTTCGGCTTCTTCCTCGGCGACCGCGGCTTCGAGGCTTGCGCTTGCTGTCCTCTGGAACCGACTTGCGACCACGCGGGGGCGTGGCATCACCATTACTGGCCTTGCGCGCTCGTCTCGGTGGCGTGGCATCGCCCGTACTCTCCTTCCGGGCTTGTCGTGGAGGCGTTGCGTCGCCCTGTGGCGAGCGCGCCCGACGCGGCGGTGTCTTCGTCTCCTCTTTCTTCTCCCGCCCATCGCTCGCGACATCCTTTGCCGCCTTGATCTCCTCGCGCTCGTCCTCCTTCTTCGCAGCCTTCTCCGGCGTGCCATCGTTCTTCTCGGGCGGTGCAACATGGCGTCGCTTCGCGTCCTCTTTCTCTCCGCTCTCCTTCTTTGACACGCTCGGAGAACGCTGACGCTTTCGCGTCGAGTCCACCGCCTCCTTCTTCTTTCGCTCGTCGGCGCTCGCGCTCTTGGTCTGCTTGCGATCTCTCGACGCCGACCGACGCTCACGACGCTCACGACGTGCACTCCAACTACGACTACGACTGCGACTGCGCGACGAGCTACTCGAACGCGACGGCGAGCGACGCGCATTGCGTCGACGTGGCGGGGAACGCGACACGGACCGCGACGACGACCGCGAGCGACCCACCGAGCGTCGTCGTCCGCCATTGCGCCCACGACTGGCGCTGCGACTCTTGGAACGGCGCGACGGGCGTCGTCCACGCGATCGCGAGCGACTGCGCGAGGCCGAGCGCGAGTACGAGCGCGCGCGTCTGCCCATGGAGATCTGTTTGAGCTTCTTGCCACTCGCTCGTCCTGGGAAAACCTCCACACCCTCCAAGTATACTGAACCCAAGTGAAATGAATGACGGGATATGATTGGTGGAAAAGATTACACAATGGAAGGTGGAGAAGGTTGCACGAAGGTTAGACCACGGAAGGTTGCACGAACGCGAAGCGACACACACGAAGAGCTCTCTCAAAGAGCCATTAGGATGAGCGAGGAAGGAGTATGTGAAGGGCTTTTCTGATGCTCTACGATGGGTTTCGATGGAAGACTGAGTGGTTTTATGGTCTGTGTGTCTGTGGTTTGTGTAGGAGTATGTGGTGGAGTACGTGGACGATCGTCCCGAGACGACGAATTATCTCAAGCGCGATGGTATGGTCAAGATCACCTATCGCAATGGCGATTCGTACGAAGGGATGATTGGCTCGGACATGCAAAAGCAAGGCGAAGGCAAGTACACTTGGCGACAGAAGAACGAGGACGGCGATGGTAAGATCCTGCACTTTGTGGAATTAGCAAGTTATTATAACCCCGCGTATCTTCGTCTAGTCAACGACCTGGCGTCGTATGAAGGCGGCTATGTGAATGGCTGCAAGCATGGACTGGGGAAGATGATCTTTCCGAGTGGCGACACGTACCACGGCGAGTGGAAGCAGGACAAGATGCACGGAGACGGCTCGTACATGTATGCGAACGGTGATATCTTCAGTGGCAAGTTCGAGCATGGCATTCGAGTGGGCAAAGGCACGAACGAATTCTCAATTGACAAGAGTCTTCTGGTGGGAAACTGGTCGCATAACACGATCACGGACGGCAAGTGGATCTTCAAGGACGGTGGGTCGTACGTTGGTCGCTTCGAAAGCGGCAAGCCAATCGGAACGTGCATGTACAAGTTCCCGAGCGGGTTGCAGCAAGATGGCGAGTACGTCAAGGCCCAGGAGACCAATGCCGATGGCGAAGAAGTCACAACGAACAAGTTTGTGGGTGGGACGATCGTCAAAGTGCGCTAAGCCACGTTCGGAACGGAGCCATGGGTGTTCCTAATCAAGAATATATATTCTTCTGTACCCACATCTGACGTGGTAACCCACTCCCAATGTCTCCTTTTACTGCACGTATTTGTTGAGGAAGCGACGGTGGAAGTCATTACGGATCGTGTCGTTGATGAAGCGCTTCTTGACCTCTGGCTCGTTTCGAGATTGATTCTTAAACACCACGTCGTCGTTCCATCGACGCTTCATCTTGGCCGTGCCCGAGGCGCTGGCTGCCTGCGTTAATGGGTTGCCCTGAAGGATCTCTTCGCGGGCCATCTTCTCAGCAGCCTCGCGCTCTTCGGCTTCCTTGCGGAGGCGTTCTTCCTCCCGCTCCTTCTTAATCTTCTCCAGCTCGCGCATCAGCTCCGCCTCTTCATCGTCGTCATCACTAGAAACAACTTTCATGAATACCATCGCGAGAGAAAAGAAGACCACCAAAAATGACCCACCTGTCCGAATCCGAGTCACTGGATTCGTCGGAATCGTCTACGTCGTCTGCGTCGTCGTATTTACTGGCGACACTTTTCAGTTGCGACTCGCGCGCATCGGCCTCTGCGTCCCCCAAAAGCAACAGCTTTTTGTTTTCTTCGAGTCTTCTCAGTTTATCCTGCGCTGTGTTGTTGCTCTTGCCCTTTTCTTCTTCGTATTGCTGTTCTCGCCCCTCCAACTCGGCGCGCAAGTCACGCAACTCGATCTCATTCGCCGTTCCCTGACCCACTTGACTGCATCCAAACCCGCATCAGTCCTCTCTGTATCAGTCCTAGCGTGTAAGCATCCTCATTCGTACCGAATCTTGAGCTTGGTGTGGCCTGGGAGATCACGCGCCGAGAACTGCTGACTCACTTGGCCTGTTCGAAACCACGACGTCGTGAGTCCACACCGCCATCATTCGACCCTGTGACGCCCTCAGCACTCAGACACCTACCGCCAGACTGCCATCCGCCCTCGTTCTTCTGGCCCACGGCCGCGTGCCACGTCGGTCGATGCGCTGTCGTCATTCTTCCCCAAGCGCCTTGGACAAGAGCTCTTCCGTGATGAATGGGAAGGCACAGAATACTGTATGTCTCTTTTCATTGGTCAAAATAGGCCGCAAATAATTAATTTCATCCAATGATAACGATTTATCTAATAATCCGATTTTTATCCTATGAGAACCCAGACATCTGACGAGATCCAAAGCGTACGAGGAGAAGCTTCCGACATGGAGGATTGGCGTGTTTTGCTGGTTCTATGGGGCTTTAGGCACTAGATAGTAGCTTAATCCGTGCTAGATTGATGGTTTGATGCAAAGTTCGACAGCTTGGGGCTGACTGTACACTCAGGACGACGTGACCTTTCATGAATGACGCGTCTTTTCGCTAGGAAAGTGGGGATTTTGCGTTGTGATATGCAATGGATGGGTCGTGTTCAGAATCTTTTCGCAGTCTTCCTTCTCTCTGCTTGTGCCGAAACATGGGGCTGTCCGACCGAGTGTCAATGTATTGGTCGTGTGCGAGTCACTGTGTATTGCGACTTTAAGGACCTCGAGGTGCGTGCTTGAGCTGTTTACTTAGCAAAGGTTGCTCACTGCCTATCCAAAACTCCACACGACAGAAAGTGCCCGAGAACATCCCTCTCGAGACCACACATTTGTACGTCTTCGTGTTTCAAGGATTCGCAATTCAGCGCCTCATTCGTCCACTTGTCCAGGTTTTTCATGGGGAACAAGTTCAGACAAGTGGTTCCAGCCATGTTCATGGGCAACGTCAAGAACCAAGATGGCACGTTCTTACCAGAAAAGGGATCACTTGATCAGCTCCAAGTCATGTACGCATATGGTCTATCTACTATTAAATGGTACTCATTGAGACAGGTGTGTACACAGCCGATTGGATCTCAATCCAATCACCATCGTGAATGAGCACGCATTCGATCGCGCGCCATCCCTCAAACTCATGTGCGTTATCGCATTTCCTCCCTGCTATCGCGTCAATCAGCTGAGCGTCAGTTATGCGCAACTCGCAGATACTTGCCCTTTGATGTGAAGATTCAGCGCCAGGCATTTGCCGAAATGAAGAACGATAAACAGACCTTTGATGGCTTCACGCGGGTGCCCATTCATCCCCTCGAAGACCCGCAGTTTGCTGCCTTTTCCAAGTTCTAGCTCAAGATTTCAAAACTCAGTGTATTTCCTGTTGGCTTACTCATCCGGTGAGAGTTGTGTCTCATCATCAAAAACGCCGGCACCCTCGCTCGCCGACGCGTGGCTTTCCGAAGGCCCGTCGAAGTTGATGCGTTGGAGCCAGCCTGGCTGTCCAGGCTGCTGGGAGTCACCAGTCTTTGGCTTGGTCGATGCAGCAGCCTCTTTCACTGGTGTGTTCTCTTTATTGTCGTCTGCTGCCTCCGCAGCTTCATCGTCTTCTCCCTCTGCAGCTTCTTCGCCTTCTTCCTGAACCTCCGCGGCTTCTTCCTCTTCTTCTTCTTCCTGAACCGGAGGCTGTTCTCCACCACCTGCTTCTTCCGTCTCCTCTTCTCCATCCTTTGTCTCTTCAGGATCCTGGGTTTCCGCGACAGACTGTGCCGTGGTTACCGTCGAGACTGCGGCTGTCGACGAGGTGAGAGATGGCATAGCCATTGTGATAGATTCGATACGCGACGAAAATGGCGGTCGGATTCGGGAAAGCATTGGGGAGTTCTCACTCAAATCGGACGACAAGGTTTGGTGGTCGGAAGACGACTGGGTCTGCTGATCTGAATCATTCAACTCAGCGGAACTAACCGAAAAGGTAGGAATCGACTTGTGCGTCCGGGGCGGAAACACACCTAATGCCGCATTCGCTCTGGTGACCATGAGCACTCGCGATGCTTCGTTTCCCTGGTCAAGCGTCTCCAAGTCTTCCGTTCCATCCTCAGGTTGTGTGTCAGGGCAGTACTGGATCGCAGCAGGAGATGGCTCGGATTGCTCCCATGATGAGATGAGCTTCTCTTGAGGGTTGCGCAGGTCGACAAGCATGTCATCAATAACCGACGTCTCATCTTCCAGCGCTCGACGTTTGGTGTCGAAGAACTCTCCGAGCTGCACCCATGCCTTGGTCATACGTCGAAGTCTAGTCTTTAGAAGCGTGTTATCCTCCAGAATTCCACTGCGAGAGACCAGCCACGAAGGCGTTAGATATAAGCAGAGATCGCCGTCGATCATATTTTGACTCACCGCTGATCTTCTTCGACATCAGCATTCGTGGTCGAACTGTAGTCAATGGTATTCTTGAGCTCCTGCTTCTCATCGCGCAATTTTCGTACCTAGTGAGGCAGGACACAAGTCAGCGTTTTGCACATGCCAACGATACAGGAAAAACTAGAAACAATCAGCACCTGTTCTTGCAGTTCATGGTTCTTCGTTTGATGTGCATCGAGCTGCTTCGTCATCGACACCATTTCGCTCTCTGTCTTCTCACGTTCCGACTTCAGTTTCGCGATCGTCTCAGTCTGCTTGGCAGCCCCAGCCTTCACTTCCGCAAGCTCCAATTGCAGGCTCTTGACTTGGTCCAGCAATGCATTCTTATCTTCCTCAGCCCGCTTCATCTGTGCTTCTTGGTTTGCAAGCAGCACATTCTTTCGATCGACTTCTTCCTTCAAGGCACGACGTTCTACCTCGATGAGCCCCAATTTCTCTTTCAACTCCACCTGATCACGTTCGTAAATGCTGATGGTCTGCTTCAGTTGCATCCTGTACTCGTTTGCTTCCTTGAGTTGCTGACGCAGTGCTTGATTCGATTCCTGGAAAGTCTTCGCCGTCTGCATAACAGAGCTCTCTTGAGACAACGTCGGCGCATCTCCTGTTCGTCGTCGCTTTGCTGGACTCGACTCTCCACTCGTCCACAAGTGAGTTGTCTCTTCAACAACAATCTCCTCCTGCGTGATCTTCTGCTTCTTTCCCGTCACTCTAGTGGCGGATCCTCCTGGCGTCGACGGTGCACTCGTCTGATCTCGCGGGCGGGCAGCAGCACGGTCGCGTTCAGCTCGAAGGCGCTCGTTCTCTGGTGTCAATCCAGTTTCCCTACAGCAAACACCCGTCAGAGCACGACTGGCCACAAAATCAGGAAACGCGACGTACAGGAACTCAAACTTGAAAAATATTGATTCAGATTTCTTCTTCTTGACCCCAGGTCTGGTGAAGTGGATATCAAGATTTGGCGTCAACGGTACCGAATTCGACTTGCCAATGAGGTCTTGATCCGCCCAAATGCCATTGCGACTACACACTCGACATCAGTCAACCCAACTCAGTCCTCCCGTTTGTCGCCGCCACACGCACCTGAGGTCCGTAAGAATTGCAGTCGGCTTGCCGTGCTCGTCTGTACCAGTTAGCTTCACGGAGCAATGCTATATACACGCCCGAAACGACCATATGAGTTCAACTGCGCATCCATCCATGCGCATCAGACAGCGTTCACCTACCACACTGCTGATAACCGGAGGCTTTAGCGCGATATCCACGCGCGCAGGATCACGGCCGATGATCGTAGTCGTCATATAGAAGTAGATGTGGTCCTCCTCCGTCGCTTGGTCCTTGGAGACGAGCTTGAAGCGGCCCCATGGGAGCAACTCGGTCATCTTGGTCGTTATGCCACTCTTCCCGCGCTTGGTGGAGGTAGCCGCACTTGAAACCGGTATTCATGCCGGTATTTGTTGCAGTATACCTGTAGAATGATGGTCACCGTATACCTAGAGGACGTGATGTACTGGAATAGGTTAGAGAGATTATGCGGTTATGCTCTGTACCCATTTCTTGAGCATTGTTCCAAGACGATTCGACTCGACCACGTTCTTGGACGTTAGGAGCAGTTTGAGCACTTCGTCGCAGCGATGAGCACTCAGAGGCTCGTGTCCGAGCGCAACTTGCTGGAAGTAGCCGAGGCACGCGCCTCGCTTCGCTTCCCAGAACTCTGGATCCGGATCCAAGCGTTCGAGGACATCAAAGGCTTTGACGGCAAAGTAATAGAGCTGGGCCTGTACACACCACGTTAGCTTTGATAATGGTAAAGGTGGCGGTGATACATACTCGATAGTAGTCGTTGGCGATGAGTTTGAGCACTTTGAACGCGTCGGCTGTGTTTTCCATCTTAAGGTAGAGCTCCCAGGCCAGCCCCGCATTCTTCCCGTTCATAATGTACGCACGTGCGAGCCAACTGCAGTACGCCAGGTCGGTACGAAGCCGCTCCGAATGTACGCGCGTAAGCACATCTTCGGCTTCCTGAAAGTTTCCCGAAGCCGCGAGAGAAATACCGTAGTTCCAGTTGAACACATCGCTCGAGATCAAGTACGTCGCGATAGAACTGAGGTAGACGTTCGCGTCCGTGAACTCTTTCCGTAGAATATGATACGAGGCCATGCACTGCCGCCCGGGAATCGTATCGCACTCGCTTGGAGACGAACCAATTGTCTATCAACCCATTCAAGTTATTACTTCGAGCCATATATCAACAATCACAGAACACTTACATGGAAATACTTCTCGGCCAGGAATGTGTGTTCTTTCGAGTTGGTCTGTTCACCGATAGTTGCGTGTAGCACACCCTTCACGATGTGTTCTGTTGGGGTGACTGGCTCGACGTCTTCCACCAACTCGAATGCTTGACGATACTGATGACGCTGCAAATGCGCTAGTACCAGGTTCATTTTCGCCTCGGGGATCCGATCGACTAGCGACTGAAGCACACTTAGCGCCCTGCTTCGTTCCAATGACGCATGCTGCTCAATGCCAGCGGATTCCATGAAGATTGTCTTGTTGTGTTGCATGACAGAGTGTAAACCCAGCATATCAGTCGACGAATCATTGACACACGGGTGATTTGGGTGCCGATGAAGGAAATTCTCGAGCTCTTCGTTCGCTTCCAAACCGCTGTAGAGACGAAATTGGTTACTCGCTTTCAGATTGGTCGCAACGAAGCTCTCAGGATGTGCTTCGAGGTACACTGCGAGCACTTCGAGCGAGACATCATAGTAGTCCAAGCAAAAGTAGCACATGGCCAGATAGATCTGCAGTGCACCTGAATGTTCACGATGCTGCTGCAGCAGACGCTTGTAGATCTCCACCGCTTCTTGGTAGTTGTGTTGCAGCATACTCGTGAACGCCAGTGCCAACTGGTCTTCCATACTCGACATAGAGAGCTGTTTGTAGCGATCCAACACGACGAGCTCACCATTCTTTCGCCGATGTGCGATGAGATACAATAAACGATTACACAATGGCAGTCGCTGTGTGAGTAGCGACTCTCGTTCGGCTTCGTCAAACTGGAACAGGTAGTAGAGACAGCAAGCCCGTCCTAATCGCCATTGCTCCACCTCCTTGATCATCATGAACGGCGCGTGCTGGATCGAATCCAGTAGCTGGTCGAAGAATGTTAGGGCCATGCTGTATTCACCGCATTCCCAATGGCAATACGCCGACCACCATAGAATCTCTTGAGTCCTGGGCAATTTCGACCCCTGCTGGGTCGTAGACGTCGTTGAGAGCACCATTTCCTGAGGCTGAAGCCGCAGTAACATGTGCGCACCGGCATAGTCTCGTCGATCGAGGTAGGTAGAGATCTGAAGGAGGCCATCGCCATCACTTTGTTTTACGTCGCCCTTCTTCTTGGTCAACCCATTGCCAGAACCCGCCTTAGGTGCTTGTCGAGGCCGCCCAACATACATCTTCGAGTGAAGGTGTCTATGAAATAAAGGCGTCGCTTCAAGCAGTCACGTGGTTAAATTGATACATGCGAATCTGCCGATGCTGCTCACTGGCGACTACAACTGAGCCAATCGTCGTCTCAGACGTTGATTTTCCTCTAGATCGACGTGTTGACTTGATCTTCTTCATCGTACTCACACTTGTGACGAGGTTGTACACTTGAGTCGACGCTTTTTCTCCTGCTAGTGGGATAGCTTGTGTACACTCGTTACCTGAGAGCAAAGAGTACACACGCAAAGAGTTGTTCATGAGTAGAACAAGGAAATGCCGTACTTGAGATGCCTCAGTTGGTGATGTCTCCATCGACAGCACCGCAAAGCGAGGCGGAATTGCACCGACAAGCTCCACTTCCAATGGGACAGGAATCAAGCTCACCTCATTGGTAAGATCTAGCTGAACGAATCGTATCCGACCAGAAGGCTTCTTGTTTGATGCCGTCGATGCGTCCGAATGGAAGAGCATGATCACCAAACGATCACGAGTGGTCGTGAGTGCTAGCTGGAGCATTTCTCCCTTGGCGAGATCCAATTGGCACGAGACTTTCGGTGTGAACCACCCACAGCCACTGAAGTGATCACGATTGTACTCCCACAGTGCAACCACGGCATCTTTGTCAACGCTCACAAGACGTGATTGAGATGCTCCGCTGGGGGGAAGGCCGCCAACAAAGAGCAGCATTTGCTGATAAACTCCACGGAAGATCTCACGACGAATACGGCTGGTTGGTGCGTGAAGAGCTGTATCTGTTGGCAGTGGAGCATCGAATTCGGCTTGACTCTCTCCAGTCAGCCAGCGAAGTCTAGATCCGGCGGTAGTAGCGTCACCTTGTTCCAAGTGAATACGCACCATATCGCCAGTAGAGGCACCACATAGTAGACTGTCTTGACCACCTAGAGGCGAGAGTGCTGGGAAGAACCCGATTGCTGATAGTGTGGGCGGTGATAAGCTCTTAAGTTTGGTGGCCATCGTTGGGGCGTCCTGCTCGAGCATCTGAGTTGGATACTGTGGCTCTTGGAGAAGATCTGATGCTGATAGAGGTGTAGGAGGCTCAAGTACTATCGGTTTGAATTTGTCTGGCTCTGGTTGAAAGCTGGTTGTCGAATGAGATGCATTATGCGGTGTCTGGAACGAGAACAACGAGGCAGACTTGAGCAGATTCAGAGTGAGAACCCTCGTGCTATTTCTATTGAACATAATCCGAGTGATCCGACTTTTACTCGAAGACTTTGATGAAGATGATGACCACGTTCGGATCGCAATTGGAGTCTGCTTAGAAAGCAGTGACCACACAATCAACTCACCATCCAGCGTCCCAACTGCAAGAAGCCGGCCATCACAAGACAACTCCACACACGACGGCCATGCAAGCGATGATAAGCTCGAGAACTCGGCATTCTCGTGGTGTAAGCTACTCCACAATGCTTTTTCTTCCGAGCATGTCACTTCCGCACGTGATGCTGCAGCTGTCGCTTGAGGAATCACCGAAGAAACTATTGGGATCTGCTCAACTTGCGGTTTTGATAGCAGTGTGGAGCTCTGACCACTCTTTTCTTCACTATTGCCTTGTTTAACCATGCCAGTTGTATTTTTCTTCGCTCCAAAGAATCCACCACGCTTTTTCGGAGAGCTTGTATTCAGTTGCGACGCACTTTCGGCAATATCGCGTGGTGCTGGGTGCATCATAAGAACCTTGCTAGGGCGCGTCATCGAGATCATTTTTCTTTGACTCTTGAGCTCGTCCCACGTCGACTCAAACATCGCCCAGCGCAATGTCGGTGCTGGGACTCCTGGTGGTGTGGCAGAAGCTTTGGCTGGTTTCATTTTCCCATCCTTGGCGTTAAGCGATGGGAAGAAAAGTCGTCTCGAGGCGTTATTGATCACAGAGCGGACTTGCTCGGCACTGTAACTCAGCTCCTGGTGGATTGATCGCACCATTTCCTCAATCACTTCGTCCATCCATTCTATTTGAACTGCCACCGCGGCACGGATGGTCCGATCCCGTTGTTCTTGAGCTGCGAATGCGACTCGAGTCTGCTCAGCGCGACGGATTTCCATCTCCAACAAACTCCGTTCCGGCTGACAGCGCGCCGTCTCCACCGCCTCCTCTATCCATCGGAAGATAAGTGTCCGTAGATAATACACGATCGACAGCTGGTCTGTCGAGTACGTTTCAACACTCCATCGTTCATCGTACGGAGTCTCCGCCGACGATAAGAGTCGCTCCAACCGCTGAGCTTCTTGCTCGTGTTGTCGCAAACGTTGCTGCAACTCATCGAGCTTCTGCGGTCCAAGCTCCAGATTTCGCTTGGCTTCGGACAGTGCGTCATCCAATTGTCGACGAGCCGATTGTCTCACGTTGTCTTCGCCTTGAAGACGACGAACTGTGTCTCCACTTTGTGAAAGTGTATCAAGGATCGAGCCAAAGTCCAGTACTGGAAGTCGTGGGTTTGCCTCGTTCAAAGCTTCTCGAGGCGTTACGAAGAAACCCTTGATCACTTCTTGCTGATTTGTTGAGAGAATCTTCAATGCCCGCTGTTTCTTCCACTTGATCTCGTCCGTCTTCTGACGTAAGGCCTCTCGCTCGAGCTCAAATGAGTGCAAACGCTCATGAAACCGAGCAGCAGCTTCACGAAAGGCGTCCTGTCGTCGCTGCTGGATCGAATTCACGACAGCGTGCAATCCAATATCTGTCTTGCTTTGCTCTTGCTTCGCACGATTCGCAGTTGTGACAATCTTCGTGATAAACTCAATATCCATCCGGCCTTTTGCGATCTCTTCGTCTAGAATCGACCCTCGGTCATGCACAAGCTTGGAAATGCGATGTGCTTCTGTCTGGTTCGCTTCGTGTTGTTTCTCCTGCAGCACCTCGAGCTCGGCTTGAAGGCGAAGCTCCTCCTCTTCCAGCTCCGAGTACTCGTGTCGGATCTTCTCCAGCACATTACTCTGCTCGCAGATCTCCTCCATGTCGCGGTCTCGCCGGCGTTCCCACTCTTGACGCTCTCGCTGCTGTCGCTCTCGCTCGTGCGCTTCGTATTTGGCTTTATTTCTCTCTAAATCAGCATGTAGACGCTCTTGTGTAGCATGCTGTTCCTGTAGTTCCGTGTCCAGGTTTTCGAAATCCTGGACCAGTTTCTTATAGTACACGTACGCACTTGGTCGCGGCGCTTGCAGTGCAATGGGTGTATCTTTCTCATAGTTTCTGCGACGGACTGGAAGCCGCACGCGTTCTTGTCGTCGCACTTCGTCATCTTCCTGTTCGTCCATGGAGCGTGATATCTGAAGCGACACCTCTCGCCGTCATCTATAATTGCCTGTAATCACTCATCGTCGAACGACTCGTAGCCCTGTGAATCGTCTGTGTCATCCTCTCGGTGATCGTTGTCTTCAAAGTCAGTCGCGTAGTTGTCGTTATCGTCGTCGACCTCCGCAGGCAGATCCAATTGCTTCAATGTCGGGTAGTGCACGAGCTCGATCTTCGTCGGGTTGCTGCGTTCTTGCAATGCTGGAATCGCTGCGAGCAACAACTCGGTCAGTTGTGGAAGATTTGCGTCGACAGACGCAGAAGCGAGATCTACTGAGCTCAACTGGCGTTGAGTTGCACCATCTCCTTCGCTGTGCAACGCTTCCGTCGTCGTCGTTCCTTCCACAAGGTCTGCCGAAGTGATATCCGTTGTCTCGGGAGCTGAGACTGGACCAGTCTCCACGCTTTTCAATAGTTCGATCGTGGGGCACCTAGTATCTTCTGGGGCGTCTTCCTCACTCTCAGCGTCCGACTCAGCTGACGACAAATCGGTCGCTTCAACCGCATCGGCTAGCTCATTGGCTGGCGGTGTCTCTTGTGGCTCACTTGTGATACCTTGGTCAGCAGGGTCAACTACTCCAGTGGCGGCCCTCTCGTCGTCGATATCCTGAGCATCCTCTGCATTCAGCATTGTCTCCATTGCATGGCCAGACTCACCGGACGGCGATTTTTCTTGTTCTTCACTGGGGAGACTTTGACCGATGGCGCGTCTAGTGTCCTCGGTATCGACATTTTGGATATCTTTCACTGCCGCCACTTCGAATAATGGTCCGCCAGTCGTAAGCGTACTCTCGACGACTTCGACAGGCTCGACAATCGATCTGTCCGGGAGCTCTGACTCCTCCGTCGCTCTCTCACTCTCCTCACCATGAGAGACGGCGTCAGAGTCTCCTCGCACAGAGCTCTCGTTTTTCGGAATATCTTCGTGACCTGGAGCCTCAATCGAAGTCGAGTTCAACGTATCAACCACTTGGAAAGTTGAGACAATTGGTTCCAAATCCGCTTCCTCACTGGGTCTGTCGTTGAGCAGAACCACCGATTCTGATGCCACTGTTGCTCCCATGGTCTCGTTGCTACTGCAGCTGGACAGGTCGTGTACATCAGTTTGCTCAGTCTCGCTGCTTATTCCGGTCTTCAATAGGGAAACGTCGTCTTGGTCATAGTCCAACACTTCGTTTTCCATCCCGTTCTGCTTATCGACTTCAAATAGCTTCACCGGATCCTCTAGTGCTAGCATCACGTGAGTTTCCAGACTGCACCAGCTCGTCGCACGGGATGAGCTACCATCTTCTGCTCCAGCTCCCCATACTGCACGTGTCGCCCACAACTCATCATCTCCTTCGGCTCCGCTTGAAAGCGTCGACGCCATTGAGCTGAGAGAGAAATCAGCCATCGAAGTCAACTCACTTTCTGTGTCTTCCCCACTGATATCACTCACAGTAACCTTTTCAGCGCGACCTGGACGTGGTCGTGTTGGCGCGCGATGCTGCTGAGGCCGTACTGTGCTTGGTTTAGCCTGACTTTGCGATGGGGGTGGTTGCGGACTCCAAAAGAGTGGGGGTTCACGCTTATCTGGTTGTTGTTGACTCTGGTATTGCTGGAGAAGTTGCTCTTGCAGAGCTTCAAGCTGTGTTGATAAGAGGTTAGTGCCAAGGGGCGACGGACTGGTCGTTGGAACGCGCTGACGTCGTGGGGACGTAGCTGGCGAGCTCTTGACTTGATCAAGAAGCTGCATAGTCTTGTGAACTGACGGCAAGTAGACATGGTCGCTGATGAGTTTTCGTTCCGCCTCACGTCGCTTGGGTCCGTGGGGTGGGAGATTTTGCCACTGAAGTTGCTGCTTGGGATCGCTCAGTTGGGGCGTGATGCCGTACGCCTTGTCAACAAGCTGTTTCATCACTTGCGTATTGAAGCAATCAATCTCCTTCCAACGCAAAGACTGTGGCTGTTGATTCGGTTGAGCCGCCGGAGGCGAAGATGGGAAGGTAGTAACAAAACCCTGCATCGATCGAGTCGACCAATGTGGCGGCTGCTCTTGCAGAGTCACTCGCTCTTGAGTCGTAGCTGGCCTCGGACTAGTCGACGGTACTGTCGGTGGAGGCTCACCTTTTAGCCGACGCCATCGCCGACAGCTGAAAGACGAATCTCTCTGACGACGCACAGAAGACTGCCGCTGGAACTCATGATCGGAGGTCCCAGCCGTATGCTGACTCACGTCCAATTCACTGGCATGACTATTAGCTGCTGTTCCTTCTACCTCACGAACGCCAGACTCCTTCAGCCCACAGTCAGCCTGTAACACTGAGTCGTGAGGCTTATATACCAATATCGTAAGAGTTATCTGAGCTCACATTTGTCAGAATCTTGACTGAGCGAGGTGACGGCTGGATACCTGCACACATCAAATCATGAGCTCACTCATCGCTCTCAACTGGTACCACTCCACTCCTCCCGCACCATCGTCGTGGCTCGCTTTCATCGCTTGCTTGTCTACTTGTGAGGTCGTGGTAACCATCCACAACCTGGCCAAGTCGCCGGCTATAATTACTTTCTCACTCTCGGGTTTTCCTCTCACAGCAACGACGACCCAGAGCACTTGGCGCTAGTTGCTTTCTTTTAAATACCAATTGACATTGTTTATACACCCACGCATTCCTTTGTGCGTCCAGTGTGGATCAACACGAAGCGTACTGCTCACACATCGCCTACCAAGCGTAACGATCTAAGCTCCCGTAAATCCGAATACCATACATTTCCTTGGATTAGAACTCGTAGCTCTCACTGTCTGCTGCCGACGCAACTCGCTTCGGACGTTGATGGTCTTTATCGCTAATTACGTAGGTGTCGGTGCCTCGGTAGCTCGCGGTGTACTCCGACCCATTTGTTGGACGGAAGTCTGTCATTTGCTGATGGGTAGGGCGATAATCAAACGACTGGGTGGAATCCATGAAGTCCATGGTACGCGCAGTGTACTCGAAACCACCTGGGTCCTGCGCTTCGTACTCGGTGCTCGTGAGACTTCGGTCAGTTGGTCGGTATTCTCCCTTTGGCGAGTCCGCTGGCGCGTCACCACCAAAATGCACCGTGCCCATGGACATGTCCGAGTCACGCAGAGCTGGAAGTGGCTCCAACGTCTCGTCGGTACCTGCACGCGAGCGCTCGAAGCCGTAGCCGTAGGCAGAAGCCGCGTCATCACGCCCATACCCACTGTTATGGGCAGGATGGTTCGAGTACTGCTGCATGTAGTCGAATCCGGACGGTTGCGCACCTCCTCCGTATCCCCGGTCGTTCGAGTACACTGGTGGAGGGGGTGGACGGAATCCCTTGGAAGTGCCGATTGAAGTATCCGACTGGAACGACTGGATCTGGTTACCATGGAGATCGTATGACGTGTCGTGGTTGTAGTACGTGTCGTACGTATCCACGCCATGGTGATCTGGCAACTTGATCGAGCTCATGCCTCCTGGACTGTTTGCCGGTGGGTATCCCCGGTAGCTGCTGTTGGTTCTAGGCGATGCAGTATTGTATCGAGACGAACCAGAGGAGGAGATGGTTTTGGATTGCTTCATCGAAGGCCCCCCTGAGCGATGGTCCGAGTACGCACTGCGGCTTCCCTGAGGCTGACGGAACTCGGACATCATCGAGCCCTGGTTGCTCTGCTGGAAGTTTGGATTGGCGTTCCAGTCCAAATGCGAGTTCTTGCTCTTCTGCGTGCGCGACGGCATGTACCCACTGTGTCGGAAGTGGTCGTTTTCATCGTCCCTGCGAGTTCTCTTGCGGCGATAAAACACAATACTAACGACCAGCACGATGATCAAGACGACAATGCCGACGATGATACCAACGATGGCACCAGTGGACATACCACTGGACGAACCATCAGTAGTGCTGCCAGTGGATCCACCAACCTTGGTTTGAATTGTCGTCGTCATGAACGTCAAAAAGTGGTAACTTTCACTTCCCGCGTCCTTGGGAGGGAGCACGATGTGAGCGAAGACGTTGTACTCTCCTTCGGCTGGGAACGCGATACGCTGGGTGAACGTCGCCGAGTCATCCGTGAAGTTGGAGGTCTCCTGATCCGAGATCAACCGGTTGGCACCATTCCGGAAAATATCACACACAGTGGTTCGCGAGCACGTGTGGATGTTGGCATGACCGATCTGCACAGGAATGTGCGTGTACGGGTCCAGAACGGTGGCGTCCAGCGACTTCATGCCAAACTTGTTGTCATCGAAATTGAGCTTGGCCGTGAACTGGTACTCGACGTTCTGCTGTGGTCGAATGATTGGTCCGGCCGTGTTTTGCGTCAGCGTCATCGTCACCGGACAGCCATTGCCTTTAGCAGACACCTTGACATAGGAGAAGTCGAGGTTCGTGATATTCATGCCCTGGGACATCCAGTAGCAGTACGTCGTCATTCCATCGTAATCATAATCTACAAAAAGAAGAAGAAAAGAACAATCGTATGCCGAGTCAGCGAAACCGTTCAGTACGCACTACTACTACTGTCAATTCATTCAGCACGCACCATCAAGCGCCGGAAGCGAGCCGACCGCCGCCTCGACGCCCGAGAAAAGCGCCAAGGCTACGCCGACGCCAGCCAAGGTCAGAGCGCGCATGTTGGGCCCTCTCGACACGCCAGGGCCTCTTGTATCCACCGAGCGGATCAACGAATCCCTTGGGCGGCAACGAGCGGAGCGGAGCGGAGGGGAGGGGACGATGGAGCTCCGCCACTTGGACCAAATCAAGTTGTCAACGACAAAGCAACGGGGAAAAAAGACAGAAGGAAGGAAGCAACCACGCCACGCAATTGGTTCCCGATAAATTACTTACGTGCTGATGATGGCGGAATCCGCTGCTCCGGATGCTGTGTGCTGGCGCTGGCGCGCGTAAAAAGGCCGCGTTCCATACTTTCTTGCCCTGGCACTCACTCCATGGTCACAATTGCACAATCTGGATGAATAAGCATTGGCGGGCTAGGGCTCGGGAAGGAAAGAGAGCATGGTTGCTGGTGCGGTTGGTTTGTTGCCAACTGAAGACTTGGGGGTGGTGATCTGATTGTGCTGTGACCGAGCATGCGGTGGCACAAGGTGGCGCCATGCACTAGTAGACAAGTATACAGCGGGTGGGAGCTTGTCAGCAGTGAGGATGATGGCAGAAGACGCCATCGCAGGCCTCTTCGACGTGTCGGAAATGCACATGGAGCGGGTACTGTACGCAGGTGTGATGGATTTCTCTCTTTTTCGTTCTCGCCGCCTAACTTCAGGGATCATTCGAAATGAGTCGAAAGAGAGATACGAGCGAAAAAAACGTGGGTGCGTCCGGCAACGTGACACATCCTCTCACTTCACACTCCAAGCTCAAGTTGCACCTATCCTAATTCAGTAGGCGGGATCAGAACGTTAAATGATGTGGACCACTTTGAGTGAAGATGCCTCCCTCAATGGTGACTTGGAAGCAGTTGACATGGCCGCAAATGACTGCGATGTGCCGAGGCGTTGGGCCAGCGTGCTCGCCGGCGTGGCGCTCATGATCTCCGTGGGATCCAACCACTCGATCTCAGCGTGGAATGCGCACCTCAAGAACTTGTTGCACTACTCACAGGCAGAGATCGCACTGGTTTGCTCCATGGCTTCGTTTGGTGCCTATTTCTCGGTCATTCCCGGCTACGTCTTCGATCATGTCGGCGCTCATAACAGTATCATCCTAGGCGGAGTGTTGCTCTCGCTTGTGTACTCCGTCTTGTCCGTTGGGATTGTCGAATTTCCGAATATCATGCACCCGATCCTTGTCAGTTGCGCCTTTGCGATTGTTGGCCAAGCGAGCAACTTCGGTGTGTTCGCCGCACTAGGACCAAACGAGGGATTATTCGGTGAGAAACACCGAGGCAAGATAATGGCGTTGCAGCTTGCTGCATTTAGTGCCGGCGGGGCTCTCTTCGCGTTGATGTATCATGCATGGTTCGATGGTGACGTATCTCGGTTCTTCCGGTTCATGGCGATCACATACGTATTGGTGTTTCTTTTCGGATGGATTGCAACGTATCGCTTGCAGAGCGGGGAGAAGAGCGAACAAGAACCACCACATATGACCTCGATGGAAGAATTCAATCCAGCACCACTAGTTCCAGGTCCAAGTAGCAGCGAGTCTTTGTACGGATCGATCGACATCACGGGGCGTACATTGCTTCGTGACGCCAGATTCTGGCTCCTCTTTTCTACAGTCTTCATTCTTGTCGGGGCGTCGCTGTTCGTGATGGCCAACATTGCGTTTATTGTCGAGTCGTTGGGCGGTCGAAAAGAGCAAGTATCAACGATGGTCGCGCTGTTCTCAGTCGGCAATTGCCTGGGACGACTTGTGGCAGGAGCGATCTCTGACCTCGTCCTTGCTCAATGTCCTCGGATCTACTTCGTCAGCTTGGCGTCGATGTTTGTGGCATTCAACCACGTCCTCTTCTTATGGTTACCCGCGTCATACCTCATCGTCCCCATCACATTGTCTGGTGTCGCCGACGGTATCATGTTCGCTTCTTTCCCAGTCTTGACGCGCGAAACCTTCGGCCTTCGTCATTTTGGCAAGAACTTTGGCATGATCAGTGTAGCCAATGCTCTGGGGTTCCCGCTCTTCTACAGTCCCATCGGTTCGTTCGTGTACAAATTCTCGTCGGTGAGCGTTGACGGCGTGGAGAAATGCTTCGGACCACACTGTTTCCGTCCAGTATTCCTACTTGTCATCGCTCTCTGTGTCGTTGCGCTCTTTGCCAGTCTCCAGTTTGCTCGTCGTCGCCCAGGATACGCTTCACTCTTGTGATCTTCACGTTTGACTCCATCTTGACCAATCATGACACGCTACACTCTTTTTGACCAATCGTAAACAGCCTTTGGTCGTTTCCGTCATTGCGCAAAGTCACTCGACTGACGTCGACCAAGCAGCGATGGACTATGGACGTCGGGTGCTCAGCTTGACCGCTGGCATCGCCGGCATGATCGGTGTCGGCTCTATCTACGCGATATCCGCGTGGAATGCCGAGCTCAAGGACTTGTTGCACTTTTCGCAAGCTGGTATCTCGACCGTGTCCTCGATGGCGCTCTTAGGAGCCTACTTGTCCTTCTTCCCTGGTATCCTCTTCGATCGTATCGGTCCGTTCAAGAGCATTCTTCTCGGTGGCTTCGGTTTGGCAATTCTCCATGCAGTATTGTATGCGTCGTTGACCTACTTCCCAGAATCTGTCGATGCATTCGCCATCGGTCTCTGTCTCTTACTGGTCGGTCAACTCAGCGCCTTTGTGATTTTTTCGACCATGGTGGCGAACGAGGGGATTTTCGGCGTCCACAATCGGGGCAAGATCATGGCGACCCTGACGTCCGCCTACAGTTGTGGTGGCGCCTTCTTTGCGTTCGTATTTCAGCATGCGTTTGTTGGCGATGTTCCCGGGTATTTCGTGTTTGTGGGAACGTTCTTGGTTGCGGTGTGTCTCTTCGGTTGGGGTGCGCTCTATCGGTCCAGACAGACACGGCGACTCAGTGAAGAAATCGTTGATGGTAATGTAGGTGTCCCTGTACTATCTGAAGAAAAACTGAGCCTCGTGTCTAATGACGTGACGGGAGTGGAATTACTTCGTGACACTCGCTTCTGGCTACTCTTCGTCCCAGTCCTCATCATCATTGGCGCCGGTCTGTTTGTGATGTCAAACGTATCGTTCATTGTCGAATCACTTGGAGGCCCAGCTGAACAAGTCCCTCTCATGGTCGCATTGTTCTCTGTGAGCAACACATTGTGTCGGTTGGCGACTGGGACATTGTCCGATCTTGTGCTCTCTCGGTACCCACGAGCGACGTTTGCTGCAGCTTCAGTGCTCATGACGGTGTTAACCCAGCTCGGATTTCTATGGATCCCCTCTTCACTTCTCATTATCCCGGTCACGATGGCAGGAATGGCAGAAGGAGTCATGTTTGGATCGTTCCCAGTGATTATGCGGGAAGCCTTTGGAGTGAAGCACTATGGCAAGAACTATGGACTCATCAGCTTCGCAAACTGCATCGGGTACCCACTCTTCTACAGTCCGATCTCGTCGTTCTTCTACCAGCGTGCAGCCATCAGTCTCCAACCCGACGGGATGCAGAAATGCTATGGCGACGCGTGTTTCCGCCCAGTCTTTTTGCTCATCATAGGGCTAAGCGTCGTCGCTCTCGTGTGCTGTCTCAAGCTAATCAGTCGCCAGTTCAAGCACCATCCTCGCTATCATGTCCTTCCATGAAACGACGCCATGTGTGTCAATAAAACTCGTGATGTGTGTCGTCGTCGCCAGGAATCCAAGTTGAATTCTCGGGCGTACCACCCACAGACCACAACGCTTCTATGGAAAAGGAGACTGTCATTACTCATCCTTTATAGAGGTAGTAACCCAATGAATATACCATGCTCATACTGGAAGCGCTCCTGTAAAAGGATCGTAGATATAAGATAATACAGTGGAATCGCCGCGAATGCTCATGGACGACGCTTCCGTGAACCGGATGCAAGCATCGATGGAAGGAACCCAAGCAGGCGTCAGTAAAGACGGAAGGAGGACATCATGGGCATGCGTGGAGGCGCGGAGATCGCAGTGTATTTGACACCTTTTGCTGCAGCCGTTTTCTTCGTTTTTCCAGCGTGTGTGCCGCCGCGTCCGAGAGACACCATCTGCCACAACGAGATCTTGCTGGTCAAGGCTACATTCATTCGTCGACTCAGTGTTTCGTGCCGCCGGCAGAAGACTCATTGTCCGGACGTGGTTGAGCGATTGAGCAGGCGCTTGCAACGTATCTTTCGTTATTATCGAGATGCGATTATCCCAAGTGGTGTGGGTGGTCTTGGCTGGCCTATGGTGCCTCAGCAGCGCTGTCTGCGAAGCACGATACTTGCGCCAAGTAGCCAACGGACCGTCAGAAGATGAGTATGACGGTGAAACCACATATTGTTGGCGCGTTCTAGCGAATGTGACGGCGTCCAACATCGACGAAGATCGCATCACTCTCCGTGGGAAGGGAGACGACTGTCCGTTGAGGATGGAACTGGGTGTTGAGTCAGAAGAGCTCGTTGTCGGCTCACCCGTCCCAGTTGTGTGGAATGTCTTCGAGACGAAGACCAACAAGTCGTCGTTCCAATTAGATCAAACGACGCCTCTGATCAACAAGAGTACGATGAAGCAAGCCACGATCATCCACTCGAACGTGCACGCGTGTACATCGGACAGCAAGTGCGACCCATTTAATCGACAGTATGAAGTGACTGCACCCACACAAAATCAGGTTGGAAACCTCTCGATGGCCGGTACAAGCTTCTCTTCAAGTGAGCTCACCTTCACAAGCCCAGGCAAATATCTCTTGCTGGCGCATGTCATTGTCCCAGGAGAGACTCTTCAGTCAAGATATGACTTCGCCGTCTACATGACCATCGATATTGGGAGTGGAGAAGATCAGGCGTCAGTGGACCAGCCTTCGACGGGTGCTCGACCAGCCAACACGGCCTCCGGTGGCCACGGCATGTCAATGGGACAAGTTATCACCATTTCAGGTGTCGGATTGCTGGTTCTGGTCTTGGCTCTCATGGGCGTGATCATTAAGCAAAGAATGCACGAACGACAATGCCGCTCCAAGCGGCAACACAGCGATCCAACCGCCACCCAATTGTCTGTGTTCTCGCCCTTCAACCTGATGAGCGCGCGAACTACCGCCTCTGATTTCCCCGAACTTCGTGGAGACGAGCAATTCCGCTCCCCCAGCTATGACGATCGCAACACCCTCGCCATGCTCCGAGGCAGCGATGAGTCAATTCCTCGCGAGCGAACCGTGGCCGACTTCCGGAAAGAAGTAGCGCGCTGGGATATCCGATCTTCCGCGTCGCCGATCACGCCATCATCCAGTGCGATTCTAATTGCAATGCTGGATGGCTCTCGAGAATCCGACACCGCAATGCTCTCCACCACCCCAGCGACCGATTGCTTCGTGCCACTCGAGCATTTGGTCCCGGAAAGCCCCCGACGCACTCCCACCTGCAGACCAGGCTCCTCAAGATACTCGGATCTCTCGGAGGACGAGCGCGAGGTAGATATGTGACGCAAAACGCGCAATCTGTCAATTCAACATGTCTCGAGGGAAGGAAGTCTTTCCCTCTGTCTGGTCATCCATTTGCCAACACGGCCCACGAGCTCTGCCCTTCTTATTTGCCCCGGCGATCCATTCCATTGGACATAGTACTCACACGCTCACGGAACACGCTATGACTGAGCGGATCCCGGCCCTTCTGAGTTGGGATCCCACCGCCATCACGCTCTCCCCCATCCTTCTACGTATTACGCTGCTGACGCCATGCATCATTTTGTACCGTAGGAGATTCTCTCGACCTTCTCGCGCCACAAGCGGAAACGCCCACCACCTCCGTCTCTCATTGGCTAAAACCTCTTTGAATCTCGTACTTGATTGGCTAAAATACTAGATTCACCCCACCTGCATCTGTTTTGGAGATGGACGGCGCTCTATAAAAAGCACCACCGATGCTCCAGACTCACTCGCGAACCAGCGACCACAGGTCCAGATCCGACCACCGCGACATTCACCACGCGCAACGCATTGCTCTACTCTGCGCCACGAGCCTCATGACGTCACCAATGAGCAACGACGCCGTCCACACGCCTGTGCGTCACGGCGCCACGTCGCCGCAGCAGCGCAAGACGGCCAAGAAGACCCGCACGGGCAGCAGCAGTGGCGAGCAGCTCGTCAAGAACGTCAAGGAAGCGTACACGCACGCCGTGGCCGAGCTCGAGAAGCGCGCGGAAGCGTGTGTCGACGCCGTGACGGAAGAGCTCGAAAAGTGGTCGCTCTGGGCCTACCGAGACCAAACCGGTGAAGAATGGGACGCCCAGCCGGCGTGCTTTATCACGGACTACATCTTGGCGATCCAGTGCTTTGCCTTTGCAGGCTATCTCTGGTGGTACGTGTCCACTGCGGAAGAAGGCGGCCCATCGCCATGGTACATTATTTACTTCGTCGCGCTTGGATTGTCCGCCGGCTTCGGTGGTTTCTTGCATCACGTAGCGTTCGAAGCGCTCCGTGGCATTGGCGATGAGAAGAAGAAAGACTTGATCAAGACCGCGCGTGTGTTCGGTGTCCACTGGAACCGCAAGACCGTCGATCGCGTCATCGAGACCACGTGGCGTATTGTCTTGGGCATGTCGATCCTCAACAACTTTGCGTTGCTTTCGCTTGCCTTGAGCCGTTATCTGAACGAAGCGTGGGCGTTCACCGTGATCTGCTTTGCTGGCGCTTGCTACATCGCGTTGGCTGTCTACGCCAGCATCAAGATGCACGTCATCTTCCTCATGGCTGGCTACCTTCCTGCATTGGTGTTCGGCGCCGTCGCAAGTGTCATGGCTTTCAACTGGGAATGGAGTCACTCGAGCAACGAACTGCTCGTTTACGTTCTCAAGCTCGGCAGCGGTCTCGTCCAGGGTCTTGTCGTGAGCCCCAGCCACCACACCTTCAACCACAATGCATTGTCTCACGTCATGCTTAGCGTAGCAGCGACGTTTATGCTCGTGCACTCACGGCTTTAATGTTAATGGATTGTGGAGTGTGCCTTATCCAGTGTATTGCGTTGCTTGTCTGATATATGTCACAACTCTCAGAGACCCGGTCGTTTCGCGTCTTTCCTATTTTAATGCGATGACAGTTTGCAAGTGGTCGAGCACAGGGTCGCCATTGATGAACAAGACATGCACTCGACGCCCCCATGCTTCTGTTTGGTGGAAACTTGTCAGGTCCCAAGCGAGCTGCTGCGTCGACCACAAGCCCGAATCCAGCACCCACCATCCAAGTTCCAGTGAGCGCAGAGCAAGACGAGCAGCCAGAAGCTCGTACACCCCATACAGATGCACTGCATCGGTTGACAAACCATGAGCTGCGTTTGCTCGAGGAGCTCGAACGCACAAGGTCGAAATTGCAGGCGGAATGGCGAGTGAAGCTCACGGAACTCCAACAGGATGATCCTGAGACAGCGCAAGCTTTGTTCCAGCGTGGCCCACCATCAATGGATCAGTTGACCCAGCTTTTCTTGCTCCCACAAGATTCGTCTAGAGGTGGAGACGACAATGGGTCTCCTCTGGCATCAATGATGCGGTCAAAGACGATGGCATTGACTTCAAGTCAACGCAAGAAACCATTTTTGCCTCACAAGAAACCAAGTGCCAAAACATCGAATGCTTCAGCGGAGACCAAGAAGCTGAATCACGAGCGTTCGTTGCCACGACTTCGATCGGGCCTTGAGATGCTTCCTATCCTCACTACAAGTGGCGAGACACCGTTTGAAATTGGTTTGGATGCGTCCAATTCCCCGCAGCAACATGTCTTGCCAGTCTTCCGCTTGCCTGCAGTCAATGTGCAGGCAACAGCAACGGCGATGACCATAAAACAGGTCGAAATGCTCGAAGAAGATCGAGATCGGAAGCAAGCCAGCGACGCTTTGGGGCTCTCTGTCGAAGAAATCGAGATGCTCGAAGCCGAGCTCGGAGGCAAATCACATTCCGCCAGTCGTACGCTCCCAGCTAAGGCATCTGCTACACAGTTGGACAAGAAGTTATCAGGTTTATCCGACAGCGAAAAGAAAGTGAGCAAGCGACGAGGGCGACATACGGGTGGAACGAAGCGATACGGAGCTTCCTCTACAAAGAAGAACCTCGGCGACTCATCGGAGATAGTTTTGCGCAAGCAGCTTGAGTCGGCTCTCTACAACGTTCAGCATTTAACGCGACTCGTCAAGAACGATATTTGCCAGGCCCAAAAGGTCTGCCCGGCTTCAGAGTTACGCACCTCGGTACGATATATATGTCTTTGCTACCTTTCGAGTCGGTATGCTCATAGAATTTGTGGTATGCTAGCTCTACTTCAAGCGTTGGGGTAAAGAGAAAGTGGAAAACATCTTTCGTCGACTGCTGTATAACCTCCAGGGCATCGCGTTTGGACGGTGGCGAGAAGCCTTGGAGTACGAGAAGCAACAAGAGAAACTTCAGGCTTACCTTATGTACAAAGGTAGCAAGAAGCTCGATGTGTTTATTCTCAACTGGACACATCGCAAGCTTCGACAAGCGTGGACCAAGTGGTGGTCAGATATTGCATACGCCAAGGCATTGGAGCGTGCAGCGCTGGAGCTCGAAGCGATTTGTGTGCTCCAACGAGCATATCGTGGCTATCGTGGACGCACGATGGCATATTTGGTCAAGAAAAAGCAACAGTATGAGAGGGAAACTGCAGCTGCTAGCAAGATCCAGCGCATTTTTCGTGGTAGTATTGCTCGCAAGTTCTTTCTCTTGAAGCGGATCCACATCCGCCGCCACACAGCAGCTATTCGGATTCAGGGATTGGCTCGAGGATTCCTTGTACGTCAGAGAGCCAAGCAGATTCGAACAGATCGAAAGCGATTCGTAGCTGCAAGCAAGATCCAAGCATTGTATCGCGGTCGGAAAGCGCGACGTGAAGTGGCACGTCTCCGACGCCAAGCGCGCGTGACGAAGGCAGCGGTTATCATTCAGAGACGGTATCGAGGTCGCCTCGGACGAGCAGCCTACCTCAAGAAGCAGATTGAGCGCTACATGGCAAAAGCTGCTATCAAGATTCAGACAATGGCTCGTGGCTGGCGCGCACGACGCATTCTCCGAGGTCTGCGTGAAGAGCGACGTCAAATGATTGCTAGGCAGAATGCAGCGACGGTCAAGATCCAGAAGGTCTACCGCGGACACCGGTACGTGTGGTTGAAGAGCATGTTTCACGGAGTGGCTGGACTAATCTGTACTTTGTAGTTCACGTCTAGGAACGCAGCTTAAGCTCATTGCCTTACGGGAGAAGAACAAGATGCGCAATCGTGCGGCTGTGAAGATCCAGAAGGTGGCTCGTTCTCGCCAAGCACGACATACTGTCGCACGCCTTCGCAAAGAGCGACTCGCTGCAATGATTGCATTAGCCCGACGGTGGCTCGAATACTGGAACGAGGATGCTTCTCAGTGGTTTTATTACAACCAGGAAACAGGAGAAGCGCTTTGGGCACCTCCTCCGACCGGCTACATTCGTGCAGACGGTGACTTGTTACTACACAGTGGTAAGATCATTCCTGACCCCGGTGATGGCTGGACAGCCGACACCTCTGCTGCATTCCATGCACGCAAGAAGCCTGGAGATGCGGAGGAGAAGGAAGACGAGACCACTACGAAGGACCATGTCCAGGATGAGGACGAGGAAGACGAGGATCGGTTGTGTGTAGAATGCGAAGAAGAAGACGCCTTGCGGAAATGCGACCAGTGCGAGGATGTGTACTGCGACACATGCTACGAAAAACTCCATAGCTCTGCCAAGCGAGAGAAACACACATGGAAGGCGATCGGTACAATGCGTTGTATCGAGTGTGAGAAAATGAAAGCGACGCGCTGGTGTTCGGTATGTCAGGACCCCTACTGTCTCGGATGTTTCACCATTATCCACTCGAAAGGCAACAAGTCCAACCATGCGTGGACAGATATGGCGACGTTCCGGAAACAGCAAAAGAATGCGGCTCAACAAGCTGCTTCTTTTGATGAGGATGCCCAGACCTACAACGAGTTCATGCAGACCAAGGAATATCAATACGTCACCGAGCTAACGAGCGAGGAGGGATACAACGTGGTGGTTCCGTCATCATACAGCCAAGCAGTGCCAGCTCCAACATCAACAGAAAACGAATGGTCGACACTATACGACGAGAATTCGGGACAGTATTACTATTATAACGCCTACACTGGGGAATCGAGGTGGGCCTAGTGATCGCTCCAATACGATCCGAAGCCTCGTGGTCACTCAATAAATACACACATCTCGTCAGCGCATTTGCCTATGTGTTCCTTGACGCCCTGACTGTCGAGTGCCGTGCCTCGCGCTCAGATCTCGACATGCATCTTCCGTAAGTCGGTCGTGTTGAGTTGACGCGTGTCAAGGTCGTCCTTGTAGTGATAGCTGCGGTTCGATTCGTCAGCGTAACCGTACGCCTCAGCCGACGTCACGCCAGCGTACGAGTAGCCCGATGATCGATTCGTGTCGTCAAAGTCGAACACGTGCGCAGAGTTGTTTGATTCCACTAGGAAGCCTCCATACGAGTCCATAGACTCGCGCGAACGCGTGGAGTCGTCGATATCGGCAAACTGCTTTCGGTACGTCGTGTCCACCATGTCGATAGAGCTGTCCGTGTCGGGGTAGACGAAATCAATCGAGTTCTGGGTGCTGAAGATCTTGGCTGGCTCCTTCTGACGTGTCTGTGTGTTGACTTCATACTGGTAGCTCCGGGTGCTTTCCATGTAGCGAAGCTGACCTTCTCGGTTGAAGAGCGGTGGCTCTCCGGGTCGGTAGTGTGTAGATGGTGGCGCATTGCCTGATGCGTATGATCGCGAGCCGCTACCACCGCTGGAAAACGAAGTTGGGTGAGAAGATGAGCCGCCGCCTGAGTATTGCTGATATGGAGACGGCTTGAGCGAGTTCATCGAAGGTCCCCCTGAGCCGACAATCTCGTTGTTTGGGTACGGTCCGTAGTTCTTGTCGTAAGAGTGAGGCGAGCCCGTTGGCGACCCTGCGAAGAAAGCTGGCTGGGGTCGAGACACCTTACGACCGGTGTTACGTCGCTTGAAGCAGCAAATGCAAACCACAACAATGAGAACAAACACGACCGAGGCGACAATGATGATGACGACCACGGTCGTGGAGAGTCCTCCGCCGCTGCTGCCGCTGCCTCCTTTTGCGCCACTTGTCGAGTCTCCCGCACTGCTTCCCGCTGTTTCGGTGGAGACGGACAAACGGGTATACGCGGCGTAGTCAAAGCGCGACTGACTCGTATTGCCTGGGAAAATGACATGGGCCATCACAGAGTAATCGCCACTTTGCGAGTACTTGAGCTCGCCCGTTGACGTGAAGGTGTACGAGTCCTTGCCGTTGAGCTTGGCCACTTGAATAGGCGTGTTGCCTGCGTACTTGTTGCCAATCCGGAACGAGTCGCAGTTGGAGCCGTACTCGCACGAGTGGACTGCCGCGTGGATGATATCGACGGTATCACCTGTGACCTTGTCATTCGTCTGGTAGTACTGATCTGTCTGCATGTCATTGCTCTTGAGACGCGAGCGTTCGAGCGTCACGGTCCATGTCGCCGAGATATATTCACCAATCGCGAGCTTGGTCTTGGCCACCGAGATTTGCATCGACACGGGGCATCCCGAGCCTTTACTTTCTAGCACTTTGTCACTCCACGGCGCGAGCTTGACGCCATAGTTTTCCGGGATGCTCCAACAGTACGTTGTCTTTCCATCGTGTTCGAAACCTGCACAGCCGCGTCACGAACGGTCAGATGTGGTGTTCCATCGCCTTCTGGTTAAGCCTGCGGTACTTACTGTCAAAGAGCGCGTGGACTGAGGACGCGACCAGCGCCGTGGCGACACTCGCGAGCACAAAGATGTTGCGCATGCCAGCCAGCCAACCGGACGTGTACACCAAACGCCGCGGATTCGAGACTTGCGTCCGCCCTCACTCGAGGTTCTCGCGAATTGATGGAACAGGCAGAGAGCGCGCGACCCAGAAGCGCTCCACACAGCACGTGAAACGCGTCAAGTCAGAAAGACGGACGAACTGCTGAGAGGATGGGCTTGCTGACCATCTTCCATCGCCCGTTCCGAGGAGTGGCTACTGTGATCCGTCATCCGAGACTGTCGGCTTTGCGGTCTGTCGAGCCCAGGGCGGCATTTTAGCCAATCCGTGATGAGAGGATGAGTCCTGATTTATGGTATTTCAGTACAGGATCCTTTAGTCGACCCGAAAAGTACTTGAATTGAATCGATTCTGAGTCTGAGGAGATGGCGGCGGGGAAGGGCTCACTTGTGGAGAGGTCAACAAGTTGTGGCTGCCGTGGGAATGAGCCAGAGTCCATCACTTGGCTGCTGAGGGGTTCAGCTCATGTGTATGCATTGCACCCAAGTCATTCGCCCGCCTGTAGTGTAGGTCCCTCATCTTCACCCTCGTGCGTTCGTGAGCCACACGACGACCGACCCGGCCGACCCCCTTTGACGGTCGTATACAAAAGGACCCATAGACACTTCGAGATCTTTGTTGGAGCCACAGCGAAATCATTTTGATGACGTTGCGGCCTTCCGACCGTTTCTGTGTGAACCCAATGCAGGTGGGGCTTTGCTAAAAGTTCCATGGTGATCGCGTCATGCGTACTACTGCATCACTCCTTTTAAATACGACTATGCGGTAAAAACGTACTTAGAAGAGACGGAGCGGTACGAATCTTTTTCTCTTCAGGCATCTTCATCTTGTGCATGGAGCGTCAATTCGGTGGGCTTAGTGACTGCGCTTCCTTCGTTTATGGCGTCCACTACGCAGCACACGACGCTGGAGGACGATCCGCTGCGTGCGGAAGAGCAAGTAACTAGTCCTAATGCAGATACTGGCGTGGTTTCGACGGAATCCGAGGCAGTAGACGCGCTTTCCGTGCTTTTCCGAGTGGATTGTGGCGCGATTCGCGACGAAAATGACGCACCAGTCGCGATTTTCCAGCAGCAAAGCGTCAAAATGGACGTCGCCATCGACCGATCACTTGTCATCGGCTATGAGACGTCTTTGTATCTGGCGCAACCGCCGAAAGAAGCCAGTAACGCGGAAGACAAAGCGTCAACCGCCCTCGTTTTGCTGGAGGATGAAGCCAAGACGACCCTTGAAGACGATGAGCTAATTGCTGATGTCAAGTGGATTGGTGGGGATCACTTTGGTGTGGGTTACACGTCTGGAATCTTCCGTGTGTTCACACGAGAGGGCAAGTTGCTGCTTGAACAGGTACGCCTTCACGATCATACGCAACAACGAGAATGTATAGTCATCCTGACTCGTTTCTTGTAGAAATTCCACCACGCAGCAATTCTCAAAGTGGATGTGAGTGCGTCTGTATCCACCAAGCCCAGTGGGAACATCTTGGGACGCACGGACCCATCCGCGTCAGTGAGTGCGAGTGATTCGGACGGTCCTACCCCAGACGGTGAGATCTGGATCCTGCATGATGATTCGACTGTTGCAATTGTCCAAGTGCAAGAACTCTTGCAGCGCATCCGAGCGCTCAGCTATGGTCCGTCTGAATATACGACTCGTTGTATTTGACTGGGTACTAACCGAAGCTTCTCGTGCTTGCAGGTCCTACTCAAGTTGGCAAGTTCCGTAAGTATGCACTTCGTGACCAAGCGGATATCACTACAGCCTTGTCGTGTGGTCCTGCACGTCCAACGATCTTCCAGTCACACTCTCGGCTTGGTGTACACACTGTTGTGAGCGTGGGTGCAGACCCATTCATCTCGTTTTATCACGCTGGAAATGACCAGAATTCGATCATCCATCTCGCCCACATTGCCACAGCCATCGCGTCACGTGCAGCGGGGGCTGTGTGGTCATTCGCCAAGAGCTGGGGCTGGTCGGGCTCTGTGGCGGCAGACGGAACGGAAGGTGCTGCTGAGGTCCGATCAATCGACGAAGCGGCTGAGCATGTGGCAGCACCATTGAGCAGTGTCCGATCATTTCCTGAGGACCAGAGACGAAGGAGTCGGATGCTCGTGCTCTGTCCTACAGGTCGATTGGCAGCAGTTAGTGATACTCTAGGAAGAATTATGCTGATCGATACGTACCGAATGACGATTATTCGTATGTGGAAAGGCTATCGATACGCTCAAGTTGGTTGGATGCACGGTGTCGAAGGCAAACGACGCTCGCGAGGGTTGTACTTGGTGATTTATTCGGCACAGCGTGGGATTGTGGAAGTGTGGCGAGCTCGTTATGGTCCTCGTGTCTACAGCTTCGCCATCGGCGACAGTGCTCGTCTTTTCACGCGCTATGACATGCAACAGCAACGAATTCGATGTATGGTACTGACGGGAGGAGCAGATGGCTTGACAGACATGATTGAAGTTCACGCAGACGCTCCGAGTGCCTCGATTCTGATGAAGTACTTCACACAGAACAAGCTTCAAGAGGAGAATTTCCTTTTGCATCAGATAATCGGTGGAATCCAGGCCTTCGTCAAGAAGAAGCGCGTCGACGCATCACATACCCTGGAACAAGACTCAGTCAATCCGTTGCTTGATGACATCGGGCAGCTATCATCACCAACTTCGATCCAGAGCCTGGTGGATGTGCTTCTGGCTCAAGACATGGCCTTCTTGAGCGCGTCATTTGTTCTAAGGGCGCTTGAGCAACTCCAGTCGGTACGTAAATCTTGCAAGTGGATTGAAGATCACGGCTGACATTGCTCTTTTAGGTGCTTCGAAATGGCTTAGCCTCACACTCTCCATCGGGAACAGAGCTGTCGCTGTTGTGGCAGCTTCAGTGGAGACAACGCGTGCTGTCGGCTTTTATCGGTCTGCATACGGTGGGTATCAATACTCTCGAAAATTCATCCAGCTTAAATCTCATTCGACTGTCTGCTGTCAGGAATATCACCGTTCAAAGCATATTATCGCACATGCGATGAAGGATTCGTCGACAATGTTGGCAAAGCATGTCACAAATGACGTGGAGATTGACAGCGCGAGATCGCGTTTGGTCCCATGGCTTGAGCTTTATCGCCGTGCTGGGTACAACTGGAACGATGAAAGTCACGAATCCATCCGACAAGCGAGCGTCCGTGCTGGTCAGCTGACCTGGTGGGACTTCATGGAATGCTTCTCGATGCCGTTTTCTGATCCTGAGCTTCCAAGACGACGTGACATTCTTGCTTTGTATGAAAGAACGGATAAGTCCGAGGACTTCATTCGAGAGGCCTTCCGTGCATTGGGTGTCCCAATTCTTCGTACCAGCGTCCGTGGTGCCCCGTTCTTCGCTTTGCTCACCTTCCTGTACACCCCAGTTCTCTCCAACGTCTTTGCCGTCCAAGAGTTGCAAAGCCTTCACGAGTCACTCTTCTTGTCACCAGGAGATTTCACCTCCATGTTCCTCGAATGGTATTTCTCTCTTCCGGTCGGTGCTATCCTCGCAATCCCTCCACCAAGCCTGTCTTCGTCGTTCCAAAGGTGGCTTCAGCCATCCATCAGCACTTGGGATTTCGAGCAAGACCTTGACCAAGATGGACATGACGATTTAGTCCATTCTAACAAGCGCCGACTTTCGTCCTGTCCGGAGTCGCTCGGACAAATCTATCGAGCGTGTATTCGATCCCAACGGCTTGTTCATGTGTTTGTTCTAAGCGAACATTGTCGGTGGGGTGAGCAACAGAAGTCCAAGTCATTCGAAGAAACAACGCTTGGAAAATTCAGCAGCATCGATGGTGGACTGCGATGGTCCATTTTGCAAGACTGCCTAGCGCAGGCTGTTCACTTGTCTCTTCGACTTGGACGACTTGGAAGAATTGCAGTCGAGACGGTGGAAAACGTAGACGACATCATGCGTTCGATTGCGTTGATGCAGTTGAATGAAGGTCAGGACCTCGATGATTTGGATCTTGGTGCGAAACCTACCATTGAAGGGTCAACATCTCAAGATCAAGAATCTAACAAGCAAGACGCGTGGGTTGCGTCGCTTGAAGATTCCCGCAATGCTACTCAGATGAAGAGTTGGGCTGCAGTTCTGAAGTGGTATCCTCAGTTTGCTGATGCAGATTCGTTATACTGTTTTCGAGCCAGTCTACTCTGTGCTGCTTGGAACGCAGAGCGATCCGATATGCATCAGCTCGAGGACGCTGTCGTGGAACTTCAAGCCATCTCGTCAACTCGTCTAAAGCTTGCCATGGGCGTGCACGTGTGGGAGAAGTACATCCGTGTGCATGTTGTGACACTCATCACTTTTTGGGAAGAGAGTGCAGCGGGAAGGAAGCCTCCTCGCGGCTTGCAACCACAGATCGCAAGACGGTTCTTCGGGATCATCAAAAACCTTCTCACCACTCTCCATACGGCTGTAGATGGAAGTGTCTTCATTCAAGACGAAGCCAATCATAACAGTCTCGACCCAGACGCCGAGGAAGATGACGAAGAAGATGATGAAGAAGACGAACAAGAAGACGATGATGACGAAGCAAGCAACGAAAATACTCATGCAGCATTCACCATGAGTTCTTTGACACAGCGCAGACGATGGAATTGCAGAGTCCGGCACCTTCGAGAAGCTTTTCGCATGAAATGGCCACCTTCCCACGAGCATGCCTCGCTCATTCAGTCATTGCGGAGTTTCTCGGTAGATCAAGTTTCTCGCCATCAAATCTCCGATCACTTGAGCTTGATTCTGCTGCTTGACTCATTTGCAGCGACGTCCGTCACACCTGTGTCAATTGTGCGGTTGTTTGCGAACAAAGGTCGTCACCTCTGTCGTCCAGAGACGTTCACAAGCACACATCAAGAGACTACCTCAGCTGAGAAGAAGATGATTCACAAGGAGCGAACACATTTCCTTCGCCAATTGCTTCGATACGACGAGACTCTGGGTTTTGCCCTGGCAGAGGCGTTTGAGCTGCCAACAGAACAAATCCGGGAAGAATACGTGCTCTTCTTGTATCAATGCGGCAGCGACGAGGTCGCCGATTTTTCTCTAGATAAAATGAAGCGACCCGAGCGCATCGTCTCACAGCTTGGGTCAATCGCGAGGGCTCGCCTCGCACTGATTCTGTCTCGGATGAAGACGGATCCAGAGTTTGCCATGGTTATGAGTGTGCTTCCAGCAGACTTGTTCGCATGGATTGTCGCCGAGAAGTCCCCGCCACTTGTCGCCGATGCTCAAGTGGCAAAGCTGGATGAAGCTCCTTCACTCACTGCAACCAGCATGCTTTTGCTCAAGTGTCTGGGGTTGATGCAGCCAACGGGTCCTGAATTCGAGAAGATCAGCGCCATGTCCGTGTTAGTCAAGGATGTTATTGCTCGTGTGAAGCACCAGCAGCAATTCACTCGACCGGGATAAGTCAATCGCATAACTAAAAAGAGTTTGCCACACATGATCTCTATTTACGAAAGCAGGAGCTAATGGATTCATGAATGCGACAACAATCCTCCCTCCTATGAATGAATTTAGTCGTGAACGCGGAAGTTCTGGTGTGTGAACGTCGCGTCGCCAGATCGCTTCCACTCGAGCTCAACATCCAAGAAGCGTGGGTTGACGCTGTTGCGACGGACCCACCACTTGCCTTGGATCTCCTCGCCCTCGACCACACTAAATGGCTGCTCGATGTGGAAGAAAACCTGGTGCCAGTGCGTTGGCGTGCCTTCCACGCCCGTGGTGAAGTACTCTGGCTTTGGGCAGTCACGTTCGAAACCGATGTCGAAACTCGAGACAAAGCCGTGAAGAACGCCGGCCTTGGTTACCTTGAGCGTGAATTCCGAGTCAAAGTTGAGTTCCTCGTACTTGACGTGGTCGATATCAATGTTCTTGAGCAATGCTCGGTCCGTGAGCACATCGGCTGGGTTGACATCCTCAACAAAACCGTCGCGAATTGAAATCTTGGACTTGATCGCCTTCATATTGAAGCCATAGACATCGTCCCAGAAGCCAAAGCGCTGTGTCGAGTCGTATACACCCTGGATATGCATCGAACACTTGTCTGGGAAGAGGTAGCCACCGGGAGCGAGCCACTTGTCGCGGGCAAAGAGCACGGTGTCGAGCATCGACTCGTACAGCAGACAGTAACCCATCCACTCGGAGATGATCACGTCCACCTTGTCCACTGGCAACTCCAAGTCTTCCACCTTACCCTTGAGGATGGTGATCACGTCTCCGAAACCGTTGTCCTTGGTAATCTCGCGCGCAACGTGGCCCATTTCGCTGAAATCCACACCGATCACGCGAGCAGCACCGGCCTGAGCAGCGAACATACTGAGAATGCCCGTACCACAGCCAACATCCAGCACGACCTTGCCCTTGAAGAGCTTTGGGTTGTTCAGAATCGCATTACGGTACGCATCCGTTCGCACCTGTATATCATCAATCCACAACAAATTAGTCTCACACAAACAACAGAGCCGATTCAGATAATACATACCCGATCGGTGATCATCTCACGATGAATGCCGACGTGCGAGTACGAGTCGAAGTAGTATGTGTCATTGTCGACGGCAGGCAAAGCCTTCTCCGTGTCCTCGCCCTCGTTCACGAAGTCGCGCATCAATCGCGAGTACTTCAAGAGCTGTTGCTTGAGCTCCTGGTTCTCCTTCTGCAAGCGTTCCGCCAGCATCGACGCGTCCACTGGCGCTGCAGCGTTGGCAGGTGGCTCGCTCTGCTTCTCTTCGCGCTCCGCATCCAACTCATCGTCGCTCTCATCACTGTCCACGCAGTCGAGGCAGTAAAGCAAAGGGTCGTCGCGCACAACTGGCTGCAAGTACTCGTCCTTGCGGAACAGCGCGTCGCCTTCCGCCTTCAACTTGCTCACAATCTCCTCGGCGCTCACCCCACTCGCCGTCAACGTACGCAGGCAGTTGACCAACTGGATCGTGCCGTACGTGTCGAGCTTGCGCGTGGCGACCTCGTCCACCAGCGAGAAAGCGTGCGCGCTCTGCAAATGCGCATGCAATGGCGCTTCGCTCGTGAATTTCGCGTCGCTGCAGAAGACGCAGAGGAACGTCGTGTCGTTGCCTTCGTCCACCCAGTCGTCCCACGTCTCCGTCTCCACGTCCGCCTCCACCTCGCACTCGAGCTCGTCGTCACTGCGCGCCATCTTCCACTCGTGTGTCCTTTTGACCGCCATCAGTTTGACATGGTCGATATTGGCACTGTCGAAAATGTCGCCAATCAGAGAGTTCTCGACACCACTCATGGAGGATGACGAGCTCACATGCACTGTGCATCTTGTCGCCACGTGGACGGACAGACGGAAGGAAGGAAGGCTTGGAGCTAGGAGATACAGGCAAAGCTAGTAGACCAGAAACTAGTTAGTGAGTAAAGTGTCATTTCGTTCACGGCACGACTTTCATCCAAGCGGGTCTCCTGCGTCCTCTCTGTCTGACTGACTGTCTGGAGCCCTACGACCGCGATCGCTTCTTCATGCATCACACTCACGGCGTCGCGACCCAATATACTCCTGCCACACACCACACGAGGCGATCTTTGCGTCAATGATTAATTGCAGCACCCCTCCTTGTGGCTCTCTGTCTGCTCGTCCACTCGGAACTTGCTGCCGTTGGCCACATCTAATCTATCGTGTTCACTCTCTGCGAGACGCTTCTGGATGTCCACTGCGATCGATCGGAACGCCTCTTCGATGTTGACGTTGTTCTTGGCGCTGGTCTCGAAAAACTTGATCCCAAACTCATCCGCGAGGTCTTGGCCTTGCTTTGTCGTCACGACCTGCACGTAGTCACGAGTGAAACCACTCAATCAGTCCCCAGAAGCGGACGATAGATGCTCAGCTCAACGCTCCACGTACACGCTCGGACGGGTCAACGTCGCACTTGTTCGCAATGAGGATCTTCGTGACGTTGGCCGAGGCGTTTTGACGGATCTGTGTCATCCAGTTTCGAATGTCTACGAAAACCCACTTGTTAGAGCACGTAAACGCACGACCATCGGAGTAAGCACGTACTCTGGAACGAATGGTCGTCTGTCACATCGTACACCAAGAGAATACCCATCGCTCCTCGGTAGTAAGCTGATTACAAGGAGGTCAGTCCGCGGTCCGTCAGCTCCGTCGGATCGCATAAAACGCACCGGTTGTGATGGTTCGGAAGCGCTCTTGACCGGCAGTGTCCCAGATCTGTAGCTTTATCCGCTTGCCGTCAATGTCGATCGTCTTGACCTTGAAGTCGATGCTTTGCAAGGACCAAACAGAGACAGTCAGCTCCCACCGAGACGCGCGGGACAAACGAAGCAAGCACATGTCGCATACCCGATCGTGGTGATGAACGACGTCGTGAACGAGTCGTCGGAGTAGCGGAGCAGCACGCAACTCTTGCCGACACCTACAACAAGAGACCACCGTATGAGGAACGTGGATGTCCTCGCAGCCCTCCACAGCGCTTCATACCACTATCGCCGATGAGTAGGAGCTTGATAAGCAGGTCGTACTTGCTGCTGTGCACCATGGCTCCGTGTGATCTGTCGGCTCCCGCGCGCTCCGGTGGCCGTTGTGCTTGCGCGTGTTCCGCTTGAGCTTCTTTTCTTGGTTGGGTGTCGGGATAACATAGCGGTTTGTAACAGACATGCCGATCCAGATACTTTGAAAATTACCGTACAAGGAAAAACCGGGGAATTTATAGGAGATTTTATATAAGATTTTTATTTGGCCTCGAACGTAGTTTCACGTTTGGATATGCCACGGCTCGAGTTTTCTGAGTTAGGCGATGAACTTGACGTGGATTTATTTGATTTTTATGTGTGGTTCTGATGCATGTCTTATCTTGGTCATATGTGGTGATGTTGGCAAGTTATGGAGTGGTGGTGGTGTGTGGAGAGGGTTTGATTTTGCATTTGAGTGCAGCGTGTAATATTTTGTATAAATTCAATTCCACGTGAGGTTGTGGATGCGTTTGCGTGTGTATGATATTGGTATGGGTTGGTATGTATGTGTAGTTGTGTGTGTTGGTTCGTGTCGTTGTTCGTCGTGTTTGTGTGTGTGGTAGTTGGAAGTAGTTGGTGTGTGTGGTTGGTCCTCGCGGGTTTGTAGGTGGGTATCGGTTTGAAGGGGTTTTGGAGCTCCTTTGGCTCAGTTGGTAGAGCGTCAGTCTCATAATCTGAAGGTCGCCAGTTCGATCCTGGCAGGGAGCAACTCTTTGCTTTTTGCCTTTTACCACGCCACACACAACGACCCTTTTTAATCTTTACAATATTCCCTTCATCACACTCCACTCTCCACTCCAAGCATCCATCTTACAAAGCATGCATGCCTCCTCTTTCGTTCCTATCCCAACACACAACCCAGCAAAAAAAAAAAAAAAAAAAAAAAAAAAAAAAGAATGAAATAAAGATGAAGATGGTCGGGGGTGGGGTGGGGTCCTGCTTCACATGTATGTACGATGGGAGGCCAAGTCGGTTCTTCTTTTCTTTCTTTTCTTTTCTTTTTGTTTTTTGTTTTGTTTTTTTTTTTGTTTTTGTTTTTGTTTATAAAAAAAATCTCATCGTATCGCATCAGAGGAGAAAACGTCGACAAAAGAAAAACAAAAAGCGTGCAGGTATGAAACTATCCATGCTCTCCAGCAGAGTATACTCTCAAAGGACGTGCGATTACGATGGTGAAAGACTCATCTTGTTATCTTGTTGGTTGGTTTGTTTGGCAGTTGATTTTTGGGTTGGTTGATGTGTGTGTGATGGTGTGTATACAAACGGCTCTGGGAGTTTGGTATTTTGCCGTGTGTCCATTTTTTGTTGATTGGACGTGGTTGATGTACTAAAATGTCTGTGTAAGTGTTGATTATCGTTGTGGTTGCTCATTCGAAGTGGCATGATTGTTGTTGGGTTGCAATTCGTTTTTTTTCTCATGGTCGTTTGTGTTCAGATTTTTTTAATATAATTTTTATTTGGCCTCGAACGTAGTTTCACGTTTGGATATGCCACGGCTCGAGTTTTCTGAGTTAGGCGATGAACTTGACGTGGATTTATTTGATTTTTATGTGTGGTTCTGATGCATGTCTTATCTTGGTCATATGTGGTGATGTTGGCAAGTTATGGGAGTGGTGGTGGTGTGTGGAGAGGGTTTGATTTTGCATTTGAGTGCAGCGTGTAATATTTTGTATAAATTCAATTCCACGTGAGGTTGTGGATGCGTTTGCGTGTGTATGATATTGGTATGGGTTGGTATGTATGTGTAGTTGTGTGTGTTGGTTCGTGTCGTTGTTTGTCGTGTTTGTGTGTGTGGTAGTTGGAAGTAGTTGGTGTGTGTGGTTGGTCCTCGCGGGTTTGTAGGTGGGTATCGGTTTGAAGGGGTTTTGGAGCTCCTTTGGCTCAGTTGGTAGAGCGTCAGTCTCATAATCTGAAGGTCGCCAGTTCGATCCTGGCAGGGAGCAACTCTTTGCTTTTTGCCTTTTACCACGCCACACACAACGACCCTTTTTAATCTTTACAATATTCCCTTCATCACACTCCACTCTCCACTCCAAGCATCCATCTTACAAAGCATGCATGCCTCCTCTTTCGTTCCTATCCCAACACACAACCCAGCAAAAAAAAAAAAAAAAAAAAAAAAAAAAAAAAGAATGAAATAAAGATGAAGATGGTCGGGGGTGGGGTGGGGTCCTGCTTCACATGTATGTACGATGGGAGGCCAAGTCGGTTCTTCTTTTCTTTTCTTTTCTTTTCTTTTTATTTTTTGTTTTTGTTTTTGTTTTGTTTTTGTTTATAAAAAAAAATCTCATCGTATCGCATCAGAGGAGAAAACGTCGACAAAAGAAAAACAAAAAGCGTGCAGGTATGAAACTATCCATGCTCTCCAGCAGAGTATACTCTCAAAGGACGTGCGATTACGATGGTGAAAGACTCATCTTGTTATCTTGTTGGTTGGTTTGTTTGGCAGTTGATTTTTGGGTTGGTTGATGTGTGTGTGATGGTGTGTATACAAACGGCTCTGGGAGTTTGGTATTTTGCCGTGTGTCCATTTTTTGTTGATTGGACGTGGTTGATGTACTAAAATGTCTGTGTAAGTGTTGATTATCGTTGTGGTTGCTCATTCGAAGTGGCATGATTGTTGTTGGGTTGCAATTCGTTTTTTTTCTCATGGTCGTTTGTGTTCAGATTTTTTTTAATATAATTTTTATTTGGCCTCGAACGTAGTTTCACGTTTGGATATGCCACGGCTCGAGTTTTCTGAGTTAGGCGATGAACTTGACGTGGATTTATTTGATTTTTATGTGTGGTTCTGATGCATGTCTTATCTTGGTCATATGTGGTGATGTTGGCAAGTTATGGGAGTGGTGGTGGTGTGTGGAGAGGGTTTGATTTTGCATTTGAGTGCAGCGTGTAATATTTTGTATAAATTCAATTCCACGTGAGGTTGTGGATGCGTTTGCGTGTGTATGATATTGGTATGGGTTGGTATGTATGTGTAGTTGTGTGTGTTGGTTCGTGTCGTTGTTTGTCGTGTTTGTGTGTGTGGTAGTTGGAAGTAGTTGGTGTGTGTGGTTGGTCCTCGCGGGTTTGTAGGTGGGTATCGGTTTGAAGGGGTTTTGGAGCTCCTTTGGCTCAGTTGGTAGAGCGTCAGTCTCATAATCTGAAGGTCGCCAGTTCGATCCTGGCAGGGAGCAACTCTTTGCTTTTTGCCTTTTACCACGCCACACACAACGACCCTTTTTAATCTTTACAATATTCCCTTCATCACACTCCACTCTCCACTCCAAGCATCCATCTTACAAAGCATGCATGCCTCCTCTTTCGTTCCTATCCCAACACACAACCCAGCAAAAAAAAAAAAAAAAAAAAAAAAAAAAAAAAGAATGAAATAAAGATGAAGATGGTCGGGGGTGGGGTGGGGTCCTGCTTCACATGTATGTACGATGGGAGGCCAAGTCGGTTCTTCTTTTCTTTTCTTTTTTTTTCTTTTTTTTTTTTGTTTTTGTTTTTGTTTTTGTTTTTGTTTTTGTTTAAAAAAAAAATCTCATCGTATCGCATCAGAGGAGAAAACGTCGACAAAAGAAAACAAAAAGCGTGCAGGTATGAAACTATCCATGCTCTCCAGCAGAGTATACTCTCAAAGGACGTGCGATTACGATGGTGAAAGACTCATCTTGTTATCTTGTTGGTTGGTTTGTTTGGCAGTTGATTTTTGGGTTGGTTGATGTGTGTGTGATGGTGTGTATACAAACGGCTCTGGGAGTTTGGTATTTTGCCGTGTGTCCATTTTTTGTTGATTGGACGTGGTTGATGTACTAAAATGTCTGTGTAAGTGTTGATTATCGTTGTGGTTGCTCATTCGAAGTGGCATGATTGTTGTTGGGTTGCAATTCGTTTTTTTTCTCATGGTCGTTTGTGTTCAGATTTTTTTTAATATAATTTTTATTTGGCCTCGAACGTAGTTTCACGTTTGGATATGCCACGGCTCGAGTTTTCTGAGTTAGGCGATGAACTTGACGTGGATTTATTTGATTTTTATGTGTGGTTCTGATGCATGTCTTATCTTGGTCATATGTGGTGATGTTGGCAAGTTATGGGAGTGGTGGTGGTGTGTGGAGAGGGTTTGATTTTGCATTTGAGTGCAGCGTGTAATATTTTGTATAAATTCAATTCCACGTGAGGTTGTGGATGCGTTTGCGTGTGTATGATATTGGTATGGGTTGGTATGTATGTGTAGTTGTGTGTGTTGGTTCGTGTCGTTGTTTGTCGTGTTTGTGTGTGTGGTAGTTGGAAGTAGTTGGTGTGTGTGGTTGGTCCTCGCGGGTTTGTAGGTGGGTATCGGTTTGAAGGGGTTTTGGAGCTCCTTTGGCTCAGTTGGTAGAGCGTCAGTCTCATAATCTGAAGGTCGCCAGTTCGATCCTGGCAGGGAGCAACTCTTTGCTTTTTGCCTTTTACCACGCCACACACAACGACCCTTTTTAATCTTTACAATATTCCCTTCATCACACTCCACTCTCCACTCCAAGCATCCATCTTACAAAGCATGCATGCCTCCTCTTTCGTTCCTATCCCAACACACAACCCAGCAAAAAAAAAAAAAAAAAAAAAAAAAAAAAAAAAGAATGAAATAAAGATGAAGATGGTCGGGGGTGGGGTGGGGTCCTGCTTCACATGTATGTACGATGGGAGGCCAAGTCGGTTCTTCTTTTCTTTTTTTTTCTTTTCTTTTCTTTTTTTTTTTTGTTTTTGTTTTTGTTTTTGTTTTTGTTTTTGTTTTTGTTTATAAAAAAAAATCTCATCGTATCGCATCAGAGGAGAAAACGTCGACAAAAGAAAAACAAAAAGCGTGCAGGTATGAAACTATCCATGCTCTCCAGCAGAGTATACTCTCAAAGGACGTGCGATTACGATGGTGAAAGACTCATCTTGTTATCTTGTTGGTTGGTTTGTTTGGCAGTTGATTTTTGGGTTGGTTGATGTGTGTGTGATGGTGTGTATACAAACGGCTCTGGGAGTTTGGTATTTTGCCGTGTGTCCATTTTTTGTTGATTGGACGTGGTTGATGTACTAAAATGTCTGTGTAAGTGTTGATTATCGTTGTGGTTGCTCATTCGAAGTGGCATGATTGTTGTTGGGTTGCAATTCGTTTTTTTTCTCATGGTCGTTTGTGTTCAGATTTTTTTTAATATAATTTTTATTTGGCCTCGAACGTAGTTTCACGTTTGGATATGCCACGGCTCGAGTTTTCTGAGTTAGGCGATGAACTTGACGTGGATTTATTTGATTTTTATGTGTGGTTCTGATGCATGTCTTATCTTGGTCATATGTGGTGATGTTGGCAAGTTATGGGAGTGGTGGTGGTGTGTGGAGAGGGTTTGATTTTGCATTTGAGTGCAGCGTGTAATATTTTGTATAAATTCAATTCCACGTGAGGTTGTGGATGCGTTTGCGTGTGTATGATATTGGTATGGGTTGGTATGTATGTGTAGTTGTGTGTGTTGGTTCGTGTCGTTGTTTGTCGTGTTTGTGTGTGTGGTAGTTGGAAGTAGTTGGTGTGTGTGGTTGGTCCTCGCGGGTTTGTAGGTGGGTATCGGTTTGAAGGGGTTTTGGAGCTCCTTTGGCTCAGTTGGTAGAGCGTCAGTCTCATAATCTGAAGGTCGCCAGTTCGATCCTGGCAGGGAGCAACTCTTTGCTTTTTGCCTTTTACCACGCCACACACAACGACCCTTTTTAATCTTTACAATATTCCCTTCATCACACTCCACTCTCCACTCCAAGCATCCATCTTACAAAGCATGCATGCCTCCTCTTTCGTTCCTATCCCAACACACAACCCAGCAAAAAAAAAAAAAAAAAAAAAAAAAAAAAAAAAGAATGAAATAAAGATGAAGATGGTCGGGGGTGGGGTGGGGTCCTGCTTCACATGTATGTACGATGGGAGGCCAAGTCGGTTCTTCTTTTCTTTTCTTTTCTTTTCTTTTTATTTTTGTTTTTGTTTTTGTTTTTGTTTATAAAAAAAATCTCATCGTATCGCATCAGAGGAGAAAACGTCGACAAAAGAAAAACAAAAAGCGTGCAGGTATGAAACTATCCATGCTCTCCAGCAGAGTATACTCTCAAAGGACGTGCGATTACGATGGTGAAAGACTCATCTTGTTATCTTGTTGGTTGGTTTGTTTGGCAGTTGATTTTTGGGTTGGTTGATGTGTGTGTGATGGTGTGTATACAAACGGCTCTGGGAGTTTGGTATTTTGCCGTGTGTCCATTTTTTGTTGATTGGACGTGGTTGATGTACTAAAATGTCTGTGTAAGTGTTGATTATCGTTGTGGTTGCTCATTCGAAGTGGCATGATTGTTGTTGGGTTGCAATTCGTTTTTTTTTCTCATGGTCGTTTGTGTTCAGATTTTTTTTAATATAATTTTTATTTGGCCTCGAACGTAGTTTCACGTTTGGATATGCCACGGCTCGAGTTTTCTGAGTTAGGCGATGAACTTGACGTGGATTTATTTGATTTTTATGTGTGGTTCTGATGCATGTCTTATCTTGGTCATATGTGGTGATGTTGGCAAGTTATGGAGTGGTGTGGTGTGTGTGGAGAGGGTTTGATTTTGCATTTGAGTGCAGCGTGTAATATTTTGTATAAATTCAATTCCACGTGAGGTTGTGGATGCGTTTGCGTGTGTATGATATTGGTATGGTTGGTATGTATGTGTAGTTGTGTGTTGGTTCGTGTCGTTGTTCGTCGTGTTTGTGTGTGTGGTAGTTGGAAGTAGTTGGTGTGTGTGGTTGGTCTCGCGGGTTTGTAGGTGGGTATCGGTTTGAAGGGGTTTTGGAGCTCCTTGGCTCAGTTGGTAGAGCGTCAGTCTCATAATCTGAAGNACATAAAAATCAAATAAATCCACGTCAAGTTCATCGCCTAACTCAGAAAACTCGAGCCGTGGCATATCCAAACGTGAAACTACGTTCGAGGCCAAATAAAAATTATATTAAAAAAAATCTGAACACAAACGACCATGAGAAAAAAAAAGAATTGCAACCCAACAACAATCATGCCACTTCGAATGAGCAACCACAACGATAATCAACACTTACACAGACATTTTAGTACATCAACCACGTCCAATCAACAAAAAATGGACACACGGCAAAATACCAAACTCCCAGAGCCGTTTGTATACACACCATCACACACACATCAACCAACCCAAAAATCAACTGCCAAACAAACCAACCAACAAGATAACAAGATGAGTCTTTCACCATCGTAATCGCACGTCCTTTGAGAGTATACTCTGCTGGAGAGCATGGATAGTTTCATACCTGCACGCTTTTTGTTTTTCTTTTGTCGACGTTTTCTCCTCTGATGCGATACGATGAGATTTTTTTTATAAACAAAACAAAAACAAAAACAAAAACAAAAACAAAAACAAAAAATAAAAAGAAAAGAAAAGAAAAGAAAGAAGAACCGACTTGGCCTCCCATCGTACATACATGTGAAGCAGGACCCCACCCCACCCCCGACCATCTTCATCTTTATTTCATTCTTTTTTTTTTTTTTTTTTTTTTTTTTTTTTGCTGGGTTGTGTGTTGGGATAGGAACGAAAGAGGAGGCATGCATGCTTTGTAAGATGGATGCTTGGAGTGGAGAGTGGAGTGTGATGAAGGGAATATTGTAAAGATTAAAAAGGGTCGTTGTGTGTGGCGTGGTAAAAGGCAAAAAGCAAAGAGTTGCTCCCTGCCAGGATCGAACTGGCGACCTTCAGATTATGAGACTGACGCTCTACCAACTGAGCCAAAGGAGCTCCAAAACCCCTTCAAACCGATACCCACCTACAAACCCGCGAGGACCAACCACACACACCAACTACTTCCAACTACCACACACACAAACACGACAAACAACGACACGAACCAACACACACAACTACACATACATACCAACCCATACCAATATCATACACACGCAAACGCATCCACAACCTCACGTGGAATTGAATTTATACAAAATATTACACGCTGCACTCAAATGCAAAATCAAACCCTCTCCACACACCACCACCACTCCCATAACTTGCCAACATCACCACATATGACCAAGATAAGACATGCATCAGAACCACACATAAAAATCAAATAAATCCACGTCAAGTTCATCGCCTAACTCAGAAAACTCGAGCCGTGGCATATCCAAACGTGAAACTACGTTCGAGGCCAAATAAAAATTATATTAAAAAAAAATCTGAACACAAACGACCATGAGAAAAAAAACGAATTGCAACCCAACAACAATCATGCCACTTCGAATGAGCAACCACAACGATAATCAACACTTACACAGACATTTTAGTACATCAACCACGTCCAATCAACAAAAAATGGACACACGGCAAAATACCAAACTCCCAGAGCCGTTTGTATACACACCATCACACACACATCAACCAACCCAAAATCAACTGCCAAACAAACCAACCAACAAGATAACAAGATGAGTCTTTCACCATCGTAATCGCACGTCCTTTGAGAGTATACTCTGCTGGAGAGCATGGATAGTTTCATACCTGCACGCTTTTTGTTTTTCTTTTGTCGACGTTTTCTCCTCTGATGCGATACGATGAGATTTTTTTTTATAAACAAAAACAAAAACAAAAAACAAAAACAAAAAATAAAAAGAAAAGAAAAGAAAAGAAAAGAAGAACCGACTTGGCCTCCCATCGTACATACATGTGAAGCAGGACCCCACCCCACCCCCGACCATCTTCATCTTTATTTCATTCTTTTTTTTTTTTTTTTTTTTTTTTTTTTTTGCTGGGTTGTGTGTTGGGATAGGAACGAAAGAGGAGGCATGCATGCTTTGTAAGATGGATGCTTGGAGTGGAGAGTGGAGTGTGATGAAGGGAATATTGTAAAGATTAAAAAGGGTCGTTGTGTGTGGCGTGGTAAAAGGCAAAAAGCAAAGAGTTGCTCCCTGCCAGGATCGAACTGGCGACCTTCAGATTATGAGACTGACGCTCTACCAACTGAGCCAAAGGAGCTCCAAAACCCCTTCAAACCGATACCCACCTACAAACCCGCGAGGACCAACCACACACACCAACTACTTCCAACTACCACACACACAAACACGACAAACAACGACACGAACCAACACACACAACTACACATACATACCAACCCATACCAATATCATACACACGCAAACGCATCCACAACCTCACGTGGAATTGAATTTATACAAAATATTACACGCTGCACTCAAATGCAAAATCAAACCCTCTCCACACACCACCACCACTCCCATAACTTGCCAACATCACCACATATGACCAAGATAAGACATGCATCAGAACCACACATAAAAATCAAATAAATCCACGTCAAGTTCATCGCCTAACTCAGAAAACTCGAGCCGTGGCATATCCAAACGTGAAACTACGTTCGAGGCCAAATAAAAATTATATTAAAAAAAATCTGAACACAAACGACCATGAGAAAAAAAACGAATTGCAACCCAACAACAATCATGCCACTTCGAATGAGCAACCACAACGATAATCAACACTTACACAGACATTTTAGTACATCAACCACGTCCAATCAACAAAAAATGGACACACGGCAAAATACCAAACTCCCAGAGCCGTTTGTATACACACCATCACACACACATCAACCAACCCAAAATCAACTGCCAAACAAACCAACCAACAAGATAACAAGATGAGTCTTTCACCATCGTAATCGCACGTCCTTTGAGAGTATACTCTGCTGGAGAGCATGGATAGTTTCATACCTGCACGCTTTTTGTTTTTCTTTTGTCGACGTTTTCTCCTCTGATGCGATACGATGAGATTTTTTTTAAACAAAAACAAAAACAAAAACAAAAAAGAAAAGAAAAGAAAAGAAAAGAAAAGAAGAACCGACTTGGCCTCCCATCGTACATACATGTGAAGCAGGACCCCACCCCACCCCCGACCATCTTCATCTTTATTTCATTCTTTTTTTTTTTTTTTTTTTTTTTTTTTTTTTGCTGGGTTGTGTGTTGGGATAGGAACGAAAGAGGAGGCATGCATGCTTTGTAAGATGGATGCTTGGAGTGGAGAGTGGAGTGTGATGAAGGGAATATTGTAAAGATTAAAAAGGGTCGTTGTGTGTGGCGTGGTAAAAGGCAAAAAGCAAAGAGTTGCTCCCTGCCAGGATCGAACTGGCGACCTTCAGATTATGAGACTGACGCTCTACCAACTGAGCCAAAGGAGCTCCAAAACCCCTTCAAACCGATACCCACCTACAAACCCGCGAGGACCAACCACACACACCAACTACTTCCAACTACCACACACACAAACACGACAAACAACGACACGAACCAACACACACAACTACACATACATACCAACCCATACCAATATCATACACACGCAAACGCATCCACAACCTCACGTGGAATTGAATTTATACAAAATATTACACGCTGCACTCAAATGCAAAATCAAACCCTCTCCACACACCACCACCACTCCCATAACTTGCCAACATCACCACATATGACCAAGATAAGACATGCATCAGAACCACACATAAAAATCAAATAAATCCACGTCAAGTTCATCGCCTAACTCAGAAAACTCGAGCCGTGGCATATCCAAACGTGAAACTACGTTCGAGGCCAAATAAAAATTATATTAAAAAAATCTGAACACAAACGACCATGAGAAAAAAAACGAATTGCAACCCAACAACAATCATGCCACTTCGAATGAGCAACCACAACGATAATCAACACTTACACAGACATTTTAGTACATCAACCACGTCCAATCAACAAAAATGGACACACGGCAAAATACCAAACTCCCAGAGCCGTTTGTATACACACCATCACACACACATCAACCAACCCAAAATCAACTGCCAAACAAACCAACCAACAAGATAACAAGATGAGTCTTTCACCATCGTAATCGCACGTCCTTTGAGAGTATACTCTGCTGGAGAGCATGGATAGTTTCATACCTGCACGCTTTTTGTTTTTCTTTTGTCGACGTTTTCTCCTCTGATGCGATACGATGAGATTTTTTTTTATAAACAAAAACAAAAACAAAAACAAAAACAAAAACAAAAAATAAAAAGAAAAGAAAAGAAAAGAAAAGAAGAACCGACTTGGCCTCCCATCGTACATACATGTGAAGCAGGACCCCACCCCACCCCCGACCATCTTCATCTTTATTTCATTCTTTTTTTTTTTTTTTTTTTTTTTTTTTTTTTTTGCTGGGTTGTGTGTTGGGATAGGAACGAAAGAGGAGGCATGCATGCTTTGTAAGATGGATGCTTGGAGTGGAGAGTGGAGTAAAATTACTGCCGTTATTAATCAACCCATGTGAATACACGAATAACTCGGGTCAGTGAGAATGTAATGTAAGTAGTTAAGAAGTCTCTCATGGCTCTCTATTAACATGTCGTCAGTTTGCCCGAGTGGTCTAAGGGGCTACGTTCAGGTCGTAGTGTATTCGTACTCGTGGGTTCAAATCCCACAGCTGACATTGGTTTTGCTTCAAAATCATAGCGAACGAAATTGCGCTGTGCAGTTTGATGAGGTATTTGGATACTTTACGCTTTTGACGAGTAAACTACTAAGCCAAATGAAAGCTTTCCTACGAATTACTTTTGGGAGGGATCCGTTCTTAAGTTGCTTCTTTTCGAGCAACATAAGTCGAGTGAAGGCGATCATCACCACAGACCCACGAATCCCCAGAAGGACGGGCAAGATCACAAGCGGCGGACTTTGGCGAGCGACGCGACGCAGAGCAGCAAGATGATGCAGGCCCCAGTGATGGTTTTGAGTACGTGCGCGTGTGTGTCGTGCCGCCGTGATGGGTCGCTCGACGTTTCCTCCCTTAAAGCGCCGTCGCACTAACGCCTTGCTTGACTGGACCGACAGACACGAACACTCGTCGCGAGACGGGTCGCACAGCGCAGCTGGGCAACATCGAAGCGGCCAAGGTATGTCGGAGTAGGCGAATGAAGGAGGATGATGGACTGATGGCGATTGGCATAGGCGGTGTCGGACATTGTCCGCACGACGTTGGGCCCGCGCTCCATGCTCAAGATGTTGCTCGATCCAATGGGCGGTATCGTCATGACGAATGACGGTAACGCGATTCTGCGTGAAGTGGACGTGTCGCACCCTGCGGCCAAGAGCATGATCGAGTTGAGCCGCGCCCAGGACGAAGAAGTCGGCGATGGCACCACGTCCGTGATCATCTTGGGTGAGTGGCACGAGTCTTTGATACGATGGTGTGGCAATGAGGGAACTGACATGTGTTCATGGAATTCGCGTAGCCGGCGAGCTCTTGGTGGTCGCTGAGCCATTCTTGTCGCACCAGGTCCACCCTACGGTGATCATCCGTGGTTTCCACCGCGCTCTCGAGGCCTCGCTTGACATTGCCAAGAAGATGGCCCGTGTCATCGACATCCAGAACCGCGAGGACATGCGCAACTTGATCCAGTCGTCGGTCGGCACCAAGTTCTCCCAACGTATCGGTAACTTGGTCAGTGACTTGGCGCTCGAGGCCGTCCTCACCGTTGTGCGCACTTCGCCAAGCGGAAAGAAGGAGGTGGATGTGAAGCGTTACGCCAAGGTGGAGAAGATTCCAGGTGGTGAACTTGAGGACTGCCGCGTGCTCAAGGGTGTCATGTTCAACAAGGATGTGACCCACTCGAAGATGCGTCGTCGCATCGAGAACCCTCGTGTTCTCCTCTTGGACTGCCCACTTGAGTACAAGAAGGGTGAAAGCCAGACGAACGTCGAACTCACGAACGACCAGGACTGGAACACCTTGTTGCGCATGGAGGAGGAGTACATTGAGAACCTTTGCGCTCAGGTCGTGGCGATGAAGCCAGATATTGTGATCACCGAGAAGGGTGTGTCGGATCTTGCGCAGCACTACTTTGTCAAGGCAAACATCACGGCTTTCCGTCGTTTGCGTAAGACCGATAACAACCGTGTCGCCCGTGCCACTGGTGCCACGATCGTCAGCCGAGCTGATGAGATCCAGGAGTCGGATATCGGTACCAACTGTGGTCTCTTCGAAGTGCGCAAGATTGGTGACGAATACTTTGCCTTCTTTGAGGAGTGCAAGGACCCAGGCGCATGCTCGATTCTTCTCCGTGGTGGTAGCAAGGACGTGCTGAACGAGATTGAGCGCAACCTACAGGACGCCATGCAGGTGGCTCGTAACGTTGTGTTCGAGCCATTGTTGCTTCCAGGTGGTGGTGCGACGGAGATGCGTATTGCCCACGAGCTCAAGAAGCGCGCCGAAGAGATTGAAGGTGTGGAGCAGTTCCCATTCCGAGCAGTTGGTGAGGCGCTTGAGGTTATCCCACGCACTCTGTTACAGAACTGTGGCGCCGATGTCGTGCGCGTGATGACAGCCCTTCGAGCAAAGCAGGCGGAAAGCGAGGAATCGCACGGTGTGGACGGTGTCACCGGTAAGGTCACAAAGTCGACTGATCTCGCTGTCTGGGAACCGTTCCAGGTCAAGACGCAGTCGATCAAGACGGCGGTCGAGGCTGCGTGCATGTTGCTTCGCATTGACGACATTGTTTCGGGTTTGGCCAAGAAGAAGCATTAAACGATAAAGCCAGCTAGGCGGCTGATAAGTTGAACAGGAGCCTGAGTGCTGATTTTCTATAATATATCTTTGTCCCGTTCAAGTCACGTGGAGTGCACGAAAGGTCACTCGACGATCCACTACAAGTCTGTTTGCAGGATGGCGATCGAGCGCGAATTGCGTCTGCTCCTTGAGTACGCTCGTCTTCCCGAGTCAAACGATAACAATGCGATTTCAACCAAGCTCAGTATAGACGGTCTCCCTTCCGGTCGGATCGCAGTGAGCGAGATCTACGATCGACTACTTCGTATCCGCGATCAAACGGCGCTTCCGACCGAAAATGTGCTTGCAGGAATGAACCTTCCTGAGATACTCGTGCTGACTGCTGAGGCAGCAGTGTACCAGCAAGATTTTGAGGTCGCGTCACGTTGTGCTGAGTGGTTTTGCAGTGAGTTTGCGATCAAGAATCAGGTAAGAAAGGTGACCGTGTTGTTCGACAACTTGGTTAAATGACGACTCGCTTGTGTCTTTTTTAGTTTTTTTGCCGCATGCAATTCGTGTTAGCCCATTGTGCTTCACACGAGTGTCGAGAAGACACAGGCGCACTTCGACTTCGGCGTGTGTTGAACGCAATCCACTTTATTCTAGCCGTCCCACCTATTGCTATGGATCCTCGCCGTCGACCTCACTATGACTTCCTCATCTACAATGCCTCGGTCACTTATTGGCAAATCGCGCGCCAGCTGATGAAGAAATCGACATTCCAGTACCTCGTTCCGTCGCTCACGAGCGTAATTGAGGCATTAAAAGCAAGTGGAGAGAAGGAAGCGCTATGGATGATTCGCCTTCAACTGGCTTTGGTCCACACGCAAGTGGACGCGAAGCAGTTTGCAGCTGCTGCAAAGATCATCAATGACGTCGTGGATACTCAGTTCCCGCCGCTTTTGAATGACACAGGATCACCCAGTCATACCCTCGCGACAAGTCTATACGAGGAAGCGTTGCGTCTACAGGTTCATCTTGGTTCGTTCAAGGATCCGGAGTGTCAAAAGATCATTCCGAACGTCAAGAAAACAGTGCCACCGACAAACAAGCGCGCGACAATGCTAGTAAAACTCCAAACTATCAAGTCAGGTGTGGTTACGTCGACTGTGGAGGCTGCTTTGATCGAATTCTATCAGGAGCTCGTCAACATGCCGTCGTTCTCGGTCACTGAAACGTCAGACGAAGAGCTCCGGATACATCTGCAAGGGCTTGATGCCTCAAGTTCTCAGCATATGGACGGAGAAATGATCGTGGAGACAGGTATTCTGGCCGCTTTCCTCCATGAAGATCGCTTGGCAGTATGCTGCGACCTTGCACTGCAAGCCAAAGGGAAGAACTTATCTCCTCGACTTCGCAGTTTGCACCAAATCCTGAAAGCGGTTCTGCTGTTCACGACTCAACCGACAAACACAAGCAACAGCAAGCTAAACCAACAAGAACGCTCAGCGCTTATCATGACCCAGCGTGTCGAAGGGGTCAAAGCGCTCGAGCGAAGTCTGCTAGCATGTAAACGTCAGCAAGATCCGAATTTGGTCGAGAGTGTGTGCATTTACGCGTGGAATCTCTCTTTACCGTTGCTTCAGCCGCAATCTCGCTGGCAACTCGCGCGATTCTTTCCCTTGATTGCTTCGTCACTTGAAGAGTTACAGTCTCTTGTACTTGATCTCCGCGTCCGAGTGCTGCTAGAGGTGGCAAAGCTGGAAGTAAGCTCCGATTTTATGGCCAAGGCGCAAGGAAACGTGCACAAAGCGATTTGTCTTGACTATGGCGTCATAGTGGGTAATTCCACACCAACAATCGACGAGTTGACGAACCAGGAGGCGAAATACACTCGACGCAGTGCAGACGTTCATTTGCTGCCATTGAAGAAGCAGCTCGATCTTAAACTCTCGTCGACAGAGCCTATTGACGAGCAGCATGCTGTAGCAGCGGCCGTCGAGCACCTCAAAGAAGCGAAGGACCTAGCACAACGGCAGCGACAGCTCCGACATGCTGTTCGAGCGATCCAGACCGCGTTGGCACAGGCTGAGACGGATCAAAGTCTACAATGCGATGCCTCGGTCCACTTGCTGCTGCATTTAAACGCGGTCAGTTCGTATGCTTGGCACGAGCTCAAGGACGTATCTGTGGGGAAAACTATGGCTCTTGATGCTATTCGGCTCTTTTTCAGTGATTCAACTATGCGGAGTGAAGAAAGCGTGTTCCAGGACAAGTATATAAAGATGCTGGAAGTGGATCTCCGTCTTCGTCTTGTTGATATTGTTGCTCACGAGATCAGAACGCACGCTGACTCGTATCAGCGTCATATCGACGAGCAAGCTTCCAGCAGTCCTCGGAAACTCGGAAGACGTGCAAGTACGCGAACGCTATCGACGCGTGGACCACGTGACGACGTTGAGAGCCTCGCGTTGGCTTCACTTCATCCAGAAGCGCATGTTTTGGGTATCGCGATCCAACCTGGGACTATCAGTGGAGTTGAAGATGACACAACCATTGCCGTCACGGAACGACGCGAGGCATTGCAGCTCGAGTTGCTGCATCGGAAGAAAGAAGTTCTCCAGCAACTCACTGCTGCGCTCAGCGCTGCGACTCGGATTGGATGGACATTTATTGTCGAAAACACGTCGATCTACTTGTGGAACTACCATTTCCACATTTTCCGCATGCTGCTCAGCACTGGAAACCTGTCGTCACATCCAGTGTCCAGTATCCTTGGTGAATGCGTCAGCGCATTTGAATCGACGCTGACTGCACTGGAGGACATGGTGGCTGACGAGATAAACGTCGACTTGTTGGCGAGCGTAGCGTATGGGTTGGCTTTTTTCTTTGAGAAATCAAGCAAATGGGACCGAGCCACAGCGATTGCCGATGGGTTCCTCAAAAACAAAGGCGCTGGTAGCGCTCTGATCGGAAATTCGGTTCTTTTGCATGTGAAGCGCTTCACTGAAATCAAAATACGGACTCAGCTGAGTCAAACGGGGAAGCTGACACCCGTCGAAACGACATCTCTGCTCAAAGTGATCTCGTCTCTCGAAGCGATGGAGTGGACTCTCCAACAATCCACTCTACCGAGCTTCTCGGCGCTCCCACCAGCACAGCAAGCGCAAACAATGGAGAAGGCACAGGGATTCTACCAGCAGGCACTGAGTGCGTGGCAGCTATGTGCCTCTGAAACACTCGATGCACTTAAGAACCAAGGGTCAACCCTCGAGGCACAGCAACAACAGCTCGAAGTGTATATGGAGATATGGACACGACTCGGTTGCGGGTCCTTCCGTTTTCAGAACCCAAAGTTTGCCATTGAATGCTGTGAAAAGGCCTTGTTCCCAGTAAACAAGTTTCTCAGCGAGCGGGAACAGCAGCTTTGGTGTGTCGATCACACTTGGAAATGGTGTGCGATTGCAGAGTTGGTTTATGGCCGGTCCATTCTGGCGCTTCTGAGTGGCGAGACAGCTGCTTGGAAGTTGATTGAAGGCTCTCTTAATCACTTGGAGCGATCCACACAGTATGTCCAGCGAATCGGCGCGTTCACACTAGTTCGACAGGCAACAGAAGTCGCCTGGAACACATTACTGACTGGTATAAGTGCCGTAGAAGAGGAGAAGGCGTCGGGGGAAAGTAATCTCGGTGGCTCGGACTCGTTGGAACACTGTTGGAAACGTTTGATTCCATCCCTTCGAGGCATTATCACATGCTTGCAAGGCTCTGACGTTGGTGGACAACCACAGGAAGACGGCAAGCGTCTTTATGGAGATTTCGTGCTGCTTGTGCTCGAAATTTGCGAGAAAGCGAACGCTTGGATCATCGCATTGGAGGTAGCGGACGGAGTTATGCAACGTGTTGGTGGTGATAACAAGACAGACGTAATCCCCCCCGATCTCGTAAAGGACATCGCGACTTTCCAAGCTGTTGCAGCTGCTACCTTGGGCAAAACTTCGATGAATGGCGCAGCGTCTGGAGGGAGCAGTGGCAACGACAGTGATCCGATCATGCAGGCCAAGATCCTCAAGAAGATTGCGTTTTCGTCCCGCAAGAACCCGCCGGCCCAGCTTCGTGCGCTCTCGAACGCGTACAAAGTTCTCGAAGGCCACCCACAAGAACAAGCCCTGCTACTGCTGGACGCGGCGGAGTGGTTCTACACGCATCAGTTTCCAATACAAGAGGTGGAAGCGCATCTCGAAGCAGCTTTCAATATACTACGGACCAAGAGTTCTCCGACGAATGGACGCAGTACTGGAGCGTCATCTAGTGGAGCACGAGGTAGTCAGGATTCGCGAGCAAGCTCCGTGGCGGGGTCAACTGAGGTGGTTTATTCGTTTCTCTGGAGCGCGGAGAAGCTAATTCGTCTCTTTACGCTGCGAGCTGTTGCCGCGCCTACGATGACACAGCGGTGGGAGCATGCTCGAAATGGACTGGTGCATGTCCAAGCGGCTTGGCAAAGCATTGTAGACTTGTCGAATGAAAGCGATCTTCAAGAGCGATATCAGCAAGAATATGCGAATGCGACGACTCCATCGGTGGAGTTTGACGACTGGCGAGTTGGCAAGACCACAAAGTATCCAGCTATGTGTCCATCAACTGTAACAGGATGGATTTCATTCTATCAGCAATACGCAACAAGTTTGACGAATCGATTCTACATGCAGTGGACCAAGTCGTTGGAGACGCTGGCGAAGGAGAGCCGCGCAGCTTATATCACGCAACCAATCGTCACGTTGAACGTACTGGAGCAGCTACTGGACATCATCAATGCCTTCGGCTACGTGGAATGGATGCTACCTACGATCTGTCTTCACCAAGTGGTCTATTACGTTTACTGTCCTCACAAAAGCAAAGCTGCCGAGATATGGATGGAACTGACACTGTACCGTGTGTTGGAGCGTCTGAATCTCGCCGTGTTCACTGTGCCGCTTCAAAATGCGCTCGAGATGTTGCAGACGTCCGGAAATCTGATCCTAAAAGAGCTCCAACAGGACGATTGTGCAGATGACAGCGTTGCCACGTCGGGGACTCTGGCATCCAGTCGGCATCGGCGACTGTTACAGCTATCTCACGTGAGTGTGACGCACAAAGTGAGCGAGCTCGTAAATGCTTTGCTCGCTTTGGGCTACGTGAGGCAAGGCAAAACACTTTTATTGATGTTGGAGAGCGTCACCCAGAGAAGGGGGCGAGAGACCCTTGCATTTGTGCAGTCTCAAGTTCTCTCTAGCCATCTTTTCGACATCGAAGGCCAGGAAACCAAGGCAGTCGACTCGGCGAACTTTGTTTTGAATGCATCGCTCCCTCTCCCACTGAAGACTGTTGTCGACCTGCGTTTACGCCAGAGTTCGTTGACACAAGACAAGAGTCAAGCAATTGAAGTGTTGGAGCAAGCTGAGCGGTCACTGGCGGCTGAGCTTTTGAGAGCCTCGACATGTGGAATGCTCAATCCTGAGCACCAGGGGGCAGCCAAGTATTTGACCTCAGCATCAACCAGATCAGATGCCGTCGTGGTCGATCTGGACGTGATCACCGGGCTCGCCAAACTCAAAGCTCGTCGAGCTGAGCTGCTACTGGCAAAAGGAGGATTTGAAGCTGTTGCAAAACTGCTGGAGCCTGTGATGCGGGTGTTCCGAGAGAGTTTGGAGCTACTGGGGTTCGTCGAAGCGCGCCGAGAGCGCGCTACTTTGAGCGCAATCTTCGCCAATCGTCTCATTGAGGCACATCATGTTTACTGCAAGGGAACCAGTGATGATAAGGCACTTCTTGAAGCTCGAAGCCTGCTGATCACAGCAAAGGTCGACTTGGAACACCTTCGTCGATGGGCATTTCAACCAGACGAAGTGTTCCACACCAGCAGGTCACTCATTCCTCTGGATTTGGAGATCGCTGACGTAAATCTAGCTATCGCACAGTTGGAGTTGCGGCTGGAGGAAACACCAGCGGTCATCACTGAAGAACAAATGACGTGGTACGTGTACGAGCGCGACACCCGGCGCAACATTGTCGAAAAATGGCTTGATCAGACTGCAAAAGAGGAGAAACTGGCCAGATATGGCAGCGTTTCGAAGGCATTTTTATTGGCAGGAGCATCGCGAGCTACACTCACATGCAGCCCGAAATGCTACGAGAGCTCTGCGCTCGCGCGTGTAGTCAGCCTTCAGTGCCAACGTGTTGCCCTTTACCACTCGGACGACAGGGCCACGAAATTAGCAGTCCGACAGTGGCTGTGGACACGGTTCACCTCCGAACAAAGCTCTCATGCCACTTGGATGTGTTGCCGCAATGACGAGCCGAAAGAAGAAGCTGAGCGGTCAACTTTGGAGATTGAAATGGATGCTACGTTGAAGGAGTTGTCTGGTCAAATGGAACAAGAGCTCAAGGCAGCGATGGACCACGGACATTTAAAAGTGATGCACGTGTGCTCGTATGAACTCGTTCAGCTGTATGGTTGCGTCAATCCACTTGAGTGTATCAAGAGTCTGCTCTTGTTCCAGGCTCTAGAAGTTCGAGAGCAACAGATGAAGCCACTTGTGATGCAGTGTCTCACCGCTTCAAACGCGTCGAAACTCCATTTACGACGAATGGAGTCACTACGAGAATCCACGACTTGTCCAGAGCGCAACAGTCTACCGTTTCAGTTGTCTAGGACCTACTTGGAGCAGCAATCGGATCTGTACAAACGCATGCAAGTGAGCGTGCCTGTTGACACGATTCTCGCCAGTCTTTCACCTCAGCTTCGAGTCTTATCGCTCCAGTTTTCTCCTGATCGGTGCTTTCTGTACGCGGCGTGGATCGGTAACGCAGACAAGCACTACGCTATGGCGCGGATGGAATGCACGAGGGACAAATTGGAGTTGTTGGCTGACCTACAGCATCGAGTGAGTCAGTGGCGTCAGTCGATCGTCAAGACCGTGCTAGCTGAGGACTCAAGTCAAGACCTGAGCGACTTCGTTGCTGTGGAAGGAGGTGTGCAAACCGAGAAATCAATCGCAAGTGACGAGCTGGAAGCCCAATTCAATCAGATCGTGACGGGTATGCATGAGTTCTTCGGGTCGTTGTTCGACCATTCTGCCCTGGCTAGCGTCTTACAAGCAGACACGCAGGGCAATACAATTGCCTTACTTGTGGACCGAGCACTGGAGTTTCTTCCGCTTGGTGCGCTGACAGCACTGGAGCGTGCAGATGCTGTCACGAGAGACTTCTCGATCCACATGCTCCATCATCGACTGAATGCTCTTAAAGCGCACACCTTCCGACGAGAAGATATGCGCTACATGGCAGATCCCTGGCACGAAGATATTGGGCTTACTGATCAGACGATTGCGACGATGATGCAGCAGCTCACCAAGAAACCTGGCGCGCCATTGGCTGCATGGAAGGACGCGGTGGACCACGGACAAGTCCCGACAACAACGGATTGGCAGCAGGCCCTACTAACTCGTCGCTTCGGTGGTCTCTGCTACGTTGGTCCGACTCGTGTGCTTGGTTCGTTCGTGTCCTTGTCGAGTCTCGCAGGCATGAATCTCGCGAACGCGTGCTATGTGCTTTTGCTTTTGGATCGAGCCGAGAATACTACCAGCGCGCGTCGGCAGAGCAAGCTCGACGGCGAGAAAGCAGCCTGGGAACTCGCACTTGAAGAAGACCCGTATGCCTGTGCTTTGCTGAGCTCATTGTGCGGTGTGAACGCTATTGTGCTCAACCAGTGGACGACAACCTTCAACAGCACTCGTCGCCTGGCCAACTCGCTCCTTTCTGGACTTGGTCGTGGCCAATCCATTGCCAAAGCGCTCCGAAGATACCCCGATGGCACTGTACCGACGCTTCCACGGTCTCCAAAGCGTAAATCCTCTTTCAAAGGCCAGGTAGGAGCCTCTGAGAAGCCGACATATCGTCTCAAGAACCGAGTCCGCTTCAACACGGTCATGTATGGACTGGGCCATATGAGTTTTGGCCAAGGCTAGACTAATTAGTCGTTCAACCGAGCTTGATATTTGTATGGGCTATACTAAGTACGAAATAAATAGCTCGCCTTTTGCGCTGAATAGCTCAGTTTGACAAGGGGATGACTGAGGGAACGCGCTACTCGGTGGTCTTTGGCGGCGCGCTGGCGATCCGCCTCGTGCTGCTGGCTTATGGCGCGTTCCAGGACGAGTACTTGCCGGTCAAGTACACGGACGTCGATTACGACGTCTATACGGACGCTGCCCGCGAAGTTGCGAATGGGAACTCGCCGTTTGATCGCACGACGTATCGTTACACACCGATTTTGTGAGTCTCCATGCATTACAAGAGAATAGATGGCGCGCAATCATGGCTAAATTGTGTGCATTGACGATCAAGGGCGTATCTCTTGCTGCCGAACATCTACGTGCACGAGATCTTCGGCAAGCTACTCTTTGTGGCTGCGGATCTTCTCGTCGGCCACCTCTTGATGCGGATCCTGCAGCTGCGAGGACTGACTGAGACGCGTAAGTGGACGTGATTGTCGACGTCCTTGTGTGCAATGTACCCACCTGCTTGATTCGGACAGGGGCTCTTCACTATGTCTGCATCTGGCTTTTCCATCCGTTCTCCATCAACATCTCAACGCGAGGCAACGCGGATTCGATCGTCGTTCTGCTCGTCATTCTTTCGCTGCTCTTGATCATGCAGAAGAAGGCCGTCTTGTCGGCCATTGCGTACGTGCATTGGGATCGGATGGTTTGGTTTGTTCTTGTGCTGACACGCGTATCTTTCCTAGCTATGGAGCAGCGGTGCATTTCAAGATCTACCCGATTGTCTATGCTCTTGCTTTCCTCGTGGTGCGTTTGTTTCACCAAATCATTGTATTGATTGTTACTCATATGGGCTTATCTGCTCATGGTAGCTTCTAAGCGGAGATTTCAACGTATCAAACGCCAAATGGTCGACGTCCTGCCAGTCCTCGTTCTGTTTCTGGGTGCAGCTAGCTGGTCAATTAAATCGTGATCGAGTCGTCTTTGGCCTCGTCAGCGGCGGCCTCTTCTTGTCGTTGATCGGGATATTCTACCACTTGTACGAGTTGGCTGGTGAACGGATATTGGAAGCTCACACTAACGAATCACGCTCTTCGAAGGTATGGTTACCAGTTTTTATATGAGGCGTACCTGTACCATTTCACGCGTACGGACAATCGCCACAACTTCTCCGTTTACTTCTATGACCTCTATCTCCGGTGAGTCAATCGTATTAGAAGCTGGGAACCAAGATGATCTGAAACTGTGGCTTTCTTCTAGATACAACACACCGTCCGGCTTTGGCGTTGGGTTACTCGCCTTCCTTCCCCAATTGACGACTTTGATCACAATCTCCGTCGTCTATGGCCGCGACCTCAGTTTCGCGCTATTCGCGCTGACTATGGTTTTTGTCATCTTCAACAAAGTCTGCACTGCTCAGGTTCGTGGTGTTCTCTTGCGTTTCAATCGCGTACTATATATGACTCACAGTACTCGTCTTGACTGTAGTATTTCTTGTGGTATACGGTGTTTTTCCCTCTCATCTTGCCAACGACCAAGCTTCGCTTCCGTTGGGAAGGAGCTGCACTAATCGGTGCTTGGTTCGCCAGCGAGGTAAGACAAACTCTGACTCGTTCCGCTTTGGCAATCGCCTCATTGATTCTTGACTTCACCCTAGTTGCACTGGCTGTTCTGGGCGTTTCACCTCGAAATGAAGGGCCAAAACACATTCTTGCCCCTCTGGATCTCTGGATTGCTCTTCTTCTCGGTAAATGTCGGTGTTTTGTCGACATTGATGCGCCATCACACGTTTACACCTCTTTTCAAGCGCGGGGACATCGTTCGTCTTGAGGATCCCAACAATAACAAGCAGTTGCCCGATGATACACGTAAGATCGAGCACGATAAAGCTGAGTAGAGGAATTGAACCAATTTGCAATCAATTGGCTGCATTTCGTCATATATAGTCACACTAGTTATTCACAATCGAGCAGAGAAGAGTCACATGTCCACATCGTTGGCTTCTAAGCGCAGCTTGTGGTTCTTGACGACGAGATCGGCGATCGCATTGGCCTCTTTCACCGCGTTTACATAGCACTCTTGCTTGTCATGAGTGGAAAGGCCTTCAATCGCAACGTGATGCGCTTCGTCGAATCCGCACATGGCGAAGATTCTGCTCAGAAACGGAACGACGTAGTCCTCACCGACTGGTGGAGCTTTGCCGCCTGAGGACGAGATGATGATCAACGGACGGCCGCGGAAGAATGGACCACTCGGGCCAGTGACGTCTGCGTTCTTGAAGGTCAAGCCGGGTTGCACAATGCAGTCGATGTATTGCTTGAGCACGTATGGGATGCTGAAATTCCACACGGGGACCGTAATGATGAGGAAGTCAGCGCGCAAGAGCTGCTCAGCGAGCTGCTGAATCGGACGGAATGCAGCAACGTCTGCTTCGTCTTGACTGTTGTTGCGTGCACGCCATACTTTCTGCATGACGTCGCGGTCAAACTTGGGCAAGGCATCGCTCCAGACATCGAGTTCTTCGATGTTCAGGACCTCTGCTGGGTCCTGAGGCATCGAGTCTTGTTCGTTCACATGACGATGGTAATGATGGGTGAGGTGTTCGACCATTGCCGTCGCGACACGTGCCGTGATCGAGTCGTGCGTGATGCTGGCATTGATGTGAAGCACTGTCTGTTTCTGATTAAAATCGAACGTTCAATCGTCGTGTTAGTATTAATCAGGACTAGTCGTAGGTGTATGGACGCACCTTTTCGTCTTGATCGTTGGCCATGGAAGGTATAAAGCGAAAGAGCAACGGGTGCTTGGAGGCTGCTGCTTGGTTTAGATGATGACTGGCTTGGTGGTGGGGCACTTGGGAAATGACGAGCAGTCCGAGCGACGAAGCATGCGGTCTCGGCACACAGAGGCCGCTGGGCTGCGTGTTTCTTCTCCTCTTCGTCCAAAGATTCCGCGGGCGTGTCTGACTTGTCAGCCCAGACGGGATCCGTCGAAGAACAGAGTCCAACTGCAACTGCAACATGACGCGACGTCGCTACCGCCTCGGAATGCCGAGGCGAGGCACAAAGATACGTGAGCCCGTTGAACCCACGTGACTTGAGCGCGCGTGCGCCGGAAATTTAACTTCAAGTTGCGGAAATATTTCGATTGGTGGAGAGTTAAGGTGGACCACGTTAGAAACGAAACCGTCTTGTATTCGAGACGGTGACGGTATAGAGTCGAGTAAGTGTGAGTGATGGTCACGGCGTTCAACCCGACATGACGGCCTGATGGTTGGCAGTCGCGTACATGCCAAGGGCATGAGCAGTGGGCCTGGCAAGCCACCATGAAGGCGAAGAGCGAGCTCATGACGCGGATCCACGCAGCTCCGTTGTATACGATAGCTCGCCCAGACCAAGTGATCCATTTCGTCTCGACCAAGCAGCAGTGGGAGCAGTGTGAGGCGCGCTTGAAGGCGGCCACGATCATTGGTATCGACACGGTAGGACATGGTTGAGATGCTATGTTGGAGACTATGTTGGGTGCTCACTGCCCTACTGACAACAGGAAACTAGACCCGATTTTACGGGAAAGCGCAAATTCAACCCCAGCAGTTTACTGCAGCTTGGCATTCGCACGGCAGACATGAAGGAGGAAGTGATCATTCTCGACTTGCTCTCTCTCCCACCCAAGGTGTACAATGCGACTCTATCTCAGCTCTTCCTATCCAAGAGTATCATCAAGCTTGGTCAGGGATTGTTCTCGGATCTCAAGGTGCGAAGCGAGTCACAACTGCAGGCCCGATTTGACCAAGATGCTAACGTTTACGGGTGCTTTTATCAGGAATTGGCGGCGTCTTACCCAGCAGCATCATGCTTCAAGGTGGCGAAAGGTGTCGTGGAGGTCAATGACATGTCGATTTGCCTTGCTGGCGCCCATAACCCGTTGAGTCTCCAGAAACTCGTGTATCTCTACTTGCACAAGCGACTGACCAAGACCCAACAGACTTCCAACTGGAATCGTCGGCCTCTTTCGAGCAGTCAGCTTCATTACGCTGCTTGCGATGCATTGGTGCTCATCCATATTTACGACGTGCTCATGGAACGCCTTGACGAACATACGAATGGTACATTCAAGATCGACTCGGTTGCTAACGTCCTCGATGTCCACGTGGAGGCAGCTCACAAGTGCAACTTGTGCTTCTCGATCCACGACAGCAAGGCTCAGCTCAAGACGCATCGTCAAGAGTGCTACAAAAACGTACGAACACTCGAAATCTGCGTGGAATGCGATTGTAAGCTACTGTACACTGCGGAGGACATGGAGCGTCATGTCGCTCGATGCGGCAAAGAAGACTACGACGAAGCTGACGAACCGGATAGCCCGGTCGAAGTAAGCGAACCAATTGTAAGCCGTAAGCAATCGAAGAAGGCGAAGAAGAAGCAGAAGAAACAACAACAACAACAAATTGAACCAACAGCGACCGCCAACCGCAAGCGTCCGCTTCTATCCGTTGCTGCCGATAAAGCGAGCAAAGCCAGTGTCACGGACGTAGCGACAATCACAATCAACGAGTCAGCGCAAAACAAGCAGCCAAAGAAGAAAAAGAAGAAAAACAAGAAGAAGCCCGTCAATGAGGAGGCCACTGAAACCGTCCCCGTCCCAAAGCGTCAGCGCAAGATGAGTGAGGGCACTCTGCTGGCGTCCGATGACATCTGGTCCGAGATTTCGATGGAGCACGAGGAGAGCATCCCGCAGTGGACGTAACGTCGTGTAGTATTACGACCTAGCGCACTGAATGCACACTGAAGGACAATCAAGTATGTCAAACCATGGGTCATGGAGCCACTTGGCTTCGTTTTGTATGGGTGGCTTGCCCCCCACAAGTGGCAACTCGTGTGCCGACAGGCCAGCTGGCCCCACAGAACCACCACTCAAACCATGTGGCATGGGCCAATCACATCGTGTGGTTGGTTTACCCCGTGTACCAGGTGTGCACCCACATCGCCCCACCGGACCTCGATGGAGACGATCACGACGGCGACAGCGCGGAACCCACGACGAATAGACTTGTGCAAATAAACAGAAACGACGCGTTTCCTCTTCGTCTCCATGCGGCCAAGCGACGCCGCACCTCATCACAGAGAAGACGGTGCCGGTCGGTCAGCCATCCACTTGCCCTACCCCGGCTCCACCTCCACGTGGTCTCTGGCGTGCCGCCCCCTCAAGTGGCAACGCGTCCACCTGGCGGCTTGGAGTACGAGCCAGTGGGGAAGCATCCACCTGGCGGCTTGGAGTACGAGCCAGTGGGGAAGCACGCGCTCGCCTGGGAAGAGGGGCCGCTCATTCGCCAAGATGGCGCCGCAAGCCCAGCTCGACGACGTCGTGGACGTCCTGGTCACCTCTAGTAACGTTCATGCCGACGCCGTCTTTGAACTCGCGATCGAAGGCATGATGTGCATGAAGAACTGCGGCACGACCGTGCAGAGCGCGCTGCGTAATGTGCCTGGCGTCATCTCGGCGGTCGTGAGCTTCGAGACGCACAGTGCGCGCGTGGAATGCGCCGCCGGTGTCACGGGGGATGACCTCGTGGATGCGGTCGAGTGTGTGGGCTTTGGCGCGGTCGTGAAGAAGGACTCGCTGAACGCCACCAAGCCAGTGGATCCATTGGTGATTGAACTGCTCGTGGAAGGCATGATGTGCCAGAAGAACTGCGGCAGCACCGTGGAGAACGCGCTGCGTAATGTGGACGGTGTGCTCTCGGCGGTCGTGGTCTTTGACAAGCGCAAGGCGACGGTGACGCTGACGCACGAACACAGCGCGACGCTCGAGGAATTGATCGACATGGTCGAGATCATCGGCTTTTCTGCGAGCGAATATGACGCGGAGAAGGCCATGAAGATCATCATGCAGGACAAAAAGGCCAAGCAGGTCAAGGAAGAGCAAGACGTGGTGATGGACCTCTCGGACGGTGACCACCCTCGCGCCTTTTTCAAGGTCGAAGGGATGAGCTGTGCCGCGTGTGTCAAAGCCATCGAAGATCACCTTCGAAAGAAGGAAGGTGTCGTGGACTGTCGTGTCGGATTGATCAGTCAGAAGGCCGAGATCATCTTTGATCGCGACCTCATTCGCGACGAACAGACCGAGTTGAAGAATTGTATCGAGGACGCCGGCTACAAGGCAACTTTCTCGCATTGCGTGGAGTCTGGGGACGATGACTCGATCGAACTGCGCTTCACGGTGACTGGTATGAGCTGCGCTGCGTGTGTGGGCAAGGTCGAGCAAGCGGTCGGCAAGCTCTCGGGTGTGACCAAGGTGCAGGTGAACCTGACGCTTCACAAGGCGCATGTGCACATCCAGCAGCTCTCGACGACTGGACCTCGTGACGTCATCGAATGCATCAACTCCCTTGGTTACCACGCGGAGATCGTCTCTGGCAACACGGATCAAGAAGAACTGAGTCGTGGCGAAGTGGAGAAGTGGAAGGCGCTTTTGAAGACGGCTCTGTTCTTTTCGCTGCCGGCGATGATGATTCACATGGTGCTCGGCAACATCTCGTTTTTCCATCACTTCCTCATGACCCCCGTCTTCAACGGCGTCCATTTGAAGCTGTTGATCATGTTTCTCTTGGCTACTCCTGTGCAATTCGGTGTGGGTAAGCGTTACTACATCGCAGCGTGGAAGGGTGTCCAGCACGGCATGATGGGCATGGATTTCCTCATCATGACCGGCACCACGGCCTCGTATTTATATAGTTTTGTCTCGTTCCTTGGCTCTGCGGTTGACAAGAACTTCCATGGACACCACTTCTTCGAATCGTCGACAATGTTGCTCACGTTTGTGACTCTTGGCAAGTACATGGAGTCCGTCGCCAAGGGCAAGACTGCCGATGCTCTTGCCGAACTGGCCAAGTTGCAACCCAAGACGGCTCTTCTCGTCGTCGAGGGTGAAGCAGACCGCGAAATTCCGATTGAATTGGTGCAGCGTGGGGATTTGTTGCGTGTCGTTCCTGGCGCCAACATCCCTACGGATGGTGTGATCAAGTCAGGCACGAGCTCGTGTGACGAGTCGATGTTGACGGGCGAGTGTATACCAGTGTCGAAGGGACCTGGCGACTACGTTTTCGGTTCGACGATCAACCAGCAAGGCACTCTTTTGATCGAATCTAGCTGCTTCGGCGGTGAGAGCAGCACGTTGTCCCAGATTTGCTCGCTGATTGAGGAAGCGCAGCTGCAGAAGGCTCCGATCCAGGCGTACGCTGACAGGATTGCGTCCGTTTTCGCACCATTCGTTGTGGGAATCTCGTCGTTGACGTTTGTGACGTGGTACGGACTTTTGGCAACTAACTCGATCCCCGACCAGTGGAAGGAAGACCTTGGTTTGGATCCCTCTGAGGGCCATGGACATGATTTCTTCATCTCGATTCTCTTCGCCATTTCGGTTGTGGTGATCGCGTGTCCTTGCGCATTGGGTCTTGCTACGCCTACTGCGGTGATGGTGGGCTGTGGTGTTGGAGCAAAGAAGGGAATTCTCATCAAGGGTGGACGTGCGCTTGAGATCGCCCGTAACGTGGACACTATCGTGTTTGACAAGACCGGTACCCTTACTGTTGGCCACCCTTCGGTGACGGATGTGGTTCTCGCTGATCGCACCTACACTCCTCGTGAGCTGCTCCACTTCGCTGGTTCGCTTGAGTGCGTCAGCGAACACGTTCTTGGAAAGGCTATCGTCCTCACCGCTCAAGAGCAAGAGCAGTTGCACTTGAAGGAACCAACCCAAGTGCACGTGATCCCTGGTCGCGGTATTGAGGGTTTGGTCCAGCCAATGAAGGGTGGCTTTGCTAGCCAGGTCGCCCGTGTCATGGTCGGTAACATGGAATACTTGGAGGAGAAGCAGATCACCGTTGGCGAGAAGATCCTTGCTCAGATCCACGAGCTCGAAATGGAAGGCAAGACCGTCGTGTGCGTTTGTGTGGAGGACAAGCTCATCGGTATCATCGCGTTAGCGGACACCCCACGACCAGAGTCGAAGGCTGTTGTGCAATACCTCAAGAACATGGGCCTTGACGTCTGGCTTATCACCGGTGATAACATTCGCACGGCGAGTGCGATCGCTCGTCTGATGGGCATTGATCACGTCAAGGCGATCGCTCTTCCTGGTGAGAAAGCATCTCAGATCAAGGCTCTACAGTCTCGTGTCTCGCCTCTCACTAAGAAGAACCGCGTTGTGTGCATGGTTGGTGACGGTATCAACGATGCGCCAGCTTTGGCCCAGGCCGACGTCGGCATGGCGATCGGTGCGGGTACGCAGATTGCCAAGGCTGAAGCTGATATGATCCTGGTCAAGAGCAAGCTCAACGATGTTATCGTTGCGTTGGATCTCGCGCGTGTTGTCTTCAACCGCATTCGTTTGAACTTCTTCTTCTCGATTGCCTACAACCTTATCGGCATTCCACTCGCTGCTGGTGTGTTCTTCCCAATTTTGCACTCGACGATGCCTCCTGCCTGTGCTGGTTTGGCTATGGCTTTCTCGTCGGTCTCGGTCGTCGTGTCTTCGCTTTTGCTCAAGAAGTACGAAGCTCCTGACCTCGAATTAGGCAAGGGCAAGGATGAAAAGTTCGAGCAGGATACCAAGGTCATTGAGCTCAAGAACCTCGTTCGCTACCGTCTCAATTCCACGCGTGGCCATCCTCCATACGCTCCGTTGACGAATATCGAAGAGCACTAGAGGACACGCATGAGAGTATTCTAGGTCCTGTATACGTTGAGTTAGTGTCGTTGTCGCTGATCCTCTTGAAGGGGACTGCTTTTTTTTTTTTTCGGACCTGTATCAGTAAATCAACAAAGCTTTATTTCGTTCACATGCACTCTATCTACGTCAATTATCGCAAACTATTGTACTCATCCGAAAACTATAGGCGAGTTGCTCGACGTGGTTTGCGACTTGGTACTCTGAGGAGGTCGCATGTGACCGACTTTGGCCGCTTCAGCTACCAAGTCATCATCATCGTCTTCATCCTCCATGGTCTCGGAATGTAACATCTCAAATGTGGAGTATTGATGCAACGCAGAGTTGAGCTTGTTCTCTTCGTCACAGAACTCAGCAAGGAGCTTGAGTCGTGCAGTAGCCCACCGTGAGCGGTCTTTGCGCTCATTTTCCAGTTGTTCTACAAAGAAACAGAGATTATTAAGTGCTCGTTGATAAGAGGGGCAATTTAGTTAAAACCTTGGAGATTGTGGACTTGATCCTGCGAGATTGCATTCTCGTCCCTTGCATCCTATATGGCGTAGGACAGACATAGTGAGAAGCATGAATGCAATCCGTTCTCTGCAACAAACGTACAGCCAAAGCGACTTCGAGCTCTGATAGCTCACTTAGTAACACCTTTTCTTTCTTCTTGAGCTCTTTGGCGACCTGTCCACACACCATACCATCATCAATGTCGCTCGAGTGATTCACTTTGAAAGAGAACTCACCTCTTCGACGTGAAATCGACTGCGATCGCGGACTAGGAGGTCTTGTTGCACGCGCTCGAGTTGATTCTCTTTTTCTTGCAGCGCTACGCGATAAAGATCGTTTTTGTCCTTGAATTTACTCACTTTGGTCTCGAGATCCAGTATCCGTTTCTCGAGAATACGCTTGGAAACTTCACTAGTGTGCTCTGCTGTTGTGACTTTGGTCTCGAGTTCCTGGACTTGGGTCTTCAACTTGGCGTTTAGCTGCAATTGGTCCTGATAGCTAGTCTTAGCACTCTCATGACGACTCTTTGCCTCAGAAAGCGCACGATCAAAGTCTTCGATCATGGTTGTTTGACGCACAGTTGTTGCTAGGAGCTGCTGGACTTGTTGCTCGAGGTCTTTCACGTCGTTTTCGAGTTTCTTGTTGTCATTGCGCACAGTCTCAAGCTCTTCCTCATGTTTGGTTTCCAGATCCCGCAGTGTGGTTTTCATTTCGTCTCGACGACTGAGATACTCACGCTCCATGCGTCGGTACATCTCGAGTTCTCGCTCGTGCTTCTTTTCCAATTTCTCGATCGCTTGTTCATGCGTTGCCGCCTTGGCGTTCACGTGCATCTGCCATTTCTCACTCTTGACGACAAACTCATCGACCTGCAGCTGCAACTGGTCTCGTTCGTTTTCAACAAGCACGACCCGTTCATTTGCGATGCGAGCTTCTTCCTTGCGGTCGCTGCATGTTGCTTCAAGGTTCCGTATCCGCTCTTCGAGCAACTTGAATGTTTGAAGAAGACCGACATTTTCTTGCTCAACACCATGGAGGGTGACCACTTCGCGTCGAAGCTTTTCGTTGTCGTTGCTCCTTTCAGAAAGCAGTCTTTCGAGTCGTTCGTTGTGTTGTCGGAGCTGTTCGACGTGTGTGCGTTGCGCACGAAGACGGTCAACTGACGCCTTGATCTCTTGGAGATCCTGAGGGATCTCCTCTTTGAATGAGACGACTCGTGGAGCTAGAGCCTTGGAGGCACCCTTCGAGGGAGACATAATCTTGAGTTTTTGCACTGGGTTGCTTCGCTCGTGCTCATCTTCCCCAGATTGGTTGTCACTGCTGCTTCGCGTGCTTATTGAGCGAATCGACAACTCACGGAGGGAGTTCGCCGGTGAGGCCGAGCTGAGAGATTCGACCTTGGTGCTCTTCCCAGCCTGCGTGCTTTTCGAGATTGATGCAAAGTCACGAACGAGACCAGCTCGCTTGCGCACACTTGAGGTCGTCTGCGTCGTACTGGTGACGATACGAGGACGCGATTGCGTCTCATGTGGAGAGGCGGACGCTCGATTCATCATTAAGCCAACGCGAAGAGCTGATCTTCAAGAAGAAGCCACGTTGGACGTGCTGCCAATTATGGGAACATGAAACGACGTGCCACACCATGCTTTACGTGAAAAAGGACGAGTTATATTGAGTTGAAGAATCACTATGGGCAATGCGAGAAGCGTCTCGATCATCTTGCCACCACATATCTAAAGGTTGAGCGTCAGGTGCAGAGCCTGGTCGATGGCCTCGACCTGGGACGCGTCTGGGAAGCGCTTGTGCGCGATGCCTTCGAGCATCTGCAGCACACGCACGACCTGACAACTGTAACCGAATTCGTTGTCGTACCACACGTAGAGCACGACCTTGTTGCCGTTGACAATCGTCGCCTTGCCATCGATAATACCAGACGCACGGCTACCGACAAAGTCACTCGAGGCGACTTCCGCCGACTTGACGAAGTCGATCTGGTTCTGCAAGGACGAGTTGAGCGAGATCTTGGAAAGGAAGGTGTTCAAGTCCTTGACTGTCAAGTCCTGGCTCTTTTCAGGGTCCAAGTGCAGGTTGAGGATCGCAAGCGACACGTTTGGCGTTGGCACACGGATGGCATTCGCAGTGAGCTTACCCTTGAGCGATGGCAAGCACTTGGTCACGGCCGAGGCGGCACCGGTCTCCGTGATGACCATGTTCAACACGGCACTACGACCACGACGCTCCTTGTCGTGGTAGTTGTCGATCAAGTTCTGGTCGTTGGTGAACGAGTGCACGGTCTCAATATGACCATCCACGATACCGAACTTCTGCTCAAGCGCCATGAGCGTTGGGGCAATCGCGTTCGTCGTGCACGAGGCGGCCGAGAAGATCTGGTGCTCCGAGGTGATAGCGCTGTCGTTGACACCAGCGACGATGGTAGGGATGTTGCCCTTGGCAGGAGCCGTGAGGATGACCTTGGCCACACCAGGCGACTTGAGGTGGAGACCGAGGCCAGCTTCATCACGCCACTTGCCCGTGTTGTCAATGACCACCGCGTCGTGGATACCGTACTTGGTGTAATCGCACTTGTCTGGGCCATCCGAGTAGATGATCTGAATGACGTTACCATTGGCAATGATGGCGTTCGCCTCTTCGTTGAATCGGATCGTGCCGTGGAATGGACCGTGCACCGAGTCACGACGCAAGAGCGAGGCACGCTTGGCAAGGTCATCCTTCGAGCCCTTGCGCACGACAATGGCACGCAACATGAGCTTCACACCTGGACCGCTCTTTTCAATGAGCAAGCGAGCGAGGAGACGACCAATGCGACCGAATCCGTACAAGACAACGTCGCTTGGCTTGGTCATTGACTTGGCGTGCACTGGCGAGGCCAAAGGCTCCATCTTCTTCTCCAACAAGAGACCGAGCTCCTTGATCTTGAGCTGCTTGGCATCCTCGTCTTCTTCTTCGATCACCGCCTTGACCTCGTCTTCCACGAGCAAGAGCGTGCGCCCGAGATCCAAGCGCATGTCGCGCGCGTGTGGCGCAAACTGCGTGACGGCCGTCAAGACGACGATCGTGTCAGCCGGCATCATGGTCTTGCCCACATACTTGCAGACGTAGTTGTGCTGCTTGATGATGTCCACGCTGTTCTTGTGCACCAATCCCTTGCCAAAGAGCGTCGTGATGACGTTGCGCTGGCGGTAGAGCCGGCCGATGAGCGGCACCATGAGGTCGGCCGCCTCTTCCTGCTGCTTCCATTGTTCGAGCTCCTGGTCGCAGAGCGCCGTGATCTCTTCGCTGCTGAGCGTGGCGGCCATGGTGCTTGGTGTGGAGGTGGACGTGTGTGTGTTAAACGTCAAGAGAGGGAATGACGCGGCATGCCGTCCTTCCCGATGGTCCGGCGCCGCCGCTTGGAGCTTCTCGCGTCAGCGGACGTGTGACGCGTCGACGTCATCCCCTTTGGTAAACGTCAATTTTGACCAATCAAGTTGTCTGTAAAGTGAAAACTTCAACTTTCCATCGCACTTAGTCGGAGTCGTACCTGTTGTCATCGAGTGAGGTCAACGGATGATGCTGCCTGCGTCGGTCGCCGACGTCAGACGCCATGCGCGGCTGCCTGGGAGCACAGACTGCGTGGATGACGTCGTGCATGCGTGTGGATGACACAGACGCGCAGCCTTTTAGTTGACGTGCGTGGGCAGCCTGAGACAAAGGAAGGGAGATGCGGATTCCTGAAGTTTCGAATCCTGAAGCTCCACCACATGGATAACACGGCGGGATGCGCCGTGCGGCACGTTTGAAGACGAGGCTCATGGCACAAACAGTGTACATGTTGGACATGTTGAAGATAGCGGCATGTGGTGCCGTTGGGATGACGGTGGGTATAATTGGAGGCGTGTGAAACGGATGATGATCCGTTTGGGGTCGTTGCCCCCTATCCTTGCTCGTGCCATCTGGACTCGGAAGAACAGAGTAGTGCGAGGACCATGGCCGATGAAGATGGCAACGACGCGTTGTCGAGAGAGACTGAGGCCTCGCGCTTGAGCCAGCAGCTCCTGAGCTCGGAATGGGGCGACAACAATGACGCAGAGGACGGTGGCGAGCACGAATCCTCGTGGAAGCGCTCGTTTGGAAGGAATCGAGATGCTGCGCTCGAGGAGGAAGAGCCTGCGGGGGACGAGGAGGGTGCCGGTGTGGGGCATTACACGTGGAAGCGCTCGGATGGGCGACAACGCAATGTCCAGAACGACGAGGAGGATGACGACGAAGAGGAGGAGGATGGGGGTTCTACTGGTCGAACGGACGGAAGCAACGGCGCACCAGGTGGACGTCCGATTCCTTCGGGGATTGACGACCTCCCGTTGTTTGCCGACGATAAGAACAAGGCTTTGCACCAGAAGATCCGAGCCAAGGAGAAGCGCTTCCAGGAGATCAAGAACGAGATCACGGAGAACTCTTCTCGTGTTGAGATCATGTCGGAGCACCTGAAGAACGTCAAGCAAGAGTTGTTGCATACTCAGGAGCTTCATACGGCCAAACAGAAGGAAGTCCTGAGTGAAGAGCACATGAAGCAGCTTGCAGAGCGCGAGATCGGACGCGTTGCGCAGGAGATGCGTCGCATGGATGCTGAGTGCAACGAGCTCGAGAACAAACTGAACACGATCCAGAACTTTATCTTCAAGGGCAACGAAGAGATGGACAAGTTCAAGCTTCAGATGAACTGGAACCAAGACGAGATGGAGCAATGGTCGATGGCGGCAAAGCAGAAGGAGGAAGATGCCATGGCCCTAGAGCGATATCGACGTGCAGACGAGTCCAAGATCAAGGAGCTGACCCTGGAGATTGAAAAATTGACCAAAACCCTGCAGCAACATCGTCGTAATGCTGAAGACGAAGCTACCGAGACACAAGCAAAGCAGATTGAGCTGGACAAGACTGCTGAGGAGTTCCGCCAGCTGCACGAGGAGCGTCAGAAGCTCGTTCAGCAATGGCAAGACACGATCGAGACTATGAAGCGCCGGGACGAGGAGATCACTGCTGCGAGCGAGCAGTATGCGTTGGCTCGTCAAGGCTTGCAGCAAAAGAAGGACATTCTGAGTGAACAGAAGAATCGACTCAAGCAACAGGACCAAGAGAATGTCGAAGCGCAAAACAAAATCAGTGCAAAGGAGCGTCAACAGTCCAAGGTGCAGCAAGAACTCCAGCAGACCATGTCGCGATTGCAAGAGTTCAAGGACCAGGTGGAGATCCTCAAGAACCAGCTTGCGAGCGCGGTTACGCACTTGAACCAGCAGCGCACTTACAACACCAACAAGGAGCAACACTTGGAGAATATGAAGCAGGAGCTCGAAGGTGCTCGTGCACGATACAAGGCCACTAAAAAGGCTCTGGAGCTGTGCATGAACTCGAGAGCTGATGCGGAGACTCTGGCAAAGCAGGCAGAAGACGACCTTACAGCCATGGAAAACGAACTCAAGCGTGTTGAAAAGGAGATCGCTTTGCAGAAGGAGCAAATGTTCCGTAAGAGCCAGCAGCTTTTCAACCTGCGCCAAAAAGAAGCGGGTTTGATCGCCGAGATCTCTGGTTCCAAGGCAGCAACGCAGAATCTACGGACCAAGATCAAGCAGCTGGAACAACAGGCGCTTCGTCAGCAAGAACTGGTCTATAATGGCGAGTTTCAGATCCAGCAGATGGAGCGCAAAGTCGCCCGCGCAAGTGGTGAGCGAAGTGCTGAAGAAACCAAAGTGCTTCAGTCTCAGATCCAGGTGCTTCAGATGGAACTCGATCGCGTCAAGGCGGAAGAGAACATGATTTTGACACAATGCAAGAAATTGGAAGACGAAAAGCGTACACAGGAACGTGTGAACAAAGCTCTCATGAAGCAGAAGGAAGAAGTTGAAGCGCGTATTGCTGAGGTCGGTCTCGCGAATGAGAGTTTGACTAGCTCACTCAAGCAGACGCTCAAGGAGAAGGAAGAGCTGCTCGTGCAGCACGACTTGCAGTCCCTTGAAGTGAAACGTCTCAAGGAGCTTCTGAATATGCGTGCCGATGAAGTGTTCTCATTGGAAAACAGAGACTTCCAACTCAAGAAGAGTATGGAGGAGCGAAAGAAAGAGATCGCAATGCATCGTGAGATCCAGCGTGCTACCATCAAGGGGATTGAAGAGGAGCGACACAAGGTCTCAGTGGAGTTGGCTGAACGCGAGAATCGAGTGAACAAGTTACAAGCCAAGTTCGAGACACTATGCAAGATGAGTGGTTATGGCAGCGAGGACGCCAATGGGGAGGAACGTAGTCAAGCGTACTACGTTATCAAAGCAGCCCAACGGCGGGAAGAGCTTCAACGCGAAGGTGATGACCTAGATGACAAAATCCGCGTCGCTGAGAAAGAAGTACGTGCGCTGAAGAAGGCGTTGGACCACTTGGACGGCCGAAACTCGGAATACCGCAAGAGTTTCCATCGTGCAGACATCAACGGCGACGATGCCCACAAGATGAGTGCTCTTGAAGACCAGGTGAAGCAAGCCGAAGATCAACTTTTCAAGAAGAAAAAGGAACTGACTCGTATCGACATGGACTTTGAGAGTGAAAGTAATCGCTTGAAGGAGATTGAGACCCAGAAGCAATTCGCCCGCGAGAACGTGATGCAACTCGAGAGTGCCTTCCAGCAAGTTGAGAAGGAAGTGATGAGCGAGCGCACGAAGTGGGGGAAAGTGGTCAAGAAGCTCGAGAAGCAAGTGCGAGACCATCAAAAGTCAATCGGCGAGACTGGTCGATGCAAGGAACAGATCCAACTGGACACGTACAATCTCAAGGAGATCAGTAACAGCTTATTGTACACGCTTGGGCAACTAGCGAACGAGTTTCCCGAGATCAGCGACTCACTTCAAACTGCAGTGAAGGAACAGGGCATGCACATCCCGACCATGCCACCTGGTCGAATTGCCGCAGCGCGAACGAACCAGTCAGCAATCGCTGGGGATTATGGCCTGCCACGTCCAATGTCGGCTCGTAGCGACAAGAGGTAAGTTCTCCGGGTGCTTTCCACTCGAGTCTGTAGCTAACTGCTTGTGTTGCGTGTTGTAGTGACCGCTCGGTCAGAAGCACGGGCAGCAACGGATCTCAACGTAGCTCAGGGAGCAACTCAAGTGGTAGCCGGATCGCCGCGCCCATCAAGAGTGTGCGAATCGGTTTTTAGTGTTGTACGGGAGGGGGAAAATGCAACCTGTTTATCTCATTAATGCGAAACTATTCATGCGGAGAAAGCATCCTGACAGCGCGCCTAGTTGATCTTCTTCCACGCAGTCAACGCGGCGAAAGCCAACGTGGAGATGGTGGCAACGTGGAGCCAAGCCGAGACCGTGAAGAATGGGCAGCCCGAAAGATCGTGGTATGGCTTCTTCTCTGGGGCACGCATTGGGCAGCCGCCCTTTGAGGTGATTTCACGCAAACGTGCCATCTCGACGGCCGTCTGCGCCCACTCGATACCGTGGTTGTGACCGTTCTTGGTGAGACCGGCACGTTCCTTGGCCTGCTCTTCCGTCACGACGGTGAGAACACCAAAGAGCACTGGGACACCGGTATCCAACTGCACACGCATGATACCCTGGGTCACAGCCTCACAGATGTACTCAAAGTGCATGGTGCCACCCTTAATGAGGCAGCCGATGCAGACAACGGCGTCGATCTTCTGCGAGGCGATGGCGCGGCTCGCAGCATATGGGAGCTCGTACGCGCCCGAGACTTCGAGCACAATGATATCATCTTCCTTGACGCCCGACTTGAGGAGCTCCTGCTTGCAGCCCGTGACGAGGGCGTTGACGACCTCGGCGTTCCACTTGGCGTGGACGATGGCCACACGGAGACCCGTGCCGTCCGTCTTGCGGCTGCTGAGCGCCGCCAACGCGTTCTTCTTCAAAGGACCGGTCATTCTCGTCGTCTGTGGTCGGTGGGAGGTGTGGTGGATTGGATTGTGAGCTGCTTGGGTGACCCCTGGGATGCGTCGCACCTGGTTTTGAAATTGTTTATGCGGGTGATCGCGTAAACGTCGAAAATGTCGAAAGCGAAACCCCAGACAGGTACGGTCCGTACTTAAGCGAGGAGCTACGACCAGACTTGAATGACACGCATGACGAGGTGGAGGAGGAATGGGACGCCACGCAGATGCCGTCGCAGCGAGGCAAGATTGCAGTGATCACGGGTGCGAATACGGGGATTGGATACTATACGGCGTTGGCTTTGGCCAGTCACGGTGCACACGTTGTGCTCGCTTGTCGGAACAAGGAACGCGGCGAGAAGGCAGTGGACGAGATGAACGCAGTGCTGGCCGAGGTTTCAGCTGACGTAAGAGGAAGTGTGGAGCTCATGCTGCTCGATCTGGACTGCCTCAAGAATGTACGAGATTTCGCGGAAGAACTTCGACGCAAGTTCGATCGATTGGACCTGCTGATCAATAACGGAGGCGCGACAATGAGCTTGGAGCCGCTGACAAGTGATGGGTTTGAGACGCATTTCGGCGTGAACCATCTTGCTCATTTCCACTTGACGGCTTTGCTCTTCAATCTGATCAAGGCTTCACCTGCAGCTCGAGTTGTGAACGTGAGTAGCGTGGCTCATCGTGGCATGAAGATTGACTTTGAGACCATCCAGAAAGGTGCTGGCCCCGTGTGGATGCGCTACGGTCAGTCAAAGCTCGCCAATCTCCTGTTTACGTACGACCTCGGCAGACGGCTGGATGAAGCCAATATTACCAATGTAATGTCCGTTGCTGCTCACCCTGGAGTGTCTCGAACCGAGGGCATGGACAAGACCATCGAGTATATCCCCCCGTTTTCTCCATGGAGCAGCCAAATCGTTGACATCGTGGATTCCAATTCAACCACCTTCAGTCGGCGCACTGTCAATCTTGTATGCTGCTACTGCCGAGGACGTCAAGAACAAGGAATACTTCGGTCCGGCTCGATTCGGTGGACGATATGGCCATCCAGCACGGGAGGTTTCGGATGCTACGAGTCGCTCGGAAGAGCTCGCTCAAAAGCTGTGGGCTTTTAGCGAGGAGCTCACTGAACATCGCTTTGCTGTGAGCCCATGAGTCCGTGATGAGTGAACATAGAGTTAACACGCTTCGATATTGGAAGAAATCCATATAATAGAGGGCTTTGGCAGATGGAATTCGGATACACAGCCCAAACACCGGGAGATGTTGCAGTACCGGCGAACCAGTGAGATTTTCGCAGGCAACACGAAGCTCATCCCTGCCGGCTGACTTCTGGTTTGAAGAGAATTGGGTGTGGTATATCTAGATTACCGTCAACATGTCACACGATATGACGGTGCTGGGGAATGTACACTTCTTTCTGCCCGTCATTCAGAACACGCTGACAGCTGCTGCAGATTCGAATGACTCACGTGCTGTAACTTGCTGGATCGTTCTGCCGATCGACCAATGAGAAGAGACCATCAAGTCACAATTAGTTGAACATGTACCCGACTTGGGTACACAGCGCATTGGCACTCAAAACGAAAAGTTGGGTTAATCAGGCCCACTGTCGCCATATCAAAGCGGCAGCAGCAACAAACTCCATCATTGCCTCACAATTGATTTCGTCTGCTCATCAAGACTTGTCTGCATCAGTCACACGATGCCTTCTAGCCACGCTTTACAAGTCGTCGCAATCGTCTCGGCGCTGCTACTCTCATCTATTCACGGGTACACGTGCAGTCAGAGCGAAGCGCAAGATGTCTTCGCGCTGTATCGCTCTGCCGCGGCCCGATCAGGTTGTGCGCCGTACGCTACGTATGGGACCAATGGCGCGGTCACCATTGACTGGTCTTGTACTACCACGAGCTGCACACCGACAATTCAGCAGCTCGCCTACCAGCTGCCCAACTGCGAATCCTCTGATGGGGTCAACCGCAAGGCTGCACTCGAAAACTCGCTCTACACGCAGTGCCAATTGTGCACATTTGACCAAGAAGACACGATTACGGCCTTGTGGAAGGGTGCGGCGGCGAACTCTGCGTGTTCCAAGTACGCAACGGCCGGCGGTATTTGGTTTTCATGGCCGTGTTCAGCGACGAGCTGCACGGCGGCTCTGCGTGACATGGCCGACAAAATGCCCTCGTGTTTTGTTGATGGCCAGAACGAGCGCGCTCGCATCTTGAACGGCATCAGCACCTGTACGGGAACAACGGTCTCAACAAAGACGCCAGCACCGGCGTCCACGTCGAGCGGTGCATCCAACACGCCAAGCCCAACCACGGCTGAGCCAGAGCCCACGACTCCATCACCCATCGACGCGATCAGTAACTCGACTATCGACACACCAGCTCCAGCACCTTCGCCGACTTCCAAGTTCTCGTCGTCGTCGTGTTCATCAACCGATGTCGGCGATATTGTCGATCTGTATGTGGAGGCCGCAACCAGCACCAACTGCAAGCAGTACTCGACCGTTAGCGCGTTTAGTATCTACATCTACGCCCCATGCACGTCACCCTGTGTGGTGTCCAACTTCCGAAACCTGGCGGACTCGCTCCCGGATTGTTACTATTCATACGATTCAGAAAACAAGAAGGAACAAGTCTCAGAGGAGGTCGCCAAGTGCAAATATGTGTCGGGCCGCATGCTATCGTCGTCTGCGACGGAGGAATACATCAAGATCGAAATCTCGTCCAAGGATGCGATCAAGACATCAAACACGACGAACCCAGTTCCCGCACCAAGTATTGCCTTGGGGTACAAGCGCATGAGTGGATTTGCTCTTGCAGCAGCACTGTTCACTCATTTTTTAGTTATCGAATTCGCCATGTGAGCTGAGTTTGCATTTGCAATTCCTGAAAAGATAATATGAACGGTCTCTAGGTTGACGACAAGGTGAATATCTGCGTGCAATTGTTTGTTGTTTCTTTTGAGAAGAAACTCCCAGACAGTTTATTCCGTGTGAATACATAAGAATTTTTGATTTCCATGCATGTTTGATGTGAAAAGAATTGAATCATAGGGCGATACAGGGAGTAATCAATACATAAAGGTTGTGGCAGTTGAGAATCGGCTCCAACTGTGTGTCTTCAGTCTCGAATCGACGAGTTCCGAGAGAATCGAAGCAATATGACAGCACTGCAGTGGGATGAATCGAACATACCCTCACAACGAGGCAAGATCGCCATCGTGACGGGGGCCAACTCGGGAATTGGCTTCTTTACCGCGTTACGTCTCGCGGAACATGGTGCTCACGTCGTGCTTGCTTGTCGAAATGAGGAACGTGGTCGCCAGGCTGAGAAGGAAATGAGAGCAGCCCTCGACCAGCAGCCAAGTGACGAGGAAGGGACCGTCGAGTTGATTCTGGTTGATATGGGTAGTCTAACAAGTGTGCGTGGGTTTGCGGAAGAAGCGCATCGTCGATACGATCGTTTGGACTTGCTAATCAACAATGCCGGTGTGGCCTTCCCACCACAGCCGCTCAGTGCAGATGGTTACGAGACGCACTTTGCTGTGAACCACCTCAGCCACTTCTTCTTGACCACGCTTCTCTTTGACCTGCTCAAGAAGTCGCCGGCGGCTCGAGTAGTGAACGTCAGCAGTCTTGTGCATAAGCGATCGCAGATGAATTTCGAGACGATTGTCGCCGAGAGCGGCTACGCGTGGGGTCGCTATGGACAGTCCAAGCTGGCAAACTTGCTCTTCACGTACGAGCTTAGCCGGCGATTGGAAGCAGCTCACATCTCGAACGTGCTCTCGGCGGCTGCTCATCCCGGTGTGACGTACACGCCGATCGCGGACAAGATGGTGGAGAGCATCTTTCCCAAGTTCATCCACGGCATGCTGAAGAGAGTGATCTCGTGGCTACCGCTGCAGTCGTCTGCCATGGGAGCACTGCCCACTTTGTACGCTGCCACGGCGGAAGATGTCCGAAACGGCGAATACTTTGGACCTGCTCGATTCGCTGGGCACTTTGGCCATCCAGTGCGGGAAACGTCGCAACCGCAGAGCCACTCGAAGGAGGAAGCACAGCAGCTCTGGCAACTTAGCGAGGAGCTGACCAAGCTCTCCTTCCATGTGAGCTAAAGAAGCTCAAGGTCTCCATGTGAGCCCGTGAAGTCATTCGGTTCATCAGGTTAACCAAGGTTAACATGTATGCTTCGTCGCATGTCGTTGAAGTCCCGTATAAGTTAACGTAAGTTAATGCTCATCACGTCATCCGTCTGTCGTGATGGCAGTCAGCGGACGACGAAGTCGGGAAGCGCACAGAGCAGAATGACCGCGAGTCAATGGGACGTCATGCACATACCGTCGCTGGACGGCAAGATCGTGGTGATCACGGGCGCCAACGCTGGTCTCGGCTTTACGACAGCGCTCGAGATCGCGGCCAAGTCAGCGCATGTGATTCTCGCATGTCGAAGTGCCGAGCGCGCGACGGCTGCGCTAAAGGACATCCAAGAGAAGACTGGGAATGACCGAGTCGAGGTCATGAAGCTGGACGTGGGCAGTATGGACAGTATCCTCGAGTTTGTGGCAGCATTCCGAGCACGTTTTGATCGACTCGACGTGCTGATCAACAACGCCGGCGTCATGTATCCAGAGCAACGTGAGACAGTGGATGGCTTCGAAGTGCATTTCGGTGTGAATCACTTGGGCCATTTCTACTTGACATCGCTGCTTTTCGACCTGCTCAAGGCCAGCCCTGAAGCTCGGATCGTCGCCGTCAGTAGCGTCAACCATCGCATTGCATCTGCTGATTTCGCGACCGCTGGTTTCGTCAACACCCGGCCTGGATGGATTTACATGAACGACTATAGCATCTCCAAGTTGGCCAACCTTCTCTTCACCTTTGAGCTCGATCGACGACTGCGGGCCGCTGGGATCACAAACGTCAAGGCAGTCGCGTGTCATCCGGGCATCACCATGACCAACATCATCCCTCATGCGATTCAAGCCGGGTCTCTACCTGAATGGGTGCAGAAGGGCATGCAAAAGGCCTTTTCCATCATACCGATCTTCCAGTCAGTCGAGTATGGAGCGTTGCCAACGCTCTTCGCTGCTACCGCCGAGTCGGTCGAGAGTGGCGAGTTCTACGGACCGGATAGCTGGACCACTTGCTGGGGCCAACCTGCGAAGGAAACACCGGCTGCTGCAAGTCGGTCGGTGGAAAACGCCAGGGTCTTGTGGGATCGAAGTGAGGAGCTTCTAGAGTGCAGGTTCCACGTAAGTTGAGATAACACTGACCAGGCCAGCTGCTACTCAATTCAGAACCGACTGAAGACAGGGACTTGGATGATAGATGGATGGATTACACACTGGCTTAGAAGGGCGTCATCATCAGATCACGAGATGAGACCAAACATTTGAGCAAGGCGTTTGGTCTTGGATGAGACAAAGCTGGTCGCAAACACTGGTGTTCATCATCAGACGGATATTAGCCAATCACAGGAGTTTTGTCGGTATTTAAAGCCAATCAACGTTCAGGATACCGATTTTGGTGGACCACACAGCAAAATCAGTCATCAAAATGCAAGTTTTGACCAATCAACGAGCAGATCGTTGTGTCCTGAAAAGTCACGAATTCACTCAAACCACCCCGCGCAAAGATTCTGGGAGTTTGCATCTTGCGTTCTTCCAGACCAAGCGACCGAGCGAAGAAACGGAAATCCACTTCGTAGCTACGATGTCGACTTCCTGGGAAGCCGAGCACATGCCGAGTCTGGCCGGTAAGATTGTGATTGTGACGGGCTCAGATTCAGGTGTGGGACTTGCGACGGCGACTGCCATGGCCACGAAGCAGGCACACGTGGTGCTGGCGTGTCCTTCGTCCACAAGTGGACGAAAAGCCGTGGAAGATATCCAGGAGAAGACCGCGAATGACAAAGTGGAATTTATCAAGTTGGATCTCGGGTGCTTGGCGACGATCCGCAAGTTTGTCAAGAAGTTCCGGCAACAGTTTGATCGGGTTGACATCCTCGTGAACAACGCCGGTGTGTTGAATCCCACGGAGCAGCATACTAAGGATGGATTTGAGAGTCACTTTGGGATCAACTATCTGGGCCACTTCTACCTGACCTCGCTGCTTTTCGATCTTCTCAAGCGAAGCGACGCGGCTCGGGTGGTGAATTTGAGTAGTATGATCCATCGCATGGCGTCACCCAACTTTGAAACGGCTGGTATTCTTCCGGATGACTCAAATTGGTCGGTCATGCCGGAGTACAGCTCTTCAAAGCTCGCGTGCCTCATGTTCGCGTACGAGCTTCATCGTCGTGTCCAAGCCGCCGGGATCACCAACATCAAGGTGCTCGCTGCACACCCGGGAGTAGCCATGACCAAGATGTCGACCAACGCGGTGTACGTCCACTACCTCCCTACGATTGCTCAGTCATGGATCTCCAAGTTCTTCTCGATCACGCCCGTCTTCCAGTCTCCGGAGATGGCCGCCCTACCTTCGTTGTATGCTGCGACGTGTGAGAACGCACAGAGCGGCGAGTTCTACGGACCTGATGGCTGGGGTGCGTGCTGGGGCCATCCAACCCTCGAGCAGTCCTCTGCGGCGAGCCACTCGCGTAGAAACGCCAAGAAACTCTGGACCCGTAGCGAGGAGCTCCTCAAGTCCCCGTTCCATGTCAAGTAGTCTACTTTTCTATGATATCTAATACATATTCGATATCGTGAACATTTGCTCTCTCGTCAACTTTTCCCGACTGAAAGGAAGAGCTCAGCTAACATGGCGACTTCGACGGCGCTCATTGCGGCGCAATGGACGATCTCCCAGATCCCATCGATGGAAGGCAAGGTGGTCCTTGTCACAGGGGCCAACTCTGGTATCGGATACAACACCACGCTCGAGCTGGCGCGCAAGAACGCGACCGTCGCGATGGCGTGTCGAAGTCAAGTGCGCGCGGAAAATGCGATGAAGACCATCCGGGAAGCTGTCCCAGGTGCTCGCCTCGACTTTGTTGAGCTGGATTTGAGCTCCTTTGATAGTGTGCGTGCCTGCGCGAAGGCGTTCAAGAGCAAGTACGACCGATTGGATGTGCTCGTGAACAACGCGGGACTCATGTACCCCGGTCAGACGCACACCAAGGATGGCTTTGAGACGCAGTTCGCTGTGAATCACTTGGGCCACTTTTACCTGACGCAGCTCCTCTTTGATATGCTCAAGAAGACGGAGGGCCTCGCTCGTGTCGTGAATGTGAGCAGTGTCGGTCATCGCATGGCTAGCATTGATTTCAAGACGATCCTCACCTCCAAGCGCAACAAGTGGTGGTATTTCAACGAGTACAACGTGTCCAAGGTCTCGAACCTGCTCTTCACCTACGAGATGAACCGTCGTATCCGTGCCGCTGGCTTGGAGGGTTCGATTCTCTCTGTCGCAGCGCATCCTGGCGTCGCGGCGACGGAATTGTCGCCGAAAGCTGTTGTCGGATTCTTCCCCAACTTTCTCCAAGGGCCGATCATCAAGATCTTGGGCTTCCTCCCGGTCTTCCAGTCTAGCGAGCTCGGTGCCATCCCGATTCTATTTGCTGCCACGGCAGAATCTGTCCAGGGAGGTGACTACTATGGTCCAAACGGCTTTTCGAACTTCCGAGGCACTGCGCCAACGAAAGAAACGTCGTCGAAGCTCAGCTACTCGGAGGAACACGCCGCCACGCTCTGGGTTCTCAGCGAGGATGTGACGAACTGCAAGTTCTCCATCTAAATCTGACTGCCTACCAGGTTGAATAGTGCAGTATCGCTCACAAATACCACTCGTTTTCCTGTTTAACGCATAAATGTAAATGTTTGCTCATTCAGATCCACAGAACTACGCAGTGACGTCAAATGGCTGTCCAGTAAGCTCTTCGCTGAGCGCCCACAACTTTTGAGCAGCTTCTTCCGAGAAGCTCTCTGGATCTGGAGCCTCTCGTGTCGGATAACCAAAGCGTCCACCGAATCGAGCAGGTCCAAAATACTCTTTGCTCTTGACATCGCCAACTGTGGCAGCATATAGAGTCGGCAGAGCGCCAATAGCAGCAGTCTGGATCGGCAGCCACGACACAGCTGTCTTCATGGTCCATTGGAGCAAAGTCGGGAAGGTGCTCTCAATGGCCTTGTCCATACCTTCCGTATATGCGATCCCAGGGTGTGCAGCGACAGAAAGGATGTTGGTTAGCTTGGCTTTGTCCAGTCGACGCCCAAGCTCTTGTGTGAAAAGCATGTTGGCGAGCTTCGACTGACCATAGCGAGTCCATCTGGGACCCGCACCTTTCTGCACAGTCTCGAAATCGATCTTGGAGCCACGGTGTGACACACTGCTCACATTCACAACACGAGCTTCTGGGGAGGCCTTGAGCAAGTCGAAGAGCAATGCCGTCAAGTAGAAGTGAGCGAGATGATTTACTCCGAAATGAGTCTCGAAGCCGTCACTTGTCAATGGCTCTGCCGCCATCGCCAAGCCACCATTGTTGATCAACAGATCTAGTCGGTTAAACTTGCTTCGGAATTGGTTCGTAAAGCTTCGGACACTCGCCAAACTACCCAAGTCGAGCAGCATGAGCTCCACACTGCCTCTCGCATCAGCAGGCAGATTGGCAATCACAGCTTGCATCTCTTCTACGGCCTTCTGACCGCGCTCTTTGCTTCGACAAGCCAAAACGACGTGTGCCCCATGCGTGGCCAAGTACAATGCCGTGTAGTAGCCGATACCCGAGTTAGCGCCGGTCACGACAGCAATCTTTCCCTTCTGCGAAGGAATCTGCGTCTCATCCCAGTTCGCAGGCGTCGCCATTGTGCTTGGACTCGAGGAATTCGGATAATGAGAGAGCGAGGGAAGCCGTAGTCAGGAGCAGCAACATTCGACGGTTGGGTTCGATTCTCAGGATACTGTACCCAAGTTAGTTGACGTCCAGAACAATTCATATCGATCCTAATTGAGGAAAATGTAAATAAGGTTGGCTTCAAGTCAATATGGATCACTGTCGAAAATAATGGAATGACTTATGATGTCACATCATATATCGTGTTTCTGTCACATTGAATTCGATTCTTCAACACGCAATTAACAGACATGGAATGATTGCCCAATGAGCTCTTCACTCAGTGTCCACAACTTCTGAGCAGCTTCCTCCGAGAAACACTCTGAATCTGGCGTCTCCAGTGCTGGATACCCGAAGCATTTGCCAAATCCACTTGGTCCAAAGAACTGTTTACTCTTGACGTCATCGGCTGTAGCAGCATACAACGTCGATAAGGCACCGATAGCCGAAGATTGGATGGGCAACCACGCAATGATGGTCTTCATCGCTCCTTGGAGAAAGCTTGGGCAGATGTTCTCAATGGTTTTGTCGAGACCTTCGGTGTACGCAAGCCCAGGATGCGCAGCGGCAGACATGATATTCGTCAGCTGAGAGTCTTCCAAACGACGTCCGAGCTCTTGTGTGAACAGCATATTGGCCATCTTTGATTGACTGTAACGAGACCAACCCGGACCGGCGCCTTCTTTCACGGTCTCAAAGTCGATCTTGGAGCCTTGGTGAGCCAGACTACTCACATTCACAACACGAGCCGCTGGGGAAGCCTTGAGCGAGTCGAACAGTAGCGCCGTCAAATAGAAGTGAGCAAGATGATTCACTCCGAAATGCGACTCGTAGCCGTCACTTGTCAATGGCTTTGAAGCCGTTGCCATCCCAGCATTGTTGATAAGCAGGTCCAAACGATCAAACTTTCGATGGAACTCGTCCGCAAAGCTCCGAACACTCGCCAAACTGCCTAAGTCCACGAGCATGAGCTCCACACTGCCTCTCGCGTCAGAGGCGATCACATCGATAGCCGCTTGCATTGCTTCGATCGCCTTGTGGCCCCGCTCGTCGCTTCGACAAGCCAAGATCACATGAGCACCATGGGTGGCCAAGAACAGTGCCGTGTAATAACCAATGCCCGAATTGGCCCCCGTCACGAGAGCGACCTTGCCTTTCTGCGAAGAAATCTGCGTTTCATCCCAGTCAGGAGACGTTGTCGTCATTGCGCCTTGATGCGAGGGAATCGGACAATGGACTGAGCTTGAGGAGGAAGAAGTCCACTCTTTCAGAGACCAAGGTATCAGATAAATCAGGCATACTATCCATTTGGATTTTTAAAAGATCCATGTTGATATGACATAGCCAAAACAAGATAATCATTCAAATCATACTCACAAATCCAAATGGACTAGCTGGAAATTATGGAACCTTGTCAAATCATGCAACACTAACGAATGCTTCGTGAGCTCCTCACTCATGGTCCATAGGCGCGCGGCATCCTCCATCGACTGGCTGCGCTTGGCCGGCGTCTCCTTCACAGGATAGTTCCCGAAGCGAGCTGGACCAAAGTACTCGCCGTTGCGCACGTCCTCGACTGTGGCGGCGTACAAGATGGGCAACGCGCCAGTTGCACTCGATGGAATCGGCAACGAAGACGCTGTCGTCTTGACGATAGAGTGGAGAAAGCGCGGAAGAACTCGCTGAATCACCTTGTTCATCGCCCCCGAGTACGCAACACCAGGATGTGCAGCAACTGACTTGACGTTCGAGATGTGAGCGCTTTCCAAGCGACGGGCGAGTTCGAAAGTGAAGAGCAGGATGAGCAGCTTGGAGCGACCGTATCTTCCCCATGAATGGTCAGTTGCATCCACGAGGGTTGGGAAGTCGAGATCAGCCCATCGATGCAAGAGACTTCCAACATTCACGACGCGAGATGCTTGAGAAGCCTTGAGGAGATCGAACAGTAAGGCCGTCAAGTAGAAGTGCCGAGATGGTTGACGCCAAAATGCGTCTCAAAACCATCAAGTGTGTGCATCTCAAGCGGCACAGCCACCCCAGCGTTGTTGATTAATAGATCGAGCCGGTTGAAGCGTTGACGAAACTCAGTCGCGAAGTTACGCACGCTGGCGAGACTGCTCAGATCCATCAACATCAGCTGGACACTCCCACCTTCGTCCGTTGAGTGTTCGTCGAGTGAAGTGCGCATGTCCTTCTCAGCCTTCCGACCGCGACTTTCGTTTCGACACGCGAGAATGACATGTTCGCCACGTTTGGCCAAGCACAGCGCGGTGACATAGCCAATTCCGGAGTTGGCGCCAGTGACGATGGCAATTCTGCCGGCTTGAGAGGGAATATGCGCCTCGTTCCATTGCGCTGGCTTGCCCATGTTGCCACAGAGATGAAAATCTAGTAGTGTGGTGTGTTCTCAAGCTTGTCGGTGCTGGGAACAGGTGAATTTGAAGCCTATGTCCCAGAAAACCCAATATATTGTGGGGGAATCGCTAACGGTCCCTAGTTTATCAACGAATTCGCAACGATCATCAGACGTTGAACGATGTCTTGGTCAACTCCTCGCACAGTTCCCACAGTTGCTTCGCATCTTCTTTCGAGTGGCTCATTGCATGTGACTTGTCGCGTCCTGGGTGCCCTCTCTTGCCCGTTGGACCGAAGAACTCGCTGTTTCGCACATCTTCCGCAGTTGCCGCGTAGAGGATCGGAAGAGCACCCATGTCTGGTGTCTTCTTGGGGACCCACGAGAAGAGAGTCTTGGAGATGCCCGATAGCCAACCTGGAAACTGAGCGTCAATCGCTTTGTCGATCGCCGTTGTGGCCGTGGTTCCAGGATGCGCTGACACCGAGATGATGTTGGAGACACGAGCCGATTCGAGTCGTCGGGCCAATTCGTATGTGAACAAGAGATTCGCCAGCTTGGAGCGCGCGTAGCGTCCGAACAGCTTGTCAGTGCCCGTGACGAGTGTAGGAAAGTCGATATTAGACATTTGATGGACGTCGCTACTCACACTGACGACGCGTGCGGCAGGCGAAGCCTTGAGCTTGCCAAACAAAAGCGTGGTCAGGAGGAAGGCGTTCACGTGGTTCACTGCAAATTGCGACTCCACACCATCAACAGTGAGTGGCTCCGACGGCGAGACGACAGCGGCGTTGTTGATCAGCAGATCCAGTCGGTTGAATTGGCCGTTGAAGTCCTCAGCAAAGCGACGAGTTCCAGCCATACTACTGAGGTCCAGCTTCATAAACTCCACACTGCCACCTGCCTGCTTAGGCTGCGCATCCAGCTCCGCTTGCATCTCCTTCACAGCCTGGCGACCGCGCTCTTCACTTCGACATGCGACGATCACACGAGCACCGTGCTCTGCGAGACGCAGGGCCGTGGCAAAGCCAATGCCCGTGTTGGCCCCCGTGACGATGGCGGTCTTGTCCTTGAGCGATGGAATGTGCGAAGCGTCCCACTTGACTGGAGCAGTCATGGCGACAATGGCGATCTGGTGGCTTGCGTGGTGCGCGTCAAGAGGCAGAATGAGCTGAAGAGAGTCGAGTGCATGGGCAACGAGAGACTTGCCATTGACGTTGTGACACATGAGCTCATCATTCACGAGGCTATTGCCCGCGTTCGTTACACTTGATGTTTGTATGAAAAGTCAACACTTGAAAAGTGAGAGTCGCAGTCAATAGCCAGGGTTGAACTTGTAGGTAATCTGGTCCCTGTTTACCTACGCGTGACCATCACTCCTCGGTCTAACTGAAAACCTAATTTTTAGGAAAACGGATGCTAACGTTTGGGTTTGGAACGATCCTGAAGCGTCGTGGATGACCATTCGACGCTCATGGCGTCGTCGCGCTCTCCTCGCTCTGATGACGCTCATGATGACGGCGCGACAGCATGCCCGTACGTGGTGCTGCATGACGCCGCTACTGATCAAAAGGTGCGGCCATTGAGCGCCTCCACGTCGCTGTGGACGCCGTCGACACTGGCGATCCCCGTGACCTACTTGTGCGTCGGCTTCTTGCTCTCGTTTCCTCGCGCGTACATCGAGTTCTTCCCTCGCACACGCAATGCCTCAGATGCGCAGCTGAGCACAGTGCTCGTTGTGAGGTCGCTGCCGTGGTCCATCAAAGTGCTCTTCGGGATCCTTCCAGACAACTTTCCAATCAAAGAGCTTCGGTTCAAGCCCTACATTCTCCTTGGTTACGCGCTCAGCTCTGTGTTTCACTGGCTACTAGCCCGTGCAGGGGAGAGCGAGCTCACTGTCGTCTCGTTCACGATGCTATTACTCGGTGCGATGGTCGGCATTGTGCTGGCGGACGTGATGAGTGACGCTTTAGTGGCGAGTCGCGTGTTACGCAAGGAAGAAGCGTACCCAGGCCACACCCAGTCGACTGTATATGTGTGTCGAGGTTTCAGTGAAATGCTGGGCTACTGGTGTGGCGCTTTCCTCAGCAATCGTGCTGAGTGGGCATTCGGATTGACCATGAGCGAGGTTTTCCTCCTCCTCGCCGTGCTTCCCCTCGTGACGGTCGTGCCTTGCATCTACTTACTCGAAGAACCTCACGTGACGCACGTCGCAACTTGGTCACAGCAACGAGAACAGCTCTGGTTGATGCTTCAGCGCCGAGCGACATGGCAGCCGCTGTGCTTCTTGGCTCTATTCAACGCCTTCTTGCTCCACAACTCGGCCTGGGGAAACTATTTGAGTGTCGCGTATCGGTTCAACGCGTTCGAGTATGGCGCCATGTCGGCTATCAGTGCGTCCGTGACGCTCCTTGCTCTCTTACTGTATCGCGCATGTATTCACCCCAACTCGACGTCCCAACCATCGTGGCACCACGTTTATTTCATCACTGGTATACTTATCTCACTCTTTTCCATACTCAACATCCTCCTCGTCTTCAAGATCAACGACGCTATGGGGATTCCAGCCTTCTGGTTCGCGGTCGGAGACTCGGCTGTCATCTCGTTCGCCAAGGGCTTCCAGCAGCTACCACTCGCCATCATGCTTGTCAGCGCCTGTCCAGAGAACCAAGAAGGGATCGCGTACGCATTGCTCTCGAGCATCACCAACCTCGCGCACGCGTTTGCGCACACCATTTCCAACATGCTACTGCGAATCTGGCCCGTGGAGCTCGTGGATCTACGGCGTGGTGACTACAGCGGTGTCTGGAAGCTCACGGTACTCACAAGTGTCATCGCGTTAGCACCGCTTTTCTGGACCAAGACGCTGCTGCCACGTGGTAAAGCCGAGCAAGACGCCATGCGCAATGAGCTTTCAGTTAAAGGCGCTCGAGTTGTGCTTGCACTCTATGTTTTCGGCTTCTTCTGGGTTCTTGCGCTGAGTGTGCTTGCGATTGTCGAGCCATGTAACGTATTCGTAGGCGGTCACGGCTGTCCTCCAACGTAGAATAACCGATAATATTATCGTAACGAGCTCCTGACAAGACCAATGAGCTGCTCGAGTTGCTGTTTGTGCGTGATTGACGTAACTGGTGCAGTAGGCAGCTGAATTGACTGGGTTGAGGCGGTTTTCTTCACAAACTGAGCGAAAAACTGCTTCTCCACGCGCAGAAGCAGGAGAAACACAAGTGCACTGACACCTTTGCGCGGCTTTGATCCTTTTGTATCGTTGGTTTCGTCCTTGGGTAGATCCAAAGCCGTTCGGAGTACGTCGTGGGCTTCTTGCCACGCCATGAGCGCCGTAAAAGCGTGTTCCTGGGCCAGTATCTCGCTCTGAAACATCGTATGCAACCAAGGATGGTCTTGAATCTCGCTCAATGTGAATCGCTTGGCGGGATCCACGACCAAAATGCCTTGCAGCAGGTGCTGCACGTCCTTGGAGAGCGACGAAGGAAACGCGAGCGAAGTCGCGCGGATGTTCTGATAGAGTTGGTGTATACTCTGGCCCTGGAATGGGAACTTGCCACAGAGAAGTACGTACAACAGCACACCTAGACTCCACACGTCGACGCGTTTGCCGTCGTAGCGCTTGCACGATACGACCTCCGGAGCCATGTATGACGGCGTCCCACAAAAGTTCTTGACCGCAGAAGCCACCGCGTCTCGACCGTCGGAACGCGTGCTCTCGATCTGACTGAAACCAAAGTCAATGATCCGAGGCCGAGCATGCTCGTCCAGGAGGATATTCTCGAGCTTGAGATCACGATGGATGATGTTTTGGGCATGGAGAGCTGCGAGTGCGGCGCATAGCTGAGCAAACAGCCGTTTGGCGTGTGCTTCCGTGAGCTTTTGGTGCGGTTGTCGCTTGAGGAGATCGTACAAACTGCCCCCGTCGACGCATTCCATCACGAGCTGGAGTTGTGTGGGCGTTTCGAAGACTTCGACCAGTTGGACTAGACCTGGATGGACCGGTAGAGTCGCCATGAGTGTGGCTTCGCGACGCACGCGCTTCCATTCCAGCGGATCAGTCAAGTGGGACGGTTTCTTGGGTGTACACGACGGAGCTGGACAGCACACCAGTGCGCCTTTGTCGCGGAAGTAGCTCTTGATCGCCACTCGGTCGTCACTCACTCGATGCCGAGCAGCGTGCACGCGACCGAACGTGCCTGTGCCAACGACTTTGCCCATAATGTACCACTGCCGTGCACCTTCCTCGGGCTGTTCGTCATGCTGATTCGCTCGTTTGGGTACGTCTGCGCTACGAAGGAGCATTTGCAAGCGGCTTGAAGCTTCGTGATCAGCATTCGGCCCGTGTAGACGCGCATTCATCGCATCCAGTTGCTGGCGAAGAACGTCACGTGCATGAGTCGCCTGCTCTGAAGACATCTCTACTGGTTGGGCTTGCGGACGTGGTGTCTTGCACCATCCGCGTGCATTTCGCTGCAGCACAAACTGGTAGACCTCTTGTAACTGTGGTTCATCTGTTGACTTGCTCGAAACTGCGTGGGAATCCGCGAGTGCGCCTTGTAGCCGCGTCTTCTTCATAGCAAATCGACCTGCCCTGGGCACGAGTGCTTGGTCGTCTTCTACACGAGGGCTCGCGTGGACACCACATATTGACGTCATGATTGATTGCGTTTGATGTGCAGCTCAACTTGCATATTCCCATCTATTTCGATCGATTCCACACACGTCACAGCCAAAACGCAAGCATAACCGACGTACTTGCTGTTGTTCCCTGTTTGTTCAGCGGAAGAAGCCTCATCTGATGGAGCGATCAGCAGCTAGCGCCGTGAATGAGGCGCTTGGCGGTGCTCTTCGGCCTAGGAAGATATCAGTCCCAGGCCCGAACAGTCCACCACGTCATACTGCACTTCATATCCATGACCAGCCCTCGTCTCCCCCAGCCTCTCCACGGCGAGTGCCTCGTGTGGACATTGGTCTCCTGGGCTCTCGACAGCCGTTTGTCATTGATACTGCACACCCACCACGTTCTGCTGAGGCGAAGACTCAAGCTAGTCCAGTGGGAGGGCATGGTATTCGACAACGTAAGGTATCGCACGGACACAAGGAGCTGTTGAATGCCGTATTGGCCAACCTCTCGCCTCACCCGCTCACGTGTTCGTCGTCCAAGCTCCCACCGCCGTTAACTTCGTCGGCAGCGGTGCTTGTGCGTCGAAAACCACCTCCAGTGGCGACCTACGAAGGCAATGCATCACCAAAGACACCAAAGAATGTACCACCACCCGTGCTTTTCTTCCAGGACATTGACAGCGAAGAGACTGTCAGCGAAACGCGTCCTAGTCAGCTTGTGAATGGGTCCTCTTCGCACCAGAGAACAGAGGCGAGGGGTTCATCCGTGTCTTCCCATGACTCGACAAGCGAAGCGTCGGTCACGTCTCTCGATGACGATGACGACGAACCAAAGCAGCCTGAGAAGAACGATCGACACGCAAGTCAACAGCACATTGGGAAACTCGGTGAGCTCTCACGTGAAGAAGACGAATACGACTTTGCCATCCTCTTGAAACCATCAAAATACGAAGAGTACTTGGTCGATGGCATCCACGACGAAGGAGAACCTACCAAGGCGACACCAGGTAGCCCACAAGACTTTAAACCGGCCGAGCAGCGTCCACTCAAGCGCACAAAGGACATGACGAGTGCCCGGCAGCTTATTATCCAGCGTATCACACGCACCGGACTTCAAGTCAAGCGTTTACTTTCGCTTGATGGACGTCAGACACTGTTGAAGGTGAAAGCGCCGCAGCATGTCCTCGAACTTGGTGCTGAGCGCATGCGACTACGTAAATTACGCAAATTCGACCGCATTTGGATGGAATTCGCTCGCGAAGTGCGTGAGACTTTTGAGGAGTTTGATCCTCTTCTTGGCGGCGTGAGGTTTCTCGACAGTGAGAAGCAATGCATTGTGCATTTGTTGCTGACGTCAGACGTTGCCCAGGGTCTAGGCGCTGGTTTGAACGAGTTCTGTCCCTTGAAGACCAAGTACGTTCTCAAAATGTATCCACTTCATAAGCAGGACCTCACGTTGCTACGTAAGCACTGGGTGACGTACTGGAAATACGAGGACGCTGCCGCGATCCCACGCGAGCTTACCACGGCCTCGCTTCCAGCACCACTCCCCGCAGCCTGTATCCCATCGTGTACGCGTAGGTTCCGACGTCTTGTAACGCATCCGCTTGCACAGCCCATCGATCAGGTGGCGCAATACTACGGTGAACGTGTGGCGTACTACTTTGCGTGGATGGAAATGTACACGCGCTGGCTCGTTGTGCCGAGCATCGTCGGTCTCATACTCTTCATCCTGCAAGTGACGTCCAAGACGCTGGATCACCCACTCGCATCCATCTATGCCATCTTCATGGCGCTCTGGACGTCGGCGTTCCTTATCGCGTGGAAGCACCGAGCCGCCACACTTGCGTACCGCTGGGGTACACTCGGTTACGAAGACGAAGAAGTCACACGTCCCGAGTTCTACGGCGACCCAGCAGTGAGTACCGACACGACCAAGCGGTATCCGTCTTGGAAGCGCTACGTCAAGTACGTCGTGACAATCCCCAGCGTACTTGTGAGCATCGTACTCGTCTTGATCCTCACATTGTACGTCTTTTCCACACGTGACCGCCTCGAAGCACAGTCGATCCAAGTCAAAGCCCAGGCCGCGGACCTCGCCCGCGATATCACCAAAGACTTGGAGCACGGCCTCAATCTGGCCAACCTCAAGCGACTGACGGAACTCGGCATGGATTGGGACTTTTGGTTCTACTTCCTCATCACGCCGATGCTTTACGGTCTCTTGATCCCGATGCTCGACTACATCTTCACGCATATCGCTCGTCGTATGACCAACTGGGAGAACCACCGCACCGAGACGCATTACCAGAGCCATCTCATCCTCAAAGTCTTCTCGTTCCGCTTCGTCCACGTGTTCGCATCGCTCTATTACTATGCCTTTGCCCACGCTTCGAGAGCCGGCAACTTGTTGCGCATGGCGATCCAACTAGCGAGCATCATGATCACAGATCAGGTCTGGCGCAACGTCATGCAGACTCTGTATCCATTTATCAAGCGCCGTCGCCAGGTGCAACGCAAGAAGAAGGCTACGAACGCACAGTTCGAGGCCTCGACGGTTTTCAACCTGACGTCAATGGCTGTGAGCGGCACTCGGCCTCACCAGCACCGTGCGTCACTCGTGCTCTTGCAGAATCGAGGCGCGCTGCCTCGCACGGGTTCTGCATACAACATGCCGACGATGGCGACGACCCACAACGCTGTGATCCATGAGCAGTGCGTGCGTCTGGAGCAAGCGTCCGACAAGGCATGGGAAGAAGCCGAGCTCGAGCAATACGACACCTTCGAAGACTACACAGAGATGCTGATCCAGTTCGGCTACGTCACCTTCTTCTCATTGGCCTTTCCACTCGCACCGCTGCTCGCACTCTGTAACAATACGCTTGAGTTGCGCATCGACGCCTTCAAACTGTGTCATGCCAAGCAACGACCGATCGCCCAGAAAGCGAGTGGCATTGGCATTTGGTTCCAAGTGCTTCAGCTCATGAGTGTGCTCGCCGTACTCACCAACTGTCTGCATATCGCCTTCACCACGACACTGATTGAGCGTGTCGTGCCTTCACTCAGTCCGCAGGACAAGGTCTGGATCGTCTTTGGCGTCGAGCATCTCATTCTCGCACTCAAAGTCTGGATGATGGTCGTGAATCCGTCCATGCCGACACAGGTACACGACCAAGTGCGTCGCGAGCGTGAGCACGCCAAGATCGAGAGCGCGCGAGCCATGGCCAGCAAGCTTCAAGCCCAGCAGCAACCAGTGCAGCCCGTAAGCACCGAGGAAGCAACGGTACTCGCGACGTTGTTGCAAGAGGACGAGAACAACAAAGATGACGGCGAGAGCGAGTCTGGAAGAGTTTAAATAATCAGTTTGCTTGTTCTCTTTCCACACAGTCATCGTGACTACCTACCTAGCTACGTCAAGAAACAGTCGCGTGACTTGTCCTTGTCTATTTTCTTCTACATGTCCGAGCTTGGGAGGGTCAGTGTGGCTCAACGCCCTCCACAGAGCGGACAAATGTACTTGTCGTTCGACTCCGAGAGTGCTGCGAGCGCTGCCGGCGTGAGCGACGTGTCACACGCCGCGTGGACCCACATCTCGCAGGAATCACAGCACACGAATGGGCTCGGATCGTTGTCTTCGTACGTCATGTTGCACACTGGGCAGTACTGACCCAGCGCACGTAGCTCACGCTCACGTGCGCCTTCCTTCTTGACAGGACGGGCTCGCTTCTTCGTGTCTGTCGATTGCTTGGCGCGAGGTCGAGAAGGCGTTGGGGGTGGTGACACGGCTGGTGGGAGGTGCAGGATGATAGGCTCTATGATGGCATCGCTGCTCTTGCGCTTGCGAGACGACGATGCGCTTGGCGTGCTGGTTCGTTTCGGCCGCTTGGCTGCTCGAGAGTCGTCCACGTCTTCATGCTCCTGCTTCACAAGCGTGGGCTCCTCATCACGCATCGTCGCGGATGGTGGTCGGTCGGCGTAGACGTATCCATCCATCTGCCTTTGTGGTGGAGACGGCAAAATGATCCGGAGCGACGTGTTGGCCTCGCCTTCCTCCGAGTCCGAGCTGTCCCAGTCCTTCTTCTTCTTCTTTTTCTTCTTCTTCTTCTTTTCCTTCTTGCTCTTCTTCTCTCGTCGTTTCTTCTCTTCGGGGGCGTCCGAATACGCGACACCCGAGGACGAGTCGGTGTTGAACTTAAACGTCGAAGTGTCCAATCGAAGAATGTCGGGCACGTGCGACGACGCCGAGGAGGCAACCGTCTCACTACCAAAGGCTTCCTGCTTCAGTTGTTCTTGCTGGGCCACCAGCTTCTTAAACTTCTTCTTGAGCTGCTGCTGCTGCTTCTTGAGCTGACGAGCCTCCGCCGCCGCACGGGCGGCGTCTTCCCGTGCCTTCTTGGCCTTCTCCGCCTTCTTCTTCTCGAAAATGTCCTTGCGTTCCGTCTTAAGGTAGCAAATGAGACAAATGTCGTCTTCCTCTGGCGGTGTCGCCGTCGGCGCTGGTACAATCGGCGTGGGTAACACGGCGGTTGGGTCGACGTTGGGTGTCGTCCCATTCGCAATCGCCACAACCGTCAGTGCTGGCGTGAGCGTAGGGCGAGGCCGCTTCCGCCATAACGCGCTGCTCTGCGTCTGGCAGACACAGCACATCCGTGCGTACTTGGGTCGCTCTTCGACGACACTCGCCATGCCCACGACCTTCTTCTTGCCATTCAGACGGTTACCATTCCCACTGCCGCTTCCTCGTCCTGGCTTCGAGTTGGGCTTGAACGCGAACTCCTTCGGTGGCCACGGGCGCTCCCGCACGGCTTCGTCGTTCACCGAGAGCCATGCGCCGCAGTACTCGCTCAGCTCCTCGTCGTTCTTCTCCCCCCCCGTGCGCCACTTGTGCAGCAGCTGTCGCTTCTTCCGCTCACCCATATACGGCACGGGTGCCCACGTTTCCTTCACGGGCACGGCGTACGTGAACATGTCGGGCGTGTGGTGGTTCCACCGCGCATTCCGCTCGGCAAAGCACTGCCGTCGCAGCAGCTCGAGCTCCGTGTCCATGCGCAGCGTCATCTCCGTCACGGCGCCGTCGGCCTTGAGCTGGCCCGTACTCTCGTAGAACTGCACGAGTCCTTTCCGGATCCCGTCGCGCGTCGAGCGTTCGCCAAAGAGCTCCGTGTCTTCACTCGTTTCTACAGGCGGGTCCGCGGGGGTTTCCCAGGCCGCCACGTGCGAGGGCAGCAGGGGCAGGCCGTCCATGGTCTGCAGGCCGACGCTGGGCTTGGCGCCGAAGACGGAGCGCACGGCGGCGCTGAGGGCCGGTGGCTTGGCCGCATGACGCGCTTGGGACGGCAGACCGACAGTCGAGTGACTGGCCATTTCCATCCAAGGTCTCTGCTGGTGGAGCCGACGGGTCCGCTCCCCTTCTTTCTGGGCGTATACCGCCCTCTACCTCAATACAAGACCCCCAATCGACTACTGTATAGGACTCGATTACAAGGACGCTTGGGAGAAAGCAACGTTGGATTGGGAATGTAACGTTGGATTGCGGGGCGTTGGATTGGGTACAAGGGCGGAGCTTCTGTGGAATCGAGCGATCGTGAAAGGGGGCTAGAAGCAGACACACAGAGCAAGAGACAACGATGGCCGAGACGACGGACGTAGCACGACAGGAGGAGGACGCGCGCAAGGTCAACTTGGTGTCCATGGACGGCGACAGCTTCGAGGTCTCGCGCAGCGTCGCGGCCATGTCCGAGCTGGTCAAGACGCTGATCTCGGGTACGTGGAGAAAGAACGCGGGCGAAAAAGGATGGGAACTGATGCGAACATGGGGGAGTTAGATGAACAGGATGACGACGAAGTGCAGGAGATCCCGTTGCCAAATGTCAAGAGTACCGTGCTCTCCAAGGTCATCGAGTTCTGCAGCCACCACCACAACAACCCAATGCGCGAGATCGAAAAGGTATGGGGAGAGAGCATGAAGGGTGTATCGTCTGAATCTGGTTTGAACTGACCCTCTCGTCATGTGAGCAGCCGCTCAAGAGCGCTGATATGCACGATGTCGTGTCGGACTGGGACGCCAACTTTGTTGACGTCGAGCAGGATTTGCTCTTTGAGCTCATCCTCGCGGCCAACTACATGGATATCAAGAGTCTGTTGGACTTGGCGTGTGCCAAGGTGGCCAGTATGATCAAGGGCAAGACGCCGCAGGAGATTCGTGAGACGTTCAACATTGTGAACGACTTTACGCCAGAAGAGGAAAGCCAGATCCGTGAGGAGAACAAGTGGTGTGAAGAGGCATAAGCTGCGCCGATCAGTATGGATGTGCCACCGTGGACCACGCAACCATGATCAGGTTCTCTCTGAGAATCTTTGTCGGCGTGGACGACTGGCTCGATCATTGGTCGAGCTATTCACGCGACGCGAGCTCGTTCGTCAACGAAAGGGCTTGGTGTCAGCAATCACATTTTGGTGCAGTGCATACACGTTTGATTTTTTACTATTGAGTTTGGAGGTCGTAATACTACCATTCATTCCTCTTTGATGTCAAGCCCAGCTCTTTGGTGTTCTCTAAGGAATCCTCAACTCAGGTCGTTGGGTACACTCTGGAGTTCTCGGCACTTCCCGTTCGAACATTGCTCTATAGCATCAGATGAGTGTGCATCTTTCAATAAACACAAGGCAAGCGGGTGGCGTACTCGCACGCAAACGAACGCTATCTAGATGGAGGTAGTTGGTCTGTCTCATCCTATATTACGCGACTTCCACGGGGATGAAGGAAGTCACAAACTCAACCGGATGGATCGCTGGTATAAACGGTCACTATTGCAATCGCATGTAAGACCTGAACGCATGGAGGAGCAGTCAAGTCCGTCGCAAGTAGGATTGCAGAGGCACACACACACTCGATTGGACATCTTTCCTATTGGCTCTGTCGTCGAAAAGCCGCGAATTCGCAAGTGACGATGAAGCCTTAGTGTCATTTCCACCAGCTCAATTGATTGGTTCCAGCGGACCCAACGTGGGGCATCCCACATTGTGACCCACCCCAACCATGTGGGACGACCCAGATTTGAACATGGGTACACTCGACAGTGGAAATGGAAATGCAAATTGAAGCTCTGTTGCTTACTGTATCGCTCTTCACTACGTTACTAAACGATGTTTATCTCATTTGGGAAAAGCTCGAGCCTCCGAAAGTGTTGGAGCCGAAGCCACCACCCGTGTTGGAGCCAAAACCGCCGCCAAAGCCAGTGGCCTGTTGGCCACCAAAGCCACTTTGCTGTTGCTGCTGGCCACCGAAGCCACCTTGCTGCTGCTGGCCGCCAAAGCCGCCGAACGTCGCGCCCTGGGAGCTGAACGAGCTGAAGCCACCGCCAGCGGCAGCACCGGCGCTTGGGGGAGCTGGGGCGGCGAAACCTCCCATGGCACTGCTCATTCCACCGCCGCCCAAACGAGCAGGAGCGCCGAACGATGGAGCAGCAGTTCCGCCGAGAGCCGATGCCGAGCCGAAGGCTGGGGCAGCACTACCACCACCGAGCTGGGATGGCGCACCGAAACCACCACCTCCAAATGCCGAGGTCGCCGCTGGTGCACCGAACGCTGGAGTAGGGTTGGCTGGCTTGAGGTACTTTTGTTCGAGCATTGCGAACAGCTTGGCTTCATTACCCTTGTACTTCGCTAGGGTAGAGTCAACATCCTTCAGCTTCTCGGGGTTGTATTGCTGGTAGAACTTGATCAGCCTGTCCCGATGGTTTTCCCCGGAAGTAGCACCGAATCCCATGCCTCCTCCAAGTGTTGCAGTCGAACCGAAGGCAGCGTTCGTGGTAGTCGCTCCACTTCCAAAGCCACCAACTGCGTTAGTCGAACCAAATGCCGGTTTGCTAGCAGCAGCCGTCGAAACAAACCCGCCGAATGAACTTGAAGTTGCTGCTGGAGCACCAAAAGGCGACGGTGTCGCTCCGGTAGGTGCTGGTGTTGCTCCAAAACCGACCGTACTTGTTGAACCAAACGCAGGGGTAGACTGCTTTGCTCCACCAAGCGAAATCGAAGTGAACGCCCCAGTATTTCCAAAAGGGCTAGCCGATGGATTTGTCTTTGGCTGTGCAGCTGCAGCGCCTGCCGAGCCTCCATACTTGGCCGCAAGATTCTCAAACAACTTTTCTTCGCGTCCCTTGTACTTCTCCAGAGTTGAATCAACATCCTTCAACTTGTCTGGATTGTGTTTCTGGTAGAACTCGATCAAACGCTGTTTGTAATCAACTGCAGGCTTGCCAAAAGACGACGTCGACGAAGTAAATCCACCAAATCCACCGGAGGCTGGAGCCGAAGTAGCAGTCGCGGCAGGGGCACCCAAAGAGAAAGCGCTCTTTCCGAACGGGCTGGCTGCTGGAGTAGGCCCGGCAGGAGACTTACCGAACCCAAACGCGGAGGTGCCTGATGTGGCCGTGTTGTCGGCCGGTTTCTTTGGCACTGGACCGCCATCGAGGTACTTCTTCACGTCGTCGGGATTCGAGTTCGGAAGATACTTCGTAAACAAACGCGTAAACATCATCTCCTCCTTGCCCTTGAAATCTTCGAGAGTCTTGTCAACCTGCGACATCTTGGACGAGTTGAACTCTTGGTAGAATTTCACCAAAAGATCTTTGTAGTTGCGCCCTGAACTTGAAGACTGGGTTGTCGGTTTCGAAGCAAACGCCGGCTTCACGGTCGATGCAGACTGAGATTTTCCTGGTAGCTGGAAGGAAACTTTTGGCTTAGCAGGTAGTAACGTAGCTCCACCTGGCTGATCAGAAGCAGACTTAAATGGGGTGGGCTTCGGCGAGTCCACTCCAAACGACAACGTCTTCTTGACCGGAGGCTCACTAGATTCAGTTGCCTCGTTTGTAGTCTTTTCGTCTGTGACGAAGTTGAAGGACAATGCCTTCTTTGCAGCCGGCTGACCTGTACTTTTCGCCTTCGCCACAAAAGCAGCAGACGATGAAGAAGAAGACTGGTCAAGGCTTGGAATGCTAGGGCGTTGTGGGGCTAACGTCACTGGCTGCTTTGACTTCTGTGGAGTGGGAATGAATGTCTTCACTTCCTTGGGAGCTTTTTCTTCGACAACGGCAAAGAGTCTTGAGCCGGACTTCACTGGCGTACCTTTGAAGGATAATCCCGATGAAGCGTTCTTGGCTGTGCTGCTGACCGGTGATTCTACGGTCAACTGCATTCTTGGCATAAGTCTGCTTGGGGCACTGGCGCGGGTCGGAGACTGGTGTCCACTTGGAGAAAGCTTACGCCGTGGCGTCGAAGAAATTTCACGCGGACTCACAACATTCTTACACAGTTCGAGAAAATTGCGACGGATGTCTTGGCTACGCGACTCGGACGCGTTGAGGATCTCAACCATGTCCTGTTTCGTCTTCGCCGTCGCTTGAGTCGACACAGTAGGACCGTGCCCCTTGCTCTGACGGTGCTGTTCATTCACGCTCAAGGATTCAAGGTGCTGAGACAATTCACACACCTTGTTGTACTGCATCTTCGAATTGTCGTACGTTTGCTTCAACACTCGGAACAAGTGCGCAGACGACGCAGTGCCGGCATTGCCTGTGCTAGCATATGCTGGGTTGTTCTTCGTTGACGCGATGTGCTGGTCCAACTCAGTGCATGATCGTTCCAGAGCTTCAAGTTTCTCGCGCAGCGTACGTTTAGTATCCTCCGATCGTTGGTCCAGTGGTTGTTCTTCCAAAAGACGCTTGAGCTTTTCGTTCTTGAAGCTCGCCAAAATCTCGCGACCGTATTCAAGCTGTTCATGCACGTCACCATCACTGCCAATGATGAACAAGACGTCTTTTTCAATCTGATCGCGGGATTCGTCCAAATTGTTGACTTCATCACAGAGGTCCGACACTTGTTTTTGCAACTTGTTAAGTTGCTCTGACACCTTGCTCGCAAAAGCAGAGTCCGCGGACTTGATTGATTTCGACGTTTGGTTGACTCGCTTGTAAGCACGGTCGAAATCCGCAATAAGCTTCCAAAGTTGGCCTTCGAGAACTGAGCTTGGCACAGCTCGACCGACCGGCGCGTTGCCAGAAACCTTCGAGCTCTTCAATGGGACAGATGTCGCGCTCACAGTGCTAGAACCCGAGGGAACGATGCTTGGTCGTTGAGGAGCCGCTGGTATCGGAGCAGTCGCAGGTGCAGATAAAGCCGTTGTCTCGTTTCGCTTAGCGAATGCGAACGGAGTCTTCGTTGCAGCGGAGGATGCTGCACTTGATGTACTAGGAACGACACCGAAAGGAGATGGAGACTCCTTGGAGCTAGCATCTTTCGTTCCGGCTCCACTAGAAAACAAACTTGGTTTTGTTGCACTCGAATCAGCTTTCGAACTTCCGAAGAGGCTAGAACCGACAGCAGAGAACGAGAAAGCCGACTTCGTAGATCCAGACGAATCACCAGTAACACCAAAAGACGGCGCGGGAGGTTTAGCGAGCGACTGAGTATCTGGAGGGTAACCACTGCCGGCACCGAATGCTGGAGGCTTCGGCTTCGTAGACGTGTCAGGTGGATAACCACTGCTGGCACCGAATGCTGGAGGCTTCGGCTTCGTAGACGTGTCAGGTGGATAACCACTGCTAGCACCGAATGCTGGAGGCTTCGGCTTCGTAGACGTGTCAGGTGGATAACCACTGCCGGCACCGAATGCTGGAGGCTTCGGCTTCGTAGACGTGTCAGGTGGATAACCACTGCTAGCACCGAATGCTGGAGGCTTCGGCTTCGTAGACGTGTCTGGTGGGTAACCACTGCTAGCACCGAATGCTGGAGGCTTCGGCTTCGTAGACGTGTCAGGTGGATAACCATTGCTAGCACCGAACGGTGGAGGCTTTGGCTTCGTAGATGTGTCAGGTGGATAACCACTGCTGGCACCGAATGCTGGAGGCTTTGGCTTCGTAGACGTGTCAGGTGGATAACCACCAGCTGCTGGCTTAGACTTTGCCTCAGAGGTCGTATTCTGTGGCGCTGGAGTCACACCGAATGAGATCTTAGTAGCATCACTGGTACCCGATGAAGGAAATCCGAAAGTGAATCCGGTTGTTGGCTTCACCTCGGTACTGGGCGTCTGAATTCCGAACTGGAATCCTGAAGAAGTGGTGGATGTCGTACTCGCAGACCCACTCGAAGGGAACTGGAACCCACCCGCGCCAATAGCGCCCGGAGCACTTGGAGCGGATGGTTTGGTCAAGTCAGCTTTTGGTGCATTTGGATTTGGAGTTTCACAGGCACTGCACTTCGGAGCGTTCGGGTCTGAGTTGGTGACCATGCACACCGAGCACTTCCATTCTCCTTCTTTTGGCTTGAACTTCGCCATTGCAGCGGCAATTTCCTCCGCTGATTTCAGTGCCGGCTTCGATGTCTGCACATCATCTTCGTCTTCTTCTTCCTCGCTGTCACCTTCGTCGAATATCCAGCTCACATACCACTGGACGAAGTCTTCCTCGAACACTTTACCGTTTTTGTTCAATTTGACAAACGTTTCTCCATGTTGCTCGTCATCGTAGGTCGTCCCAAGCGCTTTAAACACACTTGGATACTGCTCCTTGGTGACCAAGCCATTCTGGGCAACCTTCTTGAACGCGGCACGAGCCCTGTCTTCTTCTTCCTTTCGCTCAGCTTCCTCGTCGCTGTCATCATCATCGTCTGAGTTGAAGACATTCTCGTCGCTCTTACCGTAACCAGCATCTTCCTTCTTTTCTTCTTTTTTGGTGTCCGCGGCACCCGACTTGTTTGCTGGTACACCAAAGCTGAATCCACTTGGAGTGGTGGATGCAGGTGCGTCAGCTTTACCTGCTGGCACACCGAAGCTGAAGCCGGTTGGGGCGCTGGACGCCGGTGCGGCAGCCTTACCGGCTGGCACACCGAAGCTGAATCCACTTGGAGCACTGGGTGCTGGTGCATCAGGTTTGCCTGCTGGTGCACCAAAGCTGAAACCACCGGAAGAAGCTGGTGCGGCTGGCTGTGTCGAATTTGTTGGTGCAAAACCGAAGTTGAAAGAGGCGGACGGAGTACTCTTAGGAAGTCCGAAGTTGAAGTTTGGCGCGTTCGTGGACGTCTTGAATGTGACAGTTGAAGAAGCAGGTGCTGCAGTACCCTTGAAGTTTGGATTTGGAGTTTCACAAGAGGCACATTGGGATGCGTTTGGATCATCATTCGAGATCATACACGTCTCGCAGCGCCACGACCCTTCCTTCGCGAGAAACTTATCCAGAACATTCTTCGTCGATGGACCTGGGGTATGCTGAGCGTTGGCGTCGTCCTCTTCGTCTTCGTCGTCAGACTCGAGCTCGCCAAACACCCAGCTCACATACCACTCGGCAAATACTTCTCTCGCAATGTGACCAGACACGTCGGCAAGCTTTGTTGCATGCTTTGCATGGCTCTCTTCACAGTAGGTTGTACCCATTGATTCGAGCAAGTCAGCAAACTTGGAGGTAGGGATTTCACCAGTTTTGGACGAGTCCAGCTTGTCAAACGCCTCAAACGCACTCTGACGCTCTTCCTCCTTTTCCTCTTCGTCGTCGTCGTCATCATCATCTGAATGTTGTGCGAACTCATTATCTGTGTCCGCCACCGTCGTGCCTGCTGCCGAACGGGCTGGAGCAATTGGTGCAGGAAGACTCGTCTTCGCGGCTTGACGCGATGGACTCTCAAGAAACGACGCTGGCTTCTGAATAAACTCGATCTTCTCTTGGACGCTCATATCAATGAAGGAGAAGTTCACCAAAAGGCCTTCAGTGGTTGCGCACGAAACGATCGGCGCAGGTGGGAACTTTCCGTCATCCACATCAATGTCCAACTGGGCATTCAGGTTGGCAGTCAAGCCAAGCGGATACATTTCCTCGTCGTCGCTTGTCATGGGCAATCGAGCTTGGTACTTTTCTGATGGCTTCCACAGTTGCCACTGCCCTGATTCTTCGTCAGCGACCACGAGCTCGATATCCGCGCTCATAGAGCAACCAATAAAGAACATACGCCTACATATCACACGTTCATCAGATAATGCTCAGTTTCGCCGTCAAAGATAAAGAGTACGTACCATTCTGGCAAGTAGACCGAGTAGTATTGATGCTGTCTGTTCTCAACATCGAAGAACGCCACGACTTCATCCAATTCAACGCACTCGCCTGCCTCGAAAAGACACGCTTGAGCGGCCGTCTCTTCCTGGTCGGCATCATACTTCCGGTAACCGACCAAGATCAAGTCATCCTCGACCCAGTTGATGTGGTGAGCTATTTGAAACAAAGGACGATCAGAACACATATCAACCCACTACAACTCACTACAACATACCTTCGAAGCCATCGTCACAGCACTCTGGACGCGCAATGCTTCGCTCCACAGCGAGCGAGCTGCGGGCAAAGACCTCGACCGTTCCATCGGCCGTGCCGACTGCAAGCGAGTCGCCCGATGGGCTCCAACCCAGAGACGCCGCCTTGATACTGCTGCCGAGAGGCTTCTTGGAGCCATCCGTGGAGCACACGAACACGGCCTTTCCATGGGTGACGACGACCAGATTGCGTTCATTACCAGTCGCAACGGGACACCACGCGAGCTCTTCAACCGCAATGTCTTCGTATACGTGATACGGCTTTGGAGCGTCCTATATACACACGAATCGCACGAGTCAGCATGGCGAAGAGAGCCTCAATGATACAATCTGGTGGGGAAACGTACCGTCGCATAGATTGCTGCGACTTCAAACAACGCCAGCGACGTGCCATACGCCACTGCAAGATGCAGCTCATCCGCCGACACGGCCAGCGCGTATGCAATCGACGCCAACGCCACTTCTTGTCGCGTCACAATTGGCTTGACTTCCACATGCGACGCGTTCTGGCCACGATCAATCGCGTCCAATCGCCGCGCGATGTAATCCGCACACTCGGCGGCGTACTCCTGCTCGGTGACCATAGCAAAGCCGCTCTGCACCGGCACGAACGTCACTCCGTACTTGTTGCCGTGCGCCACGACATGGAATTTGGTCGTGGCGGTCGACTGGAAACAGTCGGACGCAAGCGGGGACGTGTAGGCGAGCTGGAGACGCCCCGCGTCCATCATGCGGACGTGCTCGGCCTCGATCTCCTCCATGTGGACCCAGTGGATGCGATACGAGGGCGCGGTGGTCGTCGACAGACACGAAACTGCGGCTTCTCGTGGGTTGCTTGCCCTTCGTTTTCCACCCAAAGCGCGCGAGTGGCGTTGGGATCGCGCGGCACAAGGTGGACCACGCTACTACTAGAAAGCGCTTATTAGGAGAAGTAAGAAAAGCGAAATTTTGGAAAACGAAAATTTGGTTATCTCAGTGGATTTGGAGGCAACTGGATCAGGACTTTATAGCCTAGATTAGGCACAGTGAGACTAGAATAGGACGTGGCTTCTGAACTGAAGTGAAGCCATTCGTACTTGAGAGCGGGTGCAAACTGGCCAAGGGTGCAATGGATTACTGCGGGATCCGCCCGCAAAAGGGAGATTCGATAGCAAAGAAGGTAACACGAAGAATGCCGTGCTGTTCTGAGCAACACTGTTCAACGAGACCGCTTGCCGGCCTGCCTCCCAGTGGATGGCGGCGTTCCGCCTCTAGAATGATGGCGTGGGAATGATGACGTTAATCAGACGATGCGATCTGATTGCGCCATCCACCTTTTCACAGCTGGCCTCTGCAGTTGGCTCAAGAAACGCTGGGAACGCGGCCGTTCCGGGTCTGGGGTCGTGCGAATCTCCTCACCAGGTCCCAGTCTCATGGTGAAGTTGCGCCCTAGCCCTGGCACACGAAGTTTTCATTATCTACCAATCAAAGGCAGAGACACGGCGATGTCACTCCCCCCACTTGTGCGTACACACTTTTGGCCGTTGTGATTGGTGTACTGGTGGTTCCTCGTGTACCAATCAACGGCCCGGATTTCTCTACCAAACACCTTGGAACAGCTTCAGTGGCGCGGAAAGAGCGCATGGAGACAGCATTGGAGCTGTAGAGGTCACCATCTTCCCGACGCCAACCCATCCTTCGACGCCCGTGGACGTCAGGAGCACACGCGGAACCACTCGCCCTCGCACACTCCACGTTCGTTCATTCCACTTCTTGGCCATGGTGTGCAACGCCGATCATTCAATGCCTTTGCCAACTGGAGCCCAAGAAGGGATCAAGTACGCCGAGATCGTGCTCGACGAGAAGGCCCGCCAGCTCCAGGAAAGCGGCTTGTCCTCGCATGAAGTCGCTGTGAAGATTGAAGCCGAGAAGAGCAGCCATGGACACCATGTAGGCGGCGAACGACCACCACAGAGCATGTGGTTGTTGGCTTACTGCTTCTTGGGTATTATGGTTTCGTTCACGTTGAACGGTATTGTGCTTGAGAAGATGACGACGCACCGCGTGCTCGGTGAAATGTCGTTGACGTTCGTGTTCTGTTTGTTCTACTCGGCCGTGGCGTTGGCCCTCCGTTACATTAACAAGGAGAAGCCATCGACCATGCCGCAGAGCAAGCTCATGATTGTCGGTTTGTTGGCCTTTGGTTCTACGATCTCGTCGATGATCGCCTTGCGTTACGTGACGTTCATCACGCGTATCCTCGGCAAGTCGTGCAAGTCCATCCCTGTCATGGTTGTGGGTGTCTTCCTCGGCAAGAGCTACGCATTCAAGAAGTACCTCTCAGTCGTCGTCCTCTCGATCGGTGTCGCTATTTTCTTGGTGGGTACTGCGCACGAGAAGCAGCACCGTGCCGCTCAGTCGAACGATGAGCACCACCGGGATGACCATGGCCGTACGCGAAACCTCTTTCTGGGCTTTTCCCTCCTCATTATCTCGCTCCTCTTTGACGGTGCCACGGGTGCCTTGGAGGACCGTTTCTTGGAGAAGTACCACATTGGTGCCTTTGACTTGATGTACGTCGTCAACATCTGGAAGAGCTTGTTCGCCTTCATCGGTATGGTCTTCGTCGGTGAGATCCCAGTCTTCGTCGAGCAGGCTGTGCCAGCTTTGCCAAACTTGTTCCTTTTGAGTGCTACGGGTGCTCTTGGTCAGGCGTTCATCTTCTTCACCATCAGCAAGTTCGGTGCGCTCACGACCTCCATCATCGGTACCTGTCGTAAGGTGCTGAGTATCGTTCTGTCAGTGATTCTTTTCGGTCACGTTCTTTCGGCTGAGCAGTCCATCGGTTTGGCTGTTGCTTTCGTTGGTATCGGCTTGAACTGGGCTCGCTGCCAGATGTGCTCCAAGAAGCCGGCCAAGAAGGAACAGGAGGAGACCAAGGACCTCGAAGCCGAGGAGCTCCTTGAGGCGAGCGACGACACGGCCGACTCGGAAGGCAGTGACGATGATATGTCTCCAATCAACCACGACCGATCGGATCTCCGTGCCATGCAGCCTCGTGATGAGCTCTTGCACTCGAAGGAGGTGGAACGTGGTCTTGAGCTCGTGAACGTCTGGCACCGTCACCACGAGCACGAGGACGAGAAGAACGTCGCACACGCTGTGTAAGTCGTCGTCGCCCGAGTCATATAATCAATCTCCTATTTAGCAATAGTACCAGTACGCTCTAGAATGGTCTTGATGGTCATCATAAACGAAAATATCACACATTGTGGGCACAGTACGAGGACTGAGTTGTATCTTACAAGTGTTGCTCAATGGCCTGCAGTAGCAGCGGCTGCCTGTTTGTCTGCCTGTTTCTTCTTCTTCGTGTGGTCGGCGATGCGTTCCTTCAGTTCCTTGATCTCTAAATCCGCGTGCAGCAGCAAATCTTTCGTGGCCTGGATTTCGTCCTTGGTGAATTGCTGGGCCTGAGACAGAGTCTTGAGGATGGCCACATCCGAGTAGACTGGGAAGTGTTCTTGCATCGAGTATGCAGGCGCTTCCTTCTCTGGGCCGGCCATGAGCTTTTTGTAGAAGAACTCGGTCGGCTCGTTGAACACGAGTTCATCATAGAACTCACTGATAACAGGCTACACAAGGCCACGATCAGTCAGTAAACCACACGATTACTCACCGGCGCACTCTGTATCATACCTTTTTCGTGCTGGCAGGCAGATTCCCAGGCGGATACAGCACGAGCATGTGAATAATGTCGACTGGTTTCTCATTCGGATCGTGAAAGTGCAACTGGATCCGTGTTTCAAACTCGCCCCAGCCAAACTCGGTCACTTCGTACGGAGGCTCGGTCAACACTACAACATGTCATCAATCGTTCACGCCTCTTTTCGTCTCAATCACCGCTGTTATGCTTGCGTACGTACCTCGAACAGGGTTGGCGAAACTCGCATGCAGTGTGATCACGACCTTGCTGAGCATATACGAGAGGTCCTCATTCTCCGCGCCACGCAGATAGATGGACCATCGATGCGTCTTGGTCTCCTCGGACTTGCGACCGAGATACGTCGCGATCGAGCCGTAGACGATCGGCTTGGCGATCACCACATTCTTCTGCCGCACATCCGACATGGTCTCGATGGTCAATGGGCATGAATGGGAAGAAACCTACCAATATTAGGTTTTAAAACAAGCAAACCTAGTCAATCTAGGTTTGATAGTGAATTGGTGTGGTGTACATCAATCGACGCTGACCCATTCTGGACACAGTAAATTGGACGGGATGAAGCGGAAGCAGGCCGCGGAGGAGGCCAAGCGCGGGAATACCAAGGCCAAGAAGAATACGGGTGGTACGGATTCATGTGCATATGATGGACGACAAGATGCTGTGCTGCGCGCGTGGTTTAGATCGCGTTGGATCCTTGGATTTCGCTGCCATGATCAAGCGGCGCAATTTTGAATTTTGAGCGACGCGGGCTGACTGGTATGGCAGTGGATGAAAGCGTAGACGTCCAGACGTTCTTTGTACAAGACTGTGACGCGGCGGCGAAGGTAGGGTGCGATTTTGGGTGTTTGATCCGCCGTGGATGCTGAGAAGAGGACGGATTTGGTCGTGGCAGCAATTGGTCGACCATGCCAAGCGGCGCTGCGACGAGCTTCGAAGGGAGTTTAGCAAGTCGAGAGAAGCGATTCTGAACGAGATTGTGGCGCAGAAAGAGAATCTTCCGGCCGAAGAAGGTGCGTCGGCCGCGTGCTTTCATGTGGATCGCAGGCATTTCTGAAAATCGAGTGGAGTTGTAGAGGAGGAAGAGCCACGACTTGCGTGCGATATTGTTGTCCAGTGTATACTCGGGCCGTATAAAGGAAACAGCTACATCCTCAACATGGATCTGGTACGTGCATCCATTGACGATCATGGTGGATGATGGCATTCATCATTCTGTGGCAGGAGGAGCACCCAATCGCCCTCATTGGCCGTTCAACAGGGAAGAAGTTCCGCACGCCCCATGGTCTGAGCTTCCCGAAAGACTACGAGGTGTCGACGACTCACGGACAGGTACGAAAGCCGTGTCGTATGAGAAAGACTAGTTCACTTGGATGACGTTGCCTTCTGTTCACAGCTTCGCTTGGAACCGGATGGTCAGCTCATCTTCACAGACCTCGACAGCACCAATGGCTCGTACATTAACGACGAGCTCATCGATCCACAGCAGCCCACGCCGCTCAATCCGTCGGCGCCTTGCAAGTTATCGGTCGGCGGGAGCGAATTAATGCTCTCCATAGTCAAGCGGCAGTGAGCGGCATTACATAACTTATAACGCGTGCGTGTCAGTGTACTGGTTATATTGACACTACCAACCGACTCTTGTGGGCCTCTCGCTCGCATCCAACCTTCAGAGCTCTTCCTTCCTCACCCCGTTGTCTAGCCACACATTATTTACGATCGCTGAATCTTCGCCTTGATATCTTCCACGACCTTTTCGGCCTTGTCCAACTTGGCTTGGGAGTCAATGTCGCCCTTGAACGCCAATTGGCACGTTGTCCAGCTCGAGCCGGCACCGGCACCGGCACCGAAACCCGTCAAGACACCACGCGCACCACCGGTACCTATCGTACATCCACACCACATTCGCGTCAGTCAACCAGTCGCCTTTGTCTCCCTCTCGAGCGCGCGGGAGTTGCCCACTCGACGGCCGGACGCGTTACGTACGGGCCAAGACGATGGACGTGAGGCCACCGGCGACGAGCCCGGCCGAGAAGTGGAGCGCAAAGTTCTCAATGCACTTGTCCCACTTCTCCGAGATGCGGTACTCGGACGGGATCTCCTTGTTCTCCGTGCTGCTGCTGCTCATGGTCGCTGCGCGCGTTGCTTTCCTCTCGGGGTTTTCGACGTGAGCTCTTCGCATACACAAGGGAGCTCCTGGTCACACAATGCCGCGATGCTGATTGGCTATAATCCAATACCGGTAGCATACCGGTGTCGACCACCTGACGACCTACTGTGTGTCCATTTGACCTGTGACCGCCATCAAAGTAATGGACGACGAGCGCGTGGTGTTGCTGGGCGTCGTGCAGGAGAAGCATGCGGTGCATGAGGCATCGCCCTACATCTGCAAGGCGGGTGGACGACCGGTAGGCTTGGGTGGGCGTTTCAGACGAGAGGGATGGAGAGACTGACGCGGTGTGTTGAAAACTAGGCGTGGTATGGAGCCGACGGACCGTCGGACGCCAAGACGCTGACCTGTCAGAAGTGCAAGCAGTCGCTGTTCCATGTGGCTCAGGTACTCGACGATTGGAGAGATTGAGGAGGTTGCTTGATGGTGTTAACGATGGCTTCGCATAGGTTTACGCGCCAGTCGAGTCGGATCGCACGCTTTATGTCTTTGGATGCAATTCACCAGAGTGCACGGACGCTCCTGGAAGGTAAACGCTTTTCATCTAGATGGGTATTTGTATCCAAGCGGCTGATTTGTTTGCTATTGTGCTAGTTGGCGAGTCTTTCGAGACCAAGTCGATACACAGCCATTGCCAGCGGCTGTATCCGAGCCAGCCGCAGCGACTTCAACTGCCGCTGATGGCTGGGCTGCTGGCGGCGACGACAGTGATTGGAGTGATGACGAAGAGGACAAAGCAGTCAGTAGTGTCACGGAGGGCTTGAACGATTTGGAACTGCTATTGCAGCAGCGTGATGATGCCATGAAGACTTCGAGCGCTCCTGTCACAAACGGCTGGGAAGAAGAGGACGATGATAGTGACTGGAGTGGTGACGAGGAGGTCAACTTGGGTGCTGGTAACACAGGGACTCTGAGCGACCTTGAGTCGTTATTGCAACAGCGTGATGATGCCATGGCGGCACCAATTGCCGCTCCAGCTGCGCCAGTGGCGAACGCAAAGCCAACGAATGTCTCGAAAGCTCCTGCTCACAAGGTTTCTCCAGCGGGTGACGTCTTCCCGTCTCTCTACATCGACGTGATCGACGAGCCATTCGTAGACTACGCAAAGGAAAACGATTTCTCGCATGAAAACGAGCTGTTGCAAGAGTACATGCGTCAAGAAGAGGAGGAGAAATCGAACGACGTCAACGACTTGCGACGTATCATCGCGAGCACCAAGAAGTCCAAGGGCGATGCTGCTGGATCCGCAGCTGCTGCTTCCTCAGGCGAGTCGTATGAGCGTACCCCAGCCCAACAAAAGCATTTTATGCGTTTCCAGAAGCGAATAAGTCGTTGTCCTCTTCAGGTTCTTCGATACGATTACGGTGGCGAACCATTGTGGCCCGCGCCACCAGCTCGCAACCTCAAGGTCCCTCGCTGCCCGTGTGGCGAAGAGCGTGCCTTTGAGTTCCAGCTCACGCCTACGATCAACTATTTTCTCAAAGTCGATGAGTTTGCCGCAAAGAAGCTCGAGGCGCATGCAGTACCCAAGAAGTCCGACTCCGATGCTCCTCCTGCGTCTGCCCCAACGCAATCTGGTGGAGGCATGGACTGGGCAAGTGTAGTTGTGTATTCCTGCCCAAAGAGCTGCCAGCAGAGCCGTGAAGAGTTCGCTTACGTCCAGCCAGCACAGCCAGGAGCCTAGGACGGTTTGCATAAATGTCACTATGTTAACCTCACATTTCCTGTTATTTTTGCGAGGGTTTTTAACATTTTTACCTTCGTACGACCTTCGTGTTACATTGTGTCAATGCAGAGGAATGGATATCAAACCTCGAGAGCAACATGCGAGCGTGGACAAAGCTTGGTGCTCGGCGTATTGCGACGTCCAGAGCGCGTTTCCAGCGCCATCAACTCGCGGCAGTGTACAAGGATAACGTGCGTGCGGCGTCGTTTGCGTCAAAGTACCCGACAAACGCGGAATCGGCGGTTTTGGACGCATCGGCAGAGGACGACAAGGACAAGTCGCATCTCGTCTGTGGCAAATGCAGCTCGCCGATCTGTAAGACGGATGATTTGGTGTTCTTCAAGTGGTAAGTAGTGATAAGTGCGGTATTCTTGTCGTTTATAGGTTAGCTGACGAGTGCTGGGCTTGATTAGGCGCGGTGGCATCCACGTCTCGTCCTTGACAGAGGCACCATTGCAGAGTTTGCGCACTGGATCGCACTGGAACAGCGAAGAGCACGCGTGGAAGAAGCACAAGCTCAACTGTCTGACTTGTAATCACCCGGTCGGCTCGATTGCGCGTGTGTTCTCCTCGGACAAGATCCTTTTCAGCGCCAAGGAAGTGACGATCAAGATGCCTGTGCAGCAGTCGCCGATGATTTCGCTATCAGGATACCCGTCGTCAATGTTGACGTTCTCCATGTGGACCGAGCTCTTGCTGATGCTCGAATCACAGCCCAATCTCAAGTCTCAATTGCAAATCCGACGGGTGAGTGCAAAGCTCCTGCCTTACCAGGTGAAGTGTGGTTTCTAACCGACGAGTGCCGTGGATCAGGTGGATAATATTCGCGACTTCAGTGTCGAGAAGAAGGAGCTCAACACGCAGCTTCTTTTGGCAAGCGATCTGCGATCGCTACTCAAGTTGGTGGACGAACACGTAAGAACACAAGTATCACCCAAGTCTGACTGACTTAATGACACAAAGCATTTTTTTGTGATCAGCTGAACGAGATGAATGCCGTCAACCTCATGACCGCGCTGCACCGAGCAGGCGTGCTCAAGATCGCAGAGAAGAAAAGCGTGGTAAGTTGAAGTGCATGCTGTTGAGGAACTAATGCGTTTAATCTGACTGGCCAACATGTTTCTTAGACACAAAAGCCAACTCCTAGATTCCACGTCAAGTCGGAGGCGCCAGAGGACGATCTTCTTGATTTCGACTCGCATGTTTTGCTCAACCCAGCGGCTGTGAACGCGGTGAACGAGGAAATCAATCATCGGTACGTTGGAGATGCATCGAGGTATTGGCAACAAGCACTGACTCGTTGGGCTTTTTTTTGTTTCAGGTTGTGGAAGCTCGTCGATGCTATTGAGAGCGTGATGGCATTCTCTGGTAGTGTTGTGGAAAGCGCCGTCCGACTGACGAACCTGGCAGCCGCGATGTGGCGACTCAACATTGGGCGACCCAACATCTTGAGGTGCGTTTGTTATCCATGTTGACGCTATCTCTGGAATCGCGATGTTGACTGGGTACTGTGCCTGCACAGAATGATTGCTCGCCAAGCCATGTATCGGATGAAAGCGGAGACACCGCTGCTGAATGCTCACGAAGCATCTTTGGTTGCCTCTGCTGTCGCAAGTCTCTCTAGCAAAGAAATCCGCCAGGAGCCGTGGGTCTTCGATCTGCTCGATGCTGCTGCGGACGTCGTACTAGCAGATGAGGCAGCCTTTTCAGCAACAGATTCGATCTGGGATGTTGTGCTACCCTTGTTGCGATCATTCGCAATGGTCGGGCACTTTCACGAGGAGTTGAGTCGATTGGCCTTTGAGAGGGTCAACGTGGGGATGCTCGAAGAGAAGTTTGATGCTGATCAATCCCGTGGTCGATTGACGCAGTCTCAGCGACGGATATATCAAATCCATATCGACAATGTCCAGGCGCATCGTGGTCCTGAGTACCAATTGCAGTCTGGTAAACGGCTGGAACGATACCAGAGTCTCTTTGCCGAAGAGCAGCGACATCTCAAGAACATGGTATTCCGTCCTCGTCATTTGGTAGCCACTGCTCTCGAGTCGATGAAGCTCACTCCAGTACCTCTGTACACGTTCGAGGAAGGCTACGTTGTCGACCTCGCACTTCCTCGACAGCGGATTGCCATTGAAATCAATGACAACTCTGTGTACCTTGCACGAGACTCGGCCTCGCGTATGGATGCCGGAGATGAAGCGAGTGCCGACCCAGATGTCCAACGTATCGAGTCGTTCAAGACACTGTCGTACGTGGACTTGAAAGCTCGTCACTTGGAGCACCATGGATGGATTGTTGTCCAATTGCCGGAAGAAGAGTTTCGAAAACTCAATGATGCCGATCATCGTGCTGAGTATCTGAGCATGCTCATTGAGATTGCAACGTATTCGCGTGCAAACGAACTCGACGAAGATTTTGAGGATAAAGATGATCTGTGAGTGGTGGTAATACACAAACCATGACCGTTGTTATGCAGTTTACTTCTTACATACGAACCATCACTGTCTCTATGAAGGGGGTGGAGTGGTGGAGAATCCGAGTCTAGTCCTTCTTGGACTTCTTCTTCTTGACCTTCTTCTCCTTTTTGGTCACGACTTCCTCTTCCACCACTTGCTCGTCGCCCTTGCTAGTCTTCTTCTTCTTCTTCTTCTTTTTCTTCTCTACTTCGACTTCTTCCACGACGTCCTCAGTAGCCTTGCGCTTCTTCGACGACTTCGTGACTTCCTCTTCCTCCACTTCCTCTTCAGAACTCTTCTTGTCCTTCTTCTTCTTCTTCTTCTTCTTGTCAGCATCCGGGTCTGAATCCTCACTGTCGTCCTGCTTGCGCTTCTTCTTCTTTTCCTTCTTTTCCTTCTTTTCTTTCTTGCTCTTCTTCTCTTCGTCTTCAGCGCCTTCGAGCTTACCGTCCTCATTGAAATGCTGGTGATTGTAGCCACCATGTCCCTCACGCACGAACATCGAGTACAAGCCTATAAATCCACCAACAACATATCAGTTCTGTGTCCTTCATCCGTGTACTTAACCGACATAGATCGCACCGTTTTCAGGGAGGCCATCCGTGCGCTTGCCGCCTTTTCGTCGAATGCCGCCGGACGCAAAGCCCAGACCGCCGACCTTGCCGCCTGGACGGAGCTTGGAAAGGGTCTCATGCAACTGGATGAGCTTGTGGTCCTCCATCGTGCCTCACTCTCGCGCTAACGCCGCCGCTCAATGTGTTGATGGGAGCTCTTGGAGGCAATCCCGTGGAAATGATTGGCGCCGATGCTGGTCGATTATGTGACGTGTGATAATTGTCGACATTTTCGACAGACTCCGTTAGAGTGACGGTGTCCAAGTCTATTGACAGCGATCATGAAACCAGCCCTCTTTTGGTACAAACCTGGCTTGAATGCACCGTGATCTGGCAAAATCTGAGTTTCTGGTGCTCAATGCTTTCTGCTCTGCTTGAAGATGACCATCTTGCCAACGGCTCTGCTCTGCGACTGTCGACTCGCTTTCTCTCTCTCTCTCTAGTTCAAGGCAGTGGACCAAACCAGTTAGGAGTACCGGTGCTGAGTAACTGAGAGCGACAGGACTCAGCTGCCGGTGTTTTGTAGTCGAGAACGATGTGACCTCGCAGCAAACGAATGTATCACTGTGATCCTAGATAGGACGGACGCAGTTCGAAAATCGACCCATGGCGTGTCAAAGTGCGCGTTGCTCTCTCTTTTTCTCAATTGTGTACACGTCGATTTCAGGACCAGAATGGACGTGGCTATGGTGTCGTCGGAAGAGATCTTCACTTCAAAGAGACGTGGAGAAAAAAAAGAAGCGAATGAACCCCAAGGCCAGCTGACAGATCTCAAAACTTCAAGCGATATGAGCGAGCAGCCATCAATCTCATGAAACGGTCATCATTGGCCGCTTCTACACCCCTGTGGTCGAGACCGGCCGGCTCAATGTGCCTCGGCTTTCTGAACTGCCAAAATACACCCCCAGCTGATGAGAGTCTGAAGCAAAGCGAAAGGACTATGCGCAAAAGCAGGAGCAGGAGAGTTTAACACGGCTCGACGAGTGAGACTCTAGGATTTCTGAGCCTGCTGAGCGGCGTCAGCAGATCAAAGGGCAAGAGGTACACGGTTTCCCGGACGGGAGGGCAAATTAGTCTCCGCTCTGGCTGGATTAGTCGATGAGTGGTGGGCAGCAAAGTTTCCACCGCAAGCGTACACCCCACAGCCAGTCGAGAGTGAGTGAGTGTGTACAGTGGCGCAAGGTCACTCTTGCACCTGGTCAGCCCGCCAAGTGTTGGATGGGTGGACAAGAAGTGTAATCATTACTGTCTGGTCCGTCTGGTAATTGCCCCGAGAGGAAAGAAAGAGCGTTCGTGGCGGTCAAGCCCTCAAATGTTGGGATTTCGTAGCAGAGCCCCTTTGTTTGACGTCATCTTCATGAGAGGCATACAGTTCTTAGCAACTCTGACTCGAGGCTTCATTTTCCGTGGATACTTTGGTTTTCTAGCTATCATAGAAGTCCAGGCGCTCTCTCTCTCTCGTTCTCGTACAATAGACGACGCTCCTCGTCACGCGTCCTGAGCCCGCGCTCCTCCTCGGCCCTGCCATCATTCCAAGTTGACTTGGTGTTTATATGCACGGCGGACTGCTCTGGCTCACGAGACCATTGACGCAGGTGAACAGAGCCATTACACACGCATCCACTTTGCCCGCTCCGGATGGATAGACCGGCACTGCGACAGGACGCGCCTCTCTCCCAATACATGACATTAAATCAGATCTCAACCTCTAAACAGGGTGTACTGATGTTAAACAAAGCTTGATGTTGTTTCGACTATTGACCGTGTTTTGGTATGACGAGATTGCTCTCCATCAGCGACTGGGGGAAGAATCGTTGAGGGTGAGAAAGGCGGGCGGGCGACTTGGGCCAGAACCCGTGGGTATAGACCAGGCAGCGGGCGGGCCCATCCTGCGTTCCATTCACGTCAGCCACCACATGAGAAGCGCAGAGCCCCGACGGGTGAACCGAACTAGCGGCATGAAGGGCCGGCGTCACCCGCTGCGGCGCTCACTCTCTTTCTTGCCGTCAAGGACCGGAACGACTCCCCAGCAGACACGATGAGCAAGGACTTGAGCACGCCTCACGACGACAATCTGCGCAGTCCAGCCAACAACAACTACCACAACCAGGAGAAGGATGTGGCCGTGCTTGTTGGCAAGGAGTACGATGAAGTCGAGCAGGGACCACGCCGCAAGCGTTTCTTCTGCTGGCGTCTGACCAAGAAGCAGTGGATTCTCTCGCTTGTTGGTTTGATCCTCGGTATCCTCCTTGTGGTCTTCTTGATCATCTGGTTCGCCGTCATCCCAGCCGTCTTCCAGAAGAAGCTCGATGCTGTGGAGCTCAGCCTCAGCCACTTTGATTTGCTCAAGCTTGAGAGCGACCCATCGACCAACACGGCCGGTATTGAGCTTCAGATCCACGTTAAGACGGATGGTTCGGTCAACGCTGTTATGGACTCGACCACCGCCACCCTTTACTACAAGGACCGTCCTTTCACGACGCTCACGCTTCCAGAGCAGAACATCCGCAAGGATACCCCTGAGTACGACATCACCATCAAGGATACCGCTGTCTTTAGCGACGTTGCTGTCTTCCGTGAATTGAGCCGTGACGTTGTGATCAACAAGGAAGTCGAGATCCGCGCCAAGGCCTCGCCAACGATCCATGCCTTTGGTCTCTCGGGCAAGGACTTGGACCTTGACCGTACCATTACTGCTCGTGGTATCTGGAGCTTCAACGACCCAGCTGCTGTCATCAACGAGATGAAGGTCACGGGTTGTCCTGTTGACGAGATCACGATGGCTGTCAACATCACCATCGATAACGCTTCGCAGATTGGTCTCAACGGTATTGGCACCCTCAACATGACCTTGTACTACGAGCAGGACAAGCTCGGTTACGCTGTCATGCGCAACGGTGAGCGTGGTATGCCTCGTGGTCCAATCGACTACATCTACGATGTCCACGTTTCGCGTGAGGAAAGCCCTTTCAAGATCTTCAAGAACATGCTCATCGGTATTCTTTCGGGCAAGTCGCAGATGTACATCACCGGAGAGCACGAAGGTGCCACCAAGGCGTACCTCCTTGGCGACGCCCTCAAGGCGTACAACCAGAGCATTTTGTACACGGATGGTCTCGAAAAGGTCACGCAGGACCCAGACTGTGACTTGACCAAGATCGCCCTTGGTTAATCGGAGCGTTATAGGAAAGTGTTGTCATGAATGTACAGTTCAATTTAATCTCCACACTCTTTTTTTCTCATTGTATCATGCCTCCACATTAAGGATTCGCAAAATTGTCCTCGTGCCGGCTCTGCGCATGTGAATAGATGAAGTCCACGCATATTCTATACTGGTATGTTGTTCATTCCTCACAGCATTGACCTCTAGCGGTCAAAACTTGGTACAAGAGTGGCTTCCTGGGGTCTGCATAGGATCAGGCACTTCGATTAATAATCGCGTCACAATTGTGAAGCGCACTGCACATGCTTCGACAATTTTGATTGTTGAATCGATTTGTATGGAAAAGAATAATAGAGGAATGGAAGGAATTATCGTTTTCGGGGATTCCTGTTCCACACACTATTTTCGCAGACCGTTACTCCTTCTCCTGACTTAATGCCGTTGGAATTGGAAGAGGCGTCGAATTTGCAAGACTCGAGAGACCGGTCACCAGTTCGCAATATCTGTGTCGAAGATGCTTTCACCACAGCGACCAGCGCCACCAAAGAAGGCATTCTCGAACATGGGCTTCTCACAGGAGGACGTAGCGGCCTTTATCGATGCAAAGGCCCCGATGCCACGCCGTGGCGGCACGAGCAACAACCCACGGGACTTCTTTGTTCGCTCAGCTTCTCAGCCGAGTCAGAGTGTCAGTACTAGTAAGAATGCTTCTGTGGTGGATTTTGGACCGATAGCTCCACCACCTAGGACAGCTCGAGCTTTCTCGTCGTCCGACGTGGGCGTTCAGATGGATCGCGGGTCTGGCTTTGGGTCATGTACACAGTTGCTCTCGACGGTAATTTCCGCGCTCTTTCGATTGATCGAGGCAGAGCGCATCTACCTTGACCCGTTGGCCAACTCACCTTGCAACAACACTGTGCGTCAAGTTAAATTGTTGTACGTGACGATACTCGAAAAAATCCAGAAGGAACGCGGGGAGTGGCAGGGATTCAGCGAAATCAGCACAAACCAAGATGACACCTTGGAGGAGCCGACTGCTGCAGACGTGCTCGAAGAAGCTTTGAGTGATCTCAATGTCAAAGAGTCATTCCAGATGTTGAATGAGCTCCTCGATGTTGGGTTTCGCAACTTGCGAGGTGCTTTGGTGTCACCTGTAATCTACACCAAGTTCAAAAAGCGATTCCAGACTGAGTCGTTGTCATGCCCGCCTTCATTGAGCACTCTACTGGTAGTGCGTGCTATGCTGCACGAGATGGATCGAGAAGAGCAGCTTTGCCTGCTACGTCTCATCAGCTTTTGGAACGCAATCGCAAGTGTTGATCCTGAACGACAGGATATTCTGCGGATCATTGAAGATAGACACGCGCAAGTTTTCAGCGACTGCGTCGACTACGAGGTCATGGTAAGCCATTTGGTTGTGTTGATGGTGTTTTGAGAATGGCCACTCACAGTTCGACATGTGGCAGGGTACGCGGAAGTCTGGCCGCCCTGATACGACATCAATGGAGCTCTTGTTATTATTCGCTCACTATCGAGATGTCCTCTTCAGCGACCTTGAGGTATGGCGAACATCAATGGGTAATACGGCGAGATGTCTAATGCTCAAAGATCATATCACGTAGTACTACAGCATTCGGCAAGAAATGCAGTTGAGTGCAAACCAAGAAGAAGATATCGACCAGAACGAGAATCATGACGAAGACGCATCTGATATTCAATTGGCTAGCCCTCTGACGATGGAAGCTGTGCCAGACGAAGAGCCAGAAAAGCCGGAGGAGAGACCCCAAGTAGAATTGCGTGGGCATCGTGCATCTGTGCGTTCCACGCGACTACCGAAGATACCGATGTCTTTGTCATCACCTCCGTCGCGACGTAATGGAAGATCAGCTGCTCGGCTAGCGAGCTCTCCCAAGAAGTCCCGAATGCTCAAGCAAAATCATTTAGACGAGGAGCTGCAGCGTCTGTTCTCACAGGTTGGCTTTGGAATGGAAAACGCGAGCGTCCGTGCCGTGATGAGCTCAGCTGGCTCGCCGAAGAAACGGCACAGCTGCAGAAGCATCTCCACGACTACATGCATCATCCGCGGTCTCTTCTCCCCGAGTCAGCTCTCTCCAAGTCCAAAATGAAGAACAATACTGAAGAGAAGTCAACTCAGGATCTTGCGCTGACGTACCTGATGGTCTCAATTGCGGCAGCCACCATCTGTACAGTCGCGACCATCGCGATGTACACGATGCGGAAACAGTCGCTCTGATAACGCCGCTATGCTCATCAAAACTAGGACAATTGTTCCCGTCAATGAAAGCTAGTCTTCTGTTTTCTTGCGATCAGAACCCGCTGGTCATTCCACGTCAAAGCCTTTTTCACTGGCGCCGTCAGTCCAAAGCCCGGTCTCATCGCCACCAAAAGCTCGGATCCGTATACAGGTTGTGTAGCGATCAGCTCCCTTACGTCAGCCATGGAAGGGCCACGTCCACCTCTCACGAGAGAACGAACCAGATCGATGTGGATGGAGAAAGCGAAGCCACACACCAAGAGAGGTTGCGTGCCATGATGGCTCGTGATGGGATCAGACACAAATTGAAGCGCTCGTAATCCAGTACACGTGAATTAGCCAATCAGCGTGCGTTGCGTCGCCGACGTGTTGGTTCAGTCATGTGTTCGCCATCCGAGTCCAACACCCCCAAAACCACGGCAGTATTATCTATCGCAGGTTCTTTAATAGAGATTTTGTAAACGATACCGCTTCGTTTGACGGAACGTATTGACTTTCCAAGGTAATCCATAAAAGAGTGCGACATTTTGCGGCTAGATGGGTAACTCGGTCGTTTTTGTACGCAATTATTGACTCATTGCCTTACCAAACAAAGGTACAATTACAGCTAATTTATGGTTGTTTAGTTCGAACCACTATACCATAATATCCGTTTGATTTGAATATCTCACCTGGTTTTGGTATCTAGTCAGTCCACCGGATGCTCAGACTTGATCCCACGGTCGATGGCCGGGTGCTGCGCTCGTGTTCGGTTGGTACATTCTCCATCGCGGACAGGCTCTCTCTCCGAGGTTGGTGGGCGCTTGGGGCGCGGGTCACACACAATCCAACTTGTCGAGTCGACGCCACATCCCGCTCCGTCATGCTGCGACGCTTCCTCACGTCGGCCAGCGCGCTGCTCGCTGTGGCGGCCGCTGCGATCGCCACGCCCGAGATTTGCCAGAGCAGCGCGTTCAAGGCCCTCACCGCCACGCCGCTTGGCTCTAGTCCGCTCCTCGTCCGCTCGCTCGTCAAGGGTGACCAGGTGTGCTTGGAGTTCACCCTCTCGTCGTCGGCGCCTTCGGATACCGAATGGTTTGCCGTCGGTCTCGCTGCCACCGCGTCCATGGTGAACACGCCAGAAAGCAATGTGATGATCTACCAGAAGTCGGTGGGCGTGCCGGAATCGCACGTCATCGGTGGCTACTCGTCTGCTGAGGTTGTGAAGGAAAGCGACCAGACGTTCTTCGCGGTTCATGAAGCCTCGACCGCGCCGCTCAAGTTTAGCTACCAGCGTACGCTCGCCGCATCGTCGAAGAATGACGTGGTGATTGACCCAACCAAGGAAGCTCAGTTCATCTGGGCGTACGGCAGCTCGTGGCCGATCCGCGGTCACAAGTCTGGCACGCGTGGCACGGAGAAGTACAACTTTGTCTCGGGTGCTAGTGCCTCGGCTGATGATGACGATGACAACTTCTGCAAGGACAACAACTGTACGGCTATTGTTGGTGGCGTTGCCTTCCTTGCCATGCTTGTTGGTGGCTTTGTTGTGACCTCGCTCTTGCGCACGACTTCGGTGGGCCACGTGCTTCTTCACAAGACACTGGCGACTCCGCCAGTCAAGTCTACCACGAACGCTCCACTTGCCAGCCCATGGACCATGTTCGTCCAGAACCTCGCGGATCTTCGCATTGGTGAATTGCTTGTGATGATCGTGTTCTTGATTGCTGTCGTCGCCCTTGCCGGCCTCAGCTCGAGCAAGACCGGTATCTCCAAGTCTGGTCAGACGGCACTCCTCATCATGATGTTCATGCTCCTCCCAATCGCCAAAATCCCCCTGTGGACTGCCACCTTCGGTAGCTCCTTCGAACGTATCGTCAAGTTCCACCGATGGCTCGGCATGTTGCTCTCGTTGATCACCCTTATCCACTTGATCTTGGCGGTCGATGTTGTCAAGCCCGTGTCGTCGGAGCAGTACGGCGAGGTGATTCCATTGTGGGGTCTGTTGGCCTTCATCACCTTCGTGGCCATTGGTTTCACGGCCAATGAGTTCATGCGCCGCATGTTCTTCGATGTATTCTACTTGAGCCACCGTGTGTTGTCGATCATCGGTTTCGTGTTCACCATCTTGCACGCGCCAAAGAAGATTGGTCCTGCATTGCTTGTGCCACTTGTGTTCTACGTGTTGGGTCTCGTCAACCAATGGATCAAGTCGTACACCACAACGTACGAGGCCTCGGTGAGTGTGCACGAGTCGACCGGTACGACGACGCTGATCTTGGACTCGACGGACAAGACGAAGCAGTTTGCACAGAAGATGAACCTGTGCTCGTACTTCTGGGTGAAGATCTCGACGGTGTCCGGTATTGAGTGGCATCCGTTTTCTGCAATTGTGACACCAAACGGTGACTCGATTGCGTTCTGCATGCGTGCGATGGGTCCAAACACCAAGTCGTTCACAGCTAAAATGTTGGAGCATGGCAAGTCGACGTACACGTTGGGTGTGAACTTGTGTGGTCCATTTGGCAAGATCTCTGTGGACGTGGACCAGTACGATGTGATTGTGTTGATTGGTGGTGGTGTTGGTGTGACGCCGTTGTTGAGTGCGATCAACCAGCGTCGCTTGTTCGCTCCGAAGGGGTCGAAGGCGTTGGACTGGAACATTTTGTGGTCGGTGCGTTACACGGACGATTTGTTGATGACGGACAAGTTGATGCCATCGCGTGATCAGTTGGAGTACTCTGCGAGCAACGGCAACGTGCAACAGGATGCGTACGAGCCATTGACGGATGCTGGTGCTGCGAGTGGTTTGAAGGTGACGTGGCACTGCCATTGCTCGGAGGAGAAGCAGGATGGCTATGTGACTCGTGCGAACGGTGACCACCTTGCGTACCGTGCTGGTATTCCTGTGTTGGACGAGTACATCAATTCGAGTCGCTACATGGGTCGCAAGGTTGCTGTGTTGGCTTGTGGCCCTCCGACGATGACGGTGGAGGCTCAGGCGTTGGCTCAGAAGTGTGGTTTTGATTTCCACAAGGAGGTGTTCAACTGGTAGACGAAGTCAGTTGTTTGGAAATCCACGGGTTATGATTGAAGCAGTTGCCTCAAGAGCTGAGGTCTCGGCCGCTTCGAGTACTAGTTGATGAATGTTATTGTGGAGTAATCAATATAAGCAAACCATCTTTGATCCCGCATCTCGTTTTGTATTACACTCATGGCAGTGCTCACTGTTTCTATCGAGTTCTTTCTCTCGCTTGACGCCCTCTTCCCTTCACAGACAAAGCTTGGCGTAGAGGTTCCGGTGCAGTAAGTACTCCGTGAGCTGGGTTCTTGACAGTACGTATTGCGTACATAGATTTTCACGCTTACTCACGTCGCCCCATGACCGACCGGACGTTCTCTTGCACACCAGAGTCCAACACGACAGCGGTTGCGTGTTTCGCCATTTGTGTTGTGTGGATCGTCAGCATGGTCAGATCGATCAATTAACCAATGAGTAGCCGCCCTACAAGCTGAGACACATGGATGAGGGCTTATCCATCGGATCAGGAGTCCCACACCCGCACATTGGAGCAGGACCACCCGAAAGCTTATGCTATCTCTCCCTGTCAAGATTACACTGTTGAGAGTAATCTGCGTCGAGACGACGCAAATATTGGTGTCGTGTGCTGAGTCGCATCTTGGTCTGTTCTGTTATCCGAAGGAAGATTGAACCGCGACTCTTTCCAAGTACGCAGGCGGTCGTGACGACGACATCCATCTTTCTCCGGCGACCTATCTCATACTCATCCACACCCATTGCCCGCTTCAAGAGGCATCCCTGAACTTCGATTCCTTCCTAGGACCATTGAAATGTGACCACTTGTTGTATGGTCCCCATGGGTTCCTCCTATTATTGACTAGAGTCACACTGCCATTTGGGTGCAATGCCCAACGGAACGCACTGAACGGAATCGCGTGCGGTGGGTCGGAAGAGGTTGCGCGTCATGGCGCCACTCAGTCAACAGCTTGAAGGCGTTGTGTGGAAACTAGCCAATCAAATGCGACCAGATTACCCATCCCCCTTTTATATGTTTACACAGGTTCAACAGACCTGGAACATTGTGTGTACGCTAATGGTCACAGTTTACAATATGTATTATAGGAGGCACTGCGACATGTTGCGTCCAGAACGTCAGTTTACCATAACATGGTGATACCACATGGTCATTGACTTGATTAGTATGCCGGATTCAACCATGTTTCGTGCGAATCTAATTTGTCCTACCTGGTTTGTGGCTGTCTAACGCTGTCCAAGGCTCGAGCAGTTCTTCCGTCATGGCTTCCTTCGATGGCAATGCATCCCATGATGTCGGAGGCAACCACGACATTCACAAACCAAATTGACAAGCTACATCAACATCAAGCTACTTCATGGTGCGACGCTTCCTCACGTCGACCAGCGCGCTGCTCGCTGTGGCGGCCGCTGCGATCGCCACGCCCGAGATTTGCCAGAGCAGCGCGTTCAAGGCCCTCACCGCCACGCCGCTTGGCTCTAGTCCGCTCCTCGTCCGCTCGCTCGTCAAGGGTGACCAGGTGTGCTTGGAGTTCACCCTCTCGTCGTCGGCGCCTTCGGATACCGAATGGTTTGCCGTCGGTCTCGCTGCCACCGCGTCCATGGTGAACACGCCAGAAAGCAATGTGATGATCTACCAGAAGTCGGTGGGCGTGCCGGAATCGCACGTCATCGGTGGCTACTCGTCTGCTGAGGTTGTGAAGGAAAGCGACCAGACGTTCTTCGCGGTTCATGAAGCCTCGACCGCGCCGCTCAAGTTTAGCTACCAGCGTACGCTCGCCGCATCGTCGAAGAATGACGTGGTGATTGACCCAACCAAGGAAGCTCAGTTCATCTGGGCGTACGGCAGCTCGTGGCCGATCCGCGGTCACAAGTCTGGCACGCGTGGCACGGAGAAGTACAACTTTGTCTCGGGTGCTAGTGCCTCGGCTGATGATGACGATGACAACTTCTGCAAGGACAACAACTGTACGGCTATTGTTGGTGGCGTTGCCTTCCTTGCCATGCTTGTTGGTGGCTTTGTTGTGACCTCGCTCTTGCGCACGACTTCGGTGGGCCACGTGCTTCTTCACAAGACACTGGCGACTCCGCCAGTCAAGTCTACCACGAACGCTCCACTTGCCAGCCCATGGACCATGTTCGTCCAGAACCTCGCGGATCTTCGCATTGGTGAATTGCTTGTGATGATCGTGTTCTTGATTGCTGTCGTCGCCCTTGCCGGCCTCAGCTCGAGCAAGACCGGTATCTCCAAGTCTGGTCAGACGGCACTCCTCATCATGATGTTCATGCTCCTCCCAATCGCCAAAATCCCCCTGTGGACTGCCACCTTCGGTAGCTCCTTCGAACGTATCGTCAAGTTCCACCGATGGCTCGGCATGTTGCTCTCGTTGATCACCCTTATCCACTTGATCTTGGCGGTCGATGTTGTCAAGCCCGTGTCGTCGGAGCAGTACGGCGAGGTGATTCCATTGTGGGGTCTGTTGGCCTTCATCACCTTCGTGGCCATTGGTTTCACGGCCAATGAGTTCATGCGCCGCATGTTCTTCGATGTATTCTACTTGAGCCACCGTGTGTTGTCGATCATCGGTTTCGTGTTCACCATCTTGCACGCGCCAAAGAAGATTGGTCCTGCATTGCTTGTGCCACTTGTGTTCTACGTGTTGGGTCTCGTCAACCAATGGATCAAGTCGTACACCACAACGTACGAGGCCTCGGTGAGTGTGCACGAGTCGACCGGTACGACGACGCTGATCTTGGACTCGACGGACAAGACGAAGCAGTTTGCACAGAAGATGAACCTGTGCTCGTACTTCTGGGTGAAGATCTCGACGGTGTCCGGTATTGAGTGGCATCCGTTTTCTGCAATTGTGACACCAAACGGTGACTCGATTGCGTTCTGCATGCGTGCGATGGGTCCAAACACCAAGTCGTTCACAGCTAAAATGTTGGAGCATGGCAAGTCGACGTACACGTTGGGTGTGAACTTGTGTGGTCCATTTGGCAAGATCTCTGTGGACGTGGACCAGTACGATGTGATTGTGTTGATTGGTGGTGGTGTTGGTGTGACGCCGTTGTTGAGTGCGATCAACCAGCGTCGCTTGTTCGCTCCGAAGGGGTCGAAGGCGTTGGACTGGAACATTTTGTGGTCGGTGCGTTACACGGACGATTTGTTGATGACGGACAAGTTGATGCCATCGCGTGATCAGTTGGAGTACTCTGCGAGCAACGGCAACGTGCAACAGGATGCGTACGAGCCATTGACGGATGCTGGTGCTGCGAGTGGTTTGAAGGTGACGTGGCACTGCCATTGCTCGGAGGAGAAGCAGGATGGCTATGTGACTCGTGCGAACGGTGACCACCTTGCGTACCGTGCTGGTATTCCTGTGTTGGACGAGTACATCAATTCGAGTCGCTACATGGGTCGCAAGGTTGCTGTGTTGGCTTGTGGCCCTCCGACGATGACGGTGGAGGCTCAGGCGTTGGCTCAGAAGTGTGGTTTTGATTTCCACAAGGAGGTGTTCAACTGGTAGACGAAGTCAGTTGTTTGGAAATCCACGGGTTATGATTGAAGCAGTTGCCTCAAGAGCTGAGGCGAGACCTATTGCGATGAATGCAGAGTACACAATACAAAAACCCTAATAAACGCGTGATCAGTTGACAATCGGGGCCACTTGAAAATTACCAATTAGATAGAGCATATCACACAGGATTGTATGTCCTTGACTCTGTGCGCGTACTTGGATTTAAACCCAGCGAAATCCTCTAACTAGCGGGTAGGTTCCGGGGCTCCTTACAGTCGGAGTCGTGTAAAAGATCCGGGGAAAGGTATCCCCAGTCTGGCGGTGCGTAGTCAGTTGATCGCCTGGCTCCTCCGGATGGGCCCCAAACTCGATGGAATAATGAAGCCAATGCACGAAACCAGAAACAACTCACACACGTACAATAATAAGTACAAGGGATTCGTAGCTGTGAATGAAATAGCGACCGCGACGTTGATGGGACGCAGTCGTTCTAGCGTAGCATCGCTTCTAAATGTGACACGCCGAGGCAAATATTTACCACGATCTTTTCAAAATCTGGAGAATGTCTAGGAGTGGGGCCATTTGGCAAGGATTTCTCGCATGCCACGCCTGAAAGGCAACCCACAAAAAGCCAGACTGAGAGGAGGACAATTTTGCCTTTGCCCCCATCATCTTTCGTCAGGACATGGTTGGTGCAGTAGATTGCCTCGATGACTTGACTGAACCCATTACGTGAGAAGGGCCACCGGCAAGTAAGTGGTTGCGTGTCAATTTCTCGACTGGCTCCGGATGCTGGGACGAGCCACCTGGTTGAAGTCCGCACGTACTCAGTAGCCAATCAGAAGCCAATTACGAAAGTGACCCCAAGTCAGCCATCATTTCGCAACGTAATCTTAGGATCGATCAATGTATTCTAAGAGGTACCGAATCAAGCCTTTTTCTAAGATACAGAGAATTGTCGCGGGGGAAAGTATGCTTGATGAGAGGTACTGCGACATGTTGCGTTCAGATCGCCCTCCAGCCAAATGACGGTGGCTTCATCGTCGGAATGCCTCGCTTGCACGCCGATTTGCACCGTGTTTGGTCGTGCTCATGTGTATCGCACCTGATTCGTGTGAGTCTAACGGCCTCCATGGTGTCTGATCGCGTGTTCAGACCTCCTCAGAAACTTCCTCGCATGGTGTCCTCGGATGGAACCAGAGCTCACTCGTGAATTGGGCAAGCCACGGACACATCAGCGGACTCCATGCTGCGAAGACTATTCTTGATCGCTGTGAGTGCCGCGGCAGTGGCCTATGCGGCCGTTCCGACGTCCGAGATTTGCAAGAGCGCCGAGTTCCAGGCCCTCACGCTGCTGCAGGTGGGCAAGAGTCCACTGCTGCTTCGCTCACTCATCAAGGGCGATCAGGCGTGCCTGGAGTTTACACTTGCGTCTACTGTGCCGTCGAACACCGAGTGGTTTGCGGTGGGCTTGACAGCCACGGCTTCGATGGTCAATACGCCTTACAGCAATGTGATGCTCTACCGCAAGTCAGTGGGTGTGCCAGAATCGTATTCGATTGTTGGCAAAGACAGAAGTGATGTGAGCAAGGAAGCCAACCAGAAGTTCTTCGTGGTCCATGAGGCCAAGACTGAACCGCTTAAGTTCAGTTACCAGCGGACGCTCGCTGCTGCGTCGGAGTACGACATGACCATTGATCCAATTCAAGATATGGAATTCGTCTGGGCGTATGGCAGCTCCTGGCCCATCAGTGGTCACAAGGGAGGCACCATTGGTGTGGAGAAGTACAACTTCGCCACACGCGTCAGCTCGTCCGTATCGCTCTCGCCCATTGCATGCTCTGGAGCGAGGTGCACACCGATTGCTGGGGGCGTGGCCCTTCTGTCCATGCTCGTCTTTGGTTTGCTCTTCACCTCAGTGTTCAAAGAGACCAAATTTGCCCGCACCCTTCTTCACAAGACTCTTGCCACCCCTCCTGTCAAGTCGACCACGAACGCACCGATTGCTGGCCCGTGGACCATGCTTGTCCAGAACCTCGCAGATCTGCACATTGGTGAACTGGTCATCATCATCATATTCGTCCTCGCAGTGGGTGTTCGTGTCCTCATGACTGCCGACGATTCAGATATTGTGAAGTCAGGCCATGCTGCCCTTCTCATCATGTTGTTCATGCTCGTCCCAATCGCCAAGATCCCCCTGTGGACCGTGTCCTTCGGTAGCTCCTTCGAGCGTGTCGTGAAGTTCCACCGGTGGCTCGGGATGTTGCTCTCGGTGATCACCCTCATCCACTTGATAATGGCCACAGATGTTGTGGATCTCACGTCGTCAGAGAAGTACAACGAGGTCGTTCCATTGTGGGGTTTGTTGGCCTTCATCACCTTCGTGGCCATCGGTCTTACGGCAAATGAGTTCATGCGCCGCATGTTCTTCGACGTCTTCTACCGAGTCATCGTGTGCTATCGATTTTGGGTTTCGTGTTTACGATCTTGCACGCTCCAAAGGAGATTGAAGTGGCATTGGTAGTACCACTTGTGTTCTACGCACTCGGTCTATTGAGCCAGTGGTTCAAGTCATATTCGACGACGTACCAAGCGACGGTGAGTGTACATGAGCCAACAAAAACAACAACATTGGAATTGGATTCGACGGACAAGACGAAGCGGATCGCGCAAACGATGAACTTGTGCTCGTACTTTTGGGTAAGGGTTCCGACAGTGTCTGGTTTGGAGTGGCACCCGTTCTCAGCCATTGTCACACCACACAGAGACTCGATTGCGTTCTGCATGCGTGCGATGGGACCAAACACCAAGTCGTTCACAGCTAAAATGTTGGAGCAGAGCAAGTCGACGTACGCTTTGAGCGTGAACCTCGTGCGGTCCGTTTGGGAAGATCTCCTTGGATGTGGATGCTTATGATGTGATCGTGTTGATTGGTGGTGGCGTTGGTGTGACTCCGCTTTTGAGTGCGATCAACCAGCGTCGCTTGTTCGCTGCGAAGAGTACCAAGTCTGCGGAATGGAACATCTTGTGGTCGGTGCGCTACCCGGACGACTTGCTCATGACGGATAAACTCATGCCCTCTGGTGACTCGATCGACTCAGCAAGTAGCATTCAGGACGCTTACGTACCACTCACAAGCGATGGTGCGGGATTGAAGGTCACATGGTATTGCCATTGCTCGGAAGAGAAGCAGGATGGCTACGTACCACGTGCAAACGGTGAACAAATCGGATACCGCGCGGGTATTCCTGTTTTGGACGAGTACATCAACTCGAGTCGCTACATGGGTCGCAAGGTGGCAGTGTTGGCTTGCGGTCCACCGACGATGACGGTGGAGGCTCAGGCGTTGGCTCAGAAGTGTGGCTTCGATTTCCACATGGAAGTGTTCAACTGGTGAGCTGATAGGAAATGGATCGCACACGCGTAAATAGGAGATAACGGTATGGACTATTCGATATAATCAAAATCATCTTTGATCCCGAGCCACTTGTCTACCTGTGGGCGCACACTTGTCAGTCAGTACTTGGTCTCTCATATCCTGCTCGTTCCGTACCTCTCCGGTAGAACACCCACGCTTCTGTGCGACCCACGATCGGACAGTGTACACGTTGTCTGTCCAGCGATCAGCTCCCACTTTGGCAACTTGCATATTCCGCTCTATAGACGCAGTTATCAGGTGACCGAATGTCCACGAAAATACAAGTGGGGAGGAGCATGTACACACCTAAATGCTCGAGAATCGCTGGGTCGTTATCTGCGAGATGTTGGATCTTGGCTTTCATATCCTTCACATGGGTCTGCAACTCCGCAAGACGCTGTAGCTTGGCAACTCGATCGTCCTGAGCAATAGAATCCCCAGTTAGCCAGTATCCTCCACGAAACAAGAGCAGTACACCCACTCACCGAATCCGTGCGGAGCGACTTTTGCTTTTCCACTTCTTGCTTCACTTTGCTTAGTTGCTCGCTCGTCGACTGCTTGCGCTGCTCGAGTTCACTCAGTTTCCGCTTTCGTTGCTGCGAAACTTTGCTGGGGAACGACCAAAAGTAGTTGCCCGAGCCAATCTGAGAGATCCCATCAGTTGCCGTGTTCACCACCAACACAAATGATGCTTATACCTTGTCAAAATCCACCAGCGCATCGTCCACAAGCGCTTGGTTCACATCCTTGATAGTCTGCAGCACTGTAGGGAGAGTGACACATACCGTGGTCAATACAACAGAGTTTGCAAGACCAGCAATCACTTGCTAAACACTCCTACCGACACCAGCTTTCGCGCCCAGTTTCTCGATTTCCTTGATATTATAGACGTCCTTGGACTCGTGATAGATCTTGAGGATGCGCTCACGCTTCTCCTCCAGAGACACGCCCTTCTTGCGCTTGGACATGGCTTCTAGGCGACGAACACCCAGCGAATGCGCTCGAGTTCCTCGCGCTTGGAGCTTTTCGAAGTCGAGCCATTGCCGCCATTTTCAACCACCGATACGAACACGTTCTTAACCGTCAACTACGGGATGTGTCTAGATTAGGCGTTTTAGGACCTAGAATTAGTGCAGCTCCTTGACCGCGCCGACGCGGGTGGCTGCGCGTTCCAAAGCTTTCTCGGCGTACGAGAGGAGATCTTCCAACGATCCGTCGTTCTGGATGACCAAATCCGCCTTCTGAACCTTGTCCTGAGGTCATACACATCGAATAAGTCATCTATACGCCATGCAATCGGAGAATTACACCGGGGAACACGTACATGGAGCTTCATTTGGGCTTGGATGCGCTTCTGGGCGTCTTCCAGACTCAAGTTGTCACGCTTCATGAGACGCACCAGTTCGTTCTTTTCCGAACACGCGACCACAATCGTCGGGTAGCAAAAGTGCTCGAGGAGGTTGGTTTCAAAGAGCAATGGCGCATCAAACACCACGAGACGCTTGCGACGGATTAAGCGCTGGTACACGAGTTGCTTGAACATTTCCCACATGATGAATTTCTACAGTGGGACAAGGTAGTGAGATGGAGCGGTTCTCGGAGGGTGAGGGCCAAACCAGACACGTACATGAGTACAGGCATTGAGAACCTTGCGCTTGGCTGGGTCGGCAAAGATGATCGCTCCAAGCTTGGCGCGGTTGAGAGTCTTGTCCTTCTCATGCAGCACTCCGGTACCAAAGTTCTTCACGATTGCGTTGTAGGCTCCACGTCCAGGGAGGACCACTTCCCGCGCGATGACGTCGGCATCGACAATTTCTGCTCCCTTCTTCACGAACAATTGGGACACCGAGCTCTTGCCAGTGGCGATACCACCGGTCAAGCCAACCGCAACAAGCGACGCGCCGAGTTGCTGTCCAACGACCAATGAGCCTGCCGCGATGAGGGCGCCAGTCAGAGGCAACTAAAACCAACGAGCGATTAGAAAAGAAGCAGACTCGTCTCAAAAACGAGCAGCTACGTACCACCGGGGTGACAGCGAACGGCGAGAGCAGAATGAGCCAGCGCTTCCAGGAGCTGACGTCAAACTTCTCCTTGAAGAATCCGGAGGGCACGCCCACGAGGAGCCCTGCAATCGGCAGGGCGAGGAAGAGCAGCATCTCGTCTCGCTTGGTCTCAGCTACGTCAATTCACCCCCAAACACGTCGATTGATTCGCTTCACCCATTTTGACCAATCACACAAGAGGTCTAACCAATTATGGCCAACCAGATGGTTGTATAATGAGAGTGTTGATCACTCCTCACCTTCTGTGTGAGGAGACACAGACCTCGAAGCTCCTGGCCACGATGACGTCGACCATGCGGCTCTTCTGGGTCCTCATGGACTCACCACTGCTGCTGGACTTCCTCGAGCCGAAAGACGTCATCAGCGCGCTTCATGCGAGCCATGAACGGCTTCTGGACCAACCAGCGGTGCTGTATCAATGGATCCGTACGCGTTTACATCCGCATTGGAAAGCGCTCCCACCGACGCCACCGCGCGAGTATCTCCATCCACGAGTGCTCTTCCAGCTCCTCGAGCAGCTCCATGTGATGTCGACATGTAAGTGACCACGGTGGTGTGTGGATTCATAGTCAGGTAGCTGCGTGGGGTGCATGGATGTCATGTATTACTTGTGCGGGAGAGGGATCTATCGAGATGGATACGAGTTTTGACGGTGGACTGTGCTGCTCTAGATGAATTCTCCGTGCGATTCGACGAAGAGCGTCGTGCAGAGAAGCTCCGACTGACGCATTTCGATGATGGCTCGCTGTGTCGCACAGCAGCCTATGGCTCCATCTATGCGAATCGCCACTGCGTCCATGACGCGGTCAACTACTGGGAACTTCGTGGCATCACAGTGGGATGCTACGTGGGCGTCGCGGAAGAAGTGGACGCCGAGTTCTTTGCACGCACAGGATTCCACTTTGGACAGCATTTCGACTTGCGTCCGAACGTCTTCCTCGCCAAGAAAGTCCCCGCCTGCAATCTTCTCCCTGCGATCATGTATGCGCAAACGGGCGAGATCACCACTGGCGAGTTCCGCGGACCCCGCCTGCCGCTCCCCGGTGGATTGCGCTCCATGCGCGCGACGACGATCAGTCCGGACGATAGTGTAGGGATCTGTGTGGATCTTTGGCAGGGTCAATTGCTTTTCTTCCTCAACCGGGTGTTGCAAGCAAGGATCGCTTTGGATCGGCGACGGCGTTATGTACCCGTCTTCACGTGTCAGACGTATACATCGAGTTTATTTCTTCACTTAGACGCCACGCCGCCGTGGGATCAGATCTACGACCACGCTGCGTTCCGTGAAGAAGCTCAGTACCTCGCGATCCAGCCAGTCAAGACGCATGCACAGAGCCATCCTGGTCAAGCACGCTACCACTAGCTCTTACGCCGTCGAGCCTTGGATGGTGATGACGATCTTGCGGTCGTGACCGTTGCCCCAGCCGCCCGAGTTGCGGTGCTCGCACAAGTAAATGCCTGCAGAATTACATAGGATATCCGTTTGTACACTCTCTCATCGCCATTGACGTACTGGAAATCACAGACCTTGCCACGTGCCGAGGTTGAACTTGCCATTGGTAATTGGGATGTTGAGCGAAGCGCCGATGAGCGTCGACTTAATATGCGCTGGCATGTCATCTGTGTGCTCCTGTCAGATCTTTGCTCATTCATGTATCGGCATTCAAAGCCCACACCTACCATCGCCTTCATCAGTGTGCTTGAAGAACTCGCTGTCATCATCCACGCGCGTCAGTAGACTCACGACCAGTGCGAGCCGGATCGATCCTACCGGTTCCATGACTCTGGCACAATGCGGTTGAACGCGCCTTCCATGTCGGTTCTGCATCACACAAACTAAACTCGGAACTCGTTGCATCAAGTGTGAGCCCACATGTGATCTTTGTACCGAACATCCGAGTCGCAGTTCTCGTTCAACGACAGCGACGCCGACGTGTGCTTAATGAAGAGGTTGGCCATGCCCACCTTCACCTGGCGCAGCTCTGGGAGCTACAAACACCTTCACATTAGCATCAATACCCGCCACAGCACTAGCATCGCAACGCCAAACCTGCTTCTCGATCTCATGCGTCATCACTTTGAGCGGCAACAAGACACAGATATGAGAAACCCATGCAACGGGACGCACGGAAAGAGCCTATGAAAAGAAAGCGTACAGTGGAAGCCACGGCCTGGCGCCGTCAGTCGGATCTCCTTCTGGAACCACGTCGCCATCGTTGCTTTCTTTGCTTGTGTGCTTTTCGCAGTTTGCCAGGCAAGAGATTTCGGATTGGACAGAATGCATCGCATGTATCCATAGGATTGGTGGAAATCCATTTTCTATATTGTACGATAGAACCCAGATCTAATTACTCTAATATATGATACGACACTAGGGCGTCCCTGACAGGGCGCCATTGTGCATCAGCATTTCTCTCTCATTGAAGTCTATTGAGTCGTTTTACACGTGCTCTATAGCTGTTTGAACTACACCCTGTCAATTTACCGCTAAAGTTCTACTTCAGTAGTTGCTTTGCCAGCGCGCGTGGTCTCCCGAAAGATACGTTGCCAGTGTTGTTGTGCCTGGTCGATCGGTCGGGTGGAGTGTCGCTGCACTCGTTCGGGTGGTCGCCCCGTGGGTCGCTGCTGCTCTCGCCATTCGGTTGAACTCACTCTGATGATGGTGCCAATGTCGGACGCCTAAACAGTCCGCCAATCGTCGTGCCACCGCATAGAATCCGAGTAGTCTCTTCTTTCTGGGCGGTTTGTATTTGCTCATTTGCTGGTGGACGAGCGAGCTGCTGCCAACCACCTCAAGTGGTGTCCATCCCTTCTTCTGAGCTTCCTTCAGTCCTGCGATCAGGCCTTCGTACATGACTTGATTGTTGGTTGTGCCAGAGAGGCTCATGCTTGTGCTCCATACGATGTCTGCTTCCGTCGCCGTTTCAGTGCTCTTGACCATGACGGTTCCAGCTCTGCTCCGTTTGGATTTCTGGTCGGTGTGGCCGTTGAAGTACAGTATGTACCGTGTCGTTGCTCTATCGGTGGATCTTGGGTCACGCTCGAGAGTGTTCTGGGTCTTCAGCTTCTTAAGAATGTTCCATCCGAGTCGTCTCGAGGCGCGTGTCTGGTGTAGGTCGCGCTGTAGGCACTGAGTTTCCGTTCGGATCGCTCCGATGTGGATCGCTAAGGCCTGGTCGTCAGACCACCTGTTGTCTTCGTCGTGCATACCGTTTCTCCATCGCCATAACACGTTCAGGGTGACCAGCACATGCTGTTTCCAGAGGTCCACAATCTTCGTTCGTGCTATGGTGACTTCTGGTGCGTCAACTGTGCTCGGGTGGGGCTTTTCCCAATCCCACAGCCCAGTGGGGTTGGCTGACATGCTTAGGCTGAATACTTCGTGGCAGAACTGGCGTGGGTGGCTTCGCTCCCATCCCTTGCCGCTTGGAGTCCAAGCATCTTCCAGCTGTGACCACAGCGCCTGTGCCTTTGGACAGAACCAGAAGATATGAGAAACTCTGCCACATTGTGCATCAGCATGCTGTGGTGAAGGAGAGCCGAGAATCCCACGCGATAAACGGAAACATGGACGCTTCCGGGATGGCAAAGATTGGTGATGATGAATGAAATTGACCAAAACTCAGCTTAGGGAGATTTCGATTCGCCACAACAGTCAACATTCTATCCGTTGAAATACGATCTCCAGTTGTGATAAATCCCACGAAACAGGTATTAGTGATTGTCATGAAGAGCGATAGTTCTTGGCCTTCGCCAAGAGAATTTCAGCTTTGATGTTGTTATTAGTGCTAATTTACAGGGCTATGTTCATTAGGAGAGTACACCTGTGGGGCGATCGCTGGCGCGCTGGGAGTGCTGCTCGTAGTATCGATCCATGAGCAGTGTTTGCAACTGCAGGTCGCGCCGTCTCTCGGCGAAATGCAGTGACAAGCCACCAACGCGTGCGCCAAACTGTAGCAGGAGCTTGGTAACTTCATAGTTGCCCAGTAGCGATGCAGCGTCCATAGGGTACGTGCCGTTGTTTTTTGGCAGGTGAGCGTTCGCACCCGCGAGAAGCAAGACACGGACGACCTGGGTATGACCCTTCTGACTCGCGACAAAAAGCGAGGTCGTGCCATTTCGAGTCTGGAGATGCAGGTTTGCACCGTTCGCCACGAAGAACTCGACCATCGGGAGGTGTCCTTCCTCGCAGGCTATGTACAGTGGCGTCAGCCCCGATCGAGTCTGGTCGTTGATGCAAGCTCCTTCTCGAAGAAGAAGGTGAGCTACCGCGGTGTGGCCCATTCGAGCTGCGATATGCAACGCAGTGGAAAGATCTTCCATCCGCGCGTGGACATTGACCTTGTGTCGCACCAAGAGATCGACGATCGATACCTTTCCTTCTTGGGCAGCGATGTAGAGGCACGAGACACCACCAGCGTTAGGTCGACGGAAGTTGGGGTTTGCACCACGCTCCAAGAGCAATGCCACGACTCGTTCATGGCCCATTTGACAAGCTAGATAAAGCGGCGTGACACTGTTGTCCATAAGGACGTTGGCGTGGGCATCGGTGAGATTGAGTATGTCACGGACGATATCTTCGTATCCGCGCTCGCAAGCCAGAAAGAGCGCTTGTGTGTGCTGCAAGAGCTGGCGGGCGGATGCAGTGTTCGATCGTCGTGTGGATCGCTCAGCTCCTAGCAATCGAAGGACAGTCTTGTGATTGCCGTTCTTGGCTGCAACACACAACGCCGTCGCACCACCGACGACTGAGCAAGTGGTCTGTGCATTGCTGGTAAGCAGAACATCGATCACGTCGTCCCAATTCATCTCGGTCGCAATATAGAGCGGGGTGGCCAGGCAATGGGTTCGCTTGTTGATATCAGCACCAGCTTCGAGAAGCAAGCGGACGACATCGGTGAGTCCGTTGGTCGCCGCAATACCGAGTGCCGACGCATTGTCTTTGTCCGTCAACTCGACCCATGCGTTCCCTTCCACCACGAGTGATGGGACGATGTTGGTGAGCCCATTCTCGCAGGCCATGAGCAGTGCCGACATGTAGTCACCCCGATGCAGCGGCGCATTCACCAACGCAGCTTTTCCGTAGCTCAACAACGTCCCATAGAACACACTGATGGACTTCTTGTTTGATACCTGTGACTGCAACCAGCGCGCCGCTCGACTCACAAACTCTTCTTGCAATGCCGTGAGGTGAGGGAGATCGCTCAGTTCGTTTGAGACAAGGAAGTCTAACTCTTCCAGGAGATCGTCCCAGTGCATATGGTGGAAAAAGTCGAAATGTGCTGGCGTGTGCATCGCATGAATCTGCTGGAGAGACGGAAACTTGCTTTCAAGACCGTGAACTATGGTGTGACTGATGCGAGTGTCACTGAAATCGAGTACTTGAAGCGATGGATGCCGACCGTTTATCTTGTCGGGACCAAAGCTGCCGGTGATATGCTTGCAGTGCCGCATGGAGATGGTGTGGAGGAGTTGAGACTGTGCGTTCAGAATGGACAGCAAGCCGAAATCCGAGATCTCGAGGCAGTCGTCCACGATAATGTGCTCGAGATTCGGCCAATAGCACGATGTAAGCACGAGCAGATCACGATCACTCAACGAGCGTTGGCCGGTGAAATCGATGCGTCTGACGGACCCGTAGCTGTGGATTACTGAGAGGAAGGCGCGGTCAACCGTAGCACTGGTGATCGGTGACCGGATTGAGAGATCGAGGTTATCGACGGACATGGCCTGGATGATCTTCATCCACGACCGGCAGCACGATTTCAAGAGTTGATGTTCGCGGACGTCCATGAACGAGAAGATCCATCGGATGAGGCCTTCTTCCCGGAGATGGAACTCGAGATCACACGTTCTCCGTCGAATGCGAGCGAACGACGAAGGAGAAAGTGCTCCTTGCGATACATTCGAGTCGGAGCGCAATGCTCGACGTTCGCGCTTCAGGAGCCCAGAAGAGAGACGCCGAGTAGAGGTACGCGGGAACGAGAACTCATCGTCGGTGTCTAGATCGCTCGCTGGGTTGTTGACATGCTCCAGGGTTCGCTTCATGATGTTCGCCGCGATGAAGAACTTCCTCTCTTTTAGTTGGGCGAGAGTGGTGCCCGTTGCAATTGTGGTGGCAAGGGATCGCAGTGACGTCGCACGCCACGGCCTCGACGTCGTCTTCGCTCAAAGACGTGTCAGAACGAGAGTAGCACTGCTGCGAGGAGTAAGATCCCATCTTGTCGTCCTCTTCTCGTCTCTTGCAGATGGCTCCCTCCCAGCTTTATCCCAGTCCCCAGCCCACATGGAGAGGCTAATAAGGTTAGGCGGTATTCTTGGATGACACAGTCCAGGTGATCTTGGCAGAGTGCATGGAATGCAACAAGACTAGGCTCGAGCTTTCCTATATGGATCCAGATGACGAAAATACATGCTTATAGCCACAGCCGGGGTTCAGAGCCCGAAGGCTATGAGAACGCAATTTGGGCATGGGGCGTAAACACTCAGGCGGCACGAGTAGCCGAGGTAGGACGCAGGAGATGCCACAGCAACTGTGCGGCATTTTGAGGAGCCACACACGTCAATCAAACCAATCAGAGACCATTGGGATCTAGAAAGTACAAGACAATAGCCAATCAACGACAGTTTGGTGTTTTGCTCAGAGTTTGACATCAAAATGCTGTCCAGTTAGTCGACGGTAGAGGTCGTAGTGCACAGTGGCATCTGCGGTGCGTTGCTTTGACAAACTGAGCAGGGCAATGCGCTGGGCGACATCAGCATCATCAGGAACCAAGGACAAGGCCCTGTGATAATGCTCGAGTGCCTCCGACGTCTTGCCAAGGGCTTCGTACACTTTGGCTACGTTACGATGCACCGATGCGTCCTGTGGAGCCAGTTGCACAGCTTTGAGACAGCAAGCGAGAGCTTCGCTGTACTCGCCTCGACGTGCCAGGAGCACAGACATATTGACATGGGCCCATGGGAACGTCGGCCAGAACTGAATGACCTGCGCGAACTTTTCCTTGGCTTCTTCATACTTGCCCTGCTCCATCAACGACAATGCCATCTCGTTCCAGACCTTTGGTCCGCCTTCCTTCGTCAGCACTGCGATGCGAGCATGGCGCGCGTGGTTCTCCTGGTCGCCCATGGATCGGTACAACACGGCGAGATTGTGATGCGGGTCCGGATCCATCGGGTTCTCCTCCACTTTGTGCTGGAAGTACGCAATCGCTTCATCGCGCTTCATTGCTGCCGTGGTCTGCGTATCGTACAACACACTGATGCTCTCTCCTCGGCGAATCGTATAAATAACCATTTTCCCGCCTCCCAGACGCCTCCATGCGTGGGATTTCAGCATCTCACACAACATGCATCCTATTAGCACGCCCTCCGCACTTCATACAGAGCCAAACACATGCAAACACGCTCTCTACCGCGTCCTATTCACGACCACCTCGGCCATTCCGCCGCGTGGATGGAGCTCCTTATGTTGCGGGTCCATCATGGGTCTAAAAAGGTTAACTTAAGGTGGTCCACACCAGTCGTCACCTTGAATTTCAAATCAAAGTGCCTAGTTTCCCTCGCACTTGGCGCTCGACGACGAAGATGGCGGACGAGCATGCAGTTCTTAGCGACATAGAGGCGGCCCCGACGGGCGGCATGGCCACTGCGCCGTCCACACCCGAGCGATCGAACAAGCGCAAGCGCTCGGCGGCGAATTCGCCCTCCACGACCAATGAAGAGGCCGAACTGGCTCGTCGGCGACGTCGACGGCAGTCGCTCGTCTTCCAGAAGCGCCGCATGTCGCTCACGAGAGGCATCAGCGGCTCAGCGGAAGATGCGCCGAACCGTCAGTACATTAGTGATATGTACTCGACGATTATCAAGATGTCGTCCGAGAACGTACGTGGTGGTCTAACGAGGAGCTCCATGGAGATTCCGACTGACGTGGTGGGGTTTGCATAGAAAATCAACATCAAGAACTCATGGTCGTTGCATCTGATCGATCACATGGAAGATATCCTCTCATCCTCGCAGTACGTGGGGTTTGTTTCCGTCGTTGTGGGCGTGTCGGGAGAAGATAACGGGAAGATCGTTCGTGTAGGGCGGGCGTGCAGGATGGTGAAGAAGAAGACGATGGCACGTTCAATTTCCAAAAGGCCAGTTGCACATTGGACGCCAGTGTCAAGATCTACTCGTACCGAGTGGACGATACGTGGACGTCGTCGTACAAGATTCTCGAGAATCTCTCCCGTAGCGGCAATGACAAGCGCGGTGGTATGGATCATTGGGATGGGTGGAATGGATCTAGGATCTGATTCCGTTCGTGTTATGTAGGTGAGGATGACGATGAAGACGGTGGCGATGCCGATGGTGACGGAGAGGATCGCCGGCGCAAGAAGAAGGGGTCGTCGCGAAAGACCGCGAATGCCACCAAGTCGATCGAGAAGAACCTCAACAACATCACGCTCAAGAGCTACGAGTTGGAGTTTGAGCCGGACCCACTTTTCCACAAGGTAACACAGTTCATATGGACATAGTGCGTGTTTGTGGCTAACCGTGATGTGCGATAGATGTCTCAAACGTTCGACGAAGGTGGCGCGAAGGGTATGCTTCTCGCAAACCTTGGTGTGTATGACGGCGCCAAGATCCTTCTGAACTCGGCCGACGTGCAGCTGTCGACGCGAAAGTTGGTGGAAAGAGAGGAAGCCTCGCCTGCTGAGGCAGAGAGTGAGTCTCATGTGACAAAGACTGTCGATCTCACCCCGCTCGGAAATCTGGCGTGTTTCACGCGTGATATCATGGTACGATGTAGTACGACCTCATTCTGCTGGCTATCAAGGCTGATGTTTTCCTGTGTTTACAGTCTTTGGAGATTTGTCCGCCATTCAAACGACTCTACAACCAAGTCGAAGAGCTCCGCGGGCCTGACCACACGCAGCAAAAGGTTATCATGCGCTCGAAAGTACTCCAGTACGAGAAGAAGCCGTTGCTGCGTGCCGGTCTGAAAGCCCCTGCCCCATCGACAGCCGATGAAAATGGCAGTGTCGAAGATTATACCGAAGAAACCGACGTGGGCACTGCAGATGAAGCCGACACTGCAGACGAGCAAGGCGATGCCACCGGTGATGACGATGATGGCGACGACAACAACGACGTTGACGACGGTAATGATTACGACTTCCAGCCAGCTGAGATGGAGGTTGAGGACGAAGATCCAAGTCAGACAGACCTAAGTCAGGCGGACCTAAGTCAAGTGGACCCAAGTCAGGCAGATCTAAGTCAAGCCGATCCAAGCCAGGCTGACCCAGAGGGTGCCAACTCCGCACTGGAAGAATCTTTTATCGCTCCCACTGGCGACGAAGATGACATGTTTGAGGAAGAAGAGGAAGATGAAACGATCGTCGACCGTCATGTGGATCCTGTGGTCAATGAGGAGCCGACCGTCCCTCAAATCAAGAGTTCAGCGGATTACTTCCGCTCGCAGCGAAGTGATGAAGTGAAGAAAGAAGAGGAAAGCGCGTACTCTCAATTGATCGAGACTGCGTTGATGCGTTCGGTTGAAGTTGGCCTTGATGGCAACGACCAGGCGCAGGACGATTACTCTTATTTCGATGTGAAGGTGCTGAAGAACTGGGCTGGTCCAACTCACTGGAAATTCCAAACCCCACGGAAAATCTCCGCCAAGGTTCTCTATGGAATGGACAATGACGAAGAAGGTGAGGTAGCCAAGCCAGCAACCAAGACACGGGCAAAGAAGCAAACAGTCGCAACCGAGAAGAAGTCTCTGATCATTGACTTCATGTCAGCCGATACACCTGATCTCACAGCGTTGTTGAAGGCTCCTCGTGCTGAATCGAGTATCGTGCTGTCCAAGCTAGTTGTGGGTCGCCAGTTGCAAAAGTCCTCGGATTTGGTGTTCCCAGTTGACGCGCACGTCGAGCCTAAGCAATTCTTCCGTCACTTCATGAAGCCTCGACTTCAGTTGTTCCATCGCCGTCGTCAGTCGCGGCCCAGCGTCGCTCGTTTCTCCCTGGGTGGTTCGTTGTTGCCTCCAAGTGATGACCCAGCTCCGTTCGAAAATGGAGTGGATTACGAGAACCAAGATTTTGACGGCGGTTACAGTGATGACGGCGGAAGTGATGGCGAAGCAGATCAGGAAGACGACCTGTACTCATCACACGGTCTCGTCACAGCGGAGCGCGTCGTGGAGAAGATTGATGTCCACTATGAACGCATCGCAAAGCGCGTCGACGTCAAGAAACTCAAGACCAGTATCTGGACGCACTTGGAGAACGACACTGGCATTGTCCGATCTGTTCCGCGTGGCAAGAAGCGAGGTCGAAAGGGCGGAGAGGAGGAGAGCGAGGACTCTGAGTCCGAACAGGTTGAGTCGACTTCAGCTCCTTCTACCACGACATTCGACAGCGTGGTTAACAGCATCAGCGACAAGGTATGTTTGGAACATCGAATGGTACACTTGGGACGTGACCTGACTGTTTTTGATTGTAGGTTCCGTCGAATGTTACGGTCTCGTTCTACTTCATCTGCATGTTGCATCTGGCAAACGAAAAGGGATTAAGTCTGGTTGGCCAAGACGATCTGACCAACTTTGAGATCAAGAAGGAAGAGACGACGGAGTCGTGATAGGTGACAGTTCGCTGTGTTCAAGTACAAAGAAAAGGAAGAAGTGTTTTGTGTCATGCATAGATAATCGAGGAATAGAGTTGCAACGGAGCTGAAAGCCCCGCCACGAGTCTACCAAGTCCTTATATCCGCCATCCCCGCTTCTGGGAATTCGAGTCGCTAGTGGTGCTGCTCTGTGTATCACTGTCCTCACTAAGAAGGCTGACGCGTTCTGGGGCGTAAAGATCTCGGGCGTCTCGCGCTACCGTCTTCTTGCTCTTCAAGATCGATGCTCCGGGCTTGAATGGAGTGGGTAAGACGACTGGCATGACCTCGTTGAAATCTCTCATCGCGTCTTCAAGTGAAAGATGATCGGCCAGCAGACTTGTCCGTTGTGGAGACGACGATCGACCCACGTATGGCTCATACGGGAAGGCTTTGTGATGCGCAAGGGCGACAAAGCACATTTCGAAGCAGATCAGCAGGTTCTGGATGCCTGTGGTGACGTTCTCGACACTCCATGAGCCGATTTCGTGAATAATCTGGAAACGCGAGAGGAAAGCGAGTACAACACTCTGCCAGAACGATAGGAAGAGCACGGCCTTGATGCACAAGAACTTGGGCACAGGGTTGTATGGCTTGAGATGATCCCCAAGCGCCAAGTAGAAGAGTACGAGATAGTAGAAGGCGTACGTAATAGACGCGTTGACCACCAGACTAATGTAGAGATAGCCCTTAGTCACGCTGAAGTTGCCTTGATCGTAGACTCCGTAGACCTGCAACACGATGGCGAAGAAGGCCATCAACGGCTTGAGGACAACGAACTGCATGGTCGCCATTTTGCAGTCTCGAAGGAACTCTGGACCCATCCGGATGGGCGAGAGCCATCGGTTAAAGGGGAATGGGTGAGGCAAGTCTGGGAGGCGGTTGAGAACCTAATGCCATAACATCCATGAGCCATGAGCATTCTCGAGATGGTCAAGAGTCGATTGATCGACTTACCGCGACGACTTTTTCGTTGCTTCCATCGCCCAGATACGCGATCATGAGCGCCAAGAAGAGGTAGATGACGTAGCCTTCGTACGAATCTCGCATCAAATCCAAATAAAGCGCCGCATCCTATGCATACCATATCACCGGACAAAATGAGCTCTTCCCCCCTGCGACCTATGACACCGACTGACTCGTCTACCTTGAAGCGCAGGGAAAGCCACGAGTCCGTCGCGTAGATGGGCACCATCCACAGAATCCCAACGATCTAAAAGACCAAAAGTTAGTACAGTGTGATCTAATGGCGGGGTCATCTTGATCGCACCTTGCTCTGGACAATCGGGTGCGTGAAGTTGTGGAGATGGCCGCGAATGAGCTTGATGGAGGCCACCACGGCGACGGCCACACACACGCCGGCCACCGCCCACATGATCTTCTGCACGCGGGCCTCGGCCATGGCGATCTCGGCGTCGTCCGCGTCCAGCGCGCTCATGCTCCAGCTCATGATGGCCGGAAAAGGTCGAAGTGGCCCCAAAAAGAGCTTTTCATAGCTTCCATCTGAGTCTGATCTGAGGCGGAGAACGAGGAGAAACCTTACGAGTCTAGGTTTTATGGACTGGATTAGGACACAGCGTGATTACTTCCACTTGTACTGGCAGTGATCACCACAAGTTCTCATTTGAAATGCACTTCCGTCGCGCATGCAACGGTAAAGCGCATAGCACGACTTGTCTATGGATGTATACACCTGTAACCACACGAACTGGAGTCTTGAGAGCCCTTTAGTGGCGAACAGAACGGATTTCTCGGCGATTCATCTCATATCGGTTAGGAACCTGTTAACCTGCACTCCCCGAGTTGGTGGCGTGGAATGATGGTCTCTGGATTGGTGCGAAGGTCGAGGAGCTCAGTTCCCAATCGACAGCACGATGCTGATGCTCACAGGTCTCAAGCGCGCCACTGCGCGGACTCCAGGTCTCTACAATGCAGCGACGCTGCGTCTACGAACATCCCAGCTTCTAGATCGCCCGCTCTCGACTGGTCGTCCGCTGGCTTCGACGCTTTTCGAAGGGATCCACAGCGAGAACACGCGATTGGGCCAGCCAAACGACCGTGCCAGTCCATTGCCTGGGCGTCTGTCAGCTGCCCCAGTGCTGGGCGTGGCAGTGGGTCGTGGTTCTTTAGTGAACGGCGGCGTATTCGCGCGTCATTCACCAGTGTACTACCATCAGATCCGCTCGTACTCACAAAGACGGATCCCTGATTGGCAGCGTGGTAGCTGGGTCGACACGGTCAAGACCGGCGCGTTACTGGCTGTTGGTGCGAGTTGTGCGTTGGCAGTCGCCTCAGGTATGTCGGTTCCGTTGATCTCTTGGTCGCAACATCAGGTGTTAATGCGTACTGCTGTATAGTGGGCTTTGGTCTGATTGTCTACGGAGCTGCTGGGTATGGCGTTTACACGCTTTACCGCAAGTTCATTGCGCCGTATCGATCCCCATCCAGCTCAAACAACCCATTTGGTTCGATCCAGTCAGATATTGACCGTATCTTCCGCGACTCCCGAGGACGTCGAGACGAGAGCAGTCGGTCGACGTCATGGATGAACAGTTCGAATCGCAGCAGCAAGGAGATCGACTCGCTGGTCGAAGGCTTGCCGTTCGTCGTGCGTGGACTTGTCAAAACCGTCTTCTCGTTTGTTGGTCGTGCTATGCAGGATTCGATGCAGCGTGCGGGTGAACTGCGTCGTCTTGCGACCGAGTACGCGCAAGCAAACCCACGTGTGGTGTCGCAACTCGGCGACCGCTTCAATATCTCCACGCCACAGAACTGGGCCGAGTACAGTATGTCTGCAAACAATGACTCGCTACAACGAGCACCCAGCTAACGATACTGATCCTCTTGTAGCTGTGAACGGTGCTGGCCGAGTAGAAGCCGTCTTCCCCGTTGAAGGTGGAGCGTACGGACGCGCACAGATCACGGCCAAGGCAAATGTCGGTTCAGGCGGCGACCTCCAACTCAAGGAACTCAAGCGTACGTATATCCTGACGCTCGAGACGCTCAAAGGGGTGAACTTACCGTGTGTATGATGCAGTGCGTAATCTCCGCACGGGTGAAGTCATTGATTTGCTACGTGACGCGCCATCTGGTCCACGGAAGACTGTGATGGAGGCCGAGTACGTTGATGTGGACGATCGACGCTGATCATCTCAAAAGATTTTGAAACACACACACTACATTCGATACAACACAGTTCATGCGTGTTACTCTCTTAACTCTGTCGCACTTGCTGCGCGATTGGGAAAGAGCCAAGATGCTTGACGCCGCAAATGGACTCCTGAAGCTCACTCACAGCCACTTGGACGTTAGCGTCTTCCGAGTGACCGAGAACCTCAACGAAGAAGTCGTATCCGTCGCCGTCTTGGCGGTAGATCGACTCAATACACGACATGTTGACACTGTGCTTTTTCCACACCTCGAGCGCACTTAGCAACGAACCAACTTCGTGCTTGATCTCCATGCGCAGACACGTCTTGTCGCGTCCGGATGGCGCTGGACAGCGCTTGGCGATGATAAAGAAACGGATCGAGTGACTAGCAGACAACGATGAGGACGGCTTCCATGTCGATGTGACAAGACTATTGGTACCGTCGACAATCTCGAGCCCATGGGTCCTGGCAGCTCCGGTCGTTGTGATCGCGATCGTAGAAGCGTCCTGTGCTGCTCGAATGGCGGCATCAGTGACACTGGCGACTGTGACAACCTGAGCGCTCGGCCAGCACTGCTCCACGTGAGTCAGCAACATCGCGTCGGTTGAAGCCGTCACGTACACAGCACTCACTTCGCCACCACTCTTGATCTGTTCCTTAGACTTGGCGGCGAGCGTGTACGACTTGGTTAGCACGATTTCAGCCGCGACCTTGAGCGTGTTCCGCAGCAGCAGTGCCTGTGTTTCCTTGATCATACCAGTTTGCGAATCTTCGATCGGCACCACCGCGTACGCCGTGCGATTGGCCGCCACGTCATCAAACGCCTTGCTCACCGAGTCGCGTGGCACAAAGTGCTCCTTTGGCAAAAGCATGCCGCTAGCATCACCACAGAAGTAGGTCTGAGCCGCGAGCCAGCAGAATGAGCCTTCGATATCCGCGACCGAGACCGCTGGGTGCGAGAGACGCTGGAGCATGTACACAACTTGCACTTCCTTGGTCAACGGCATGACAAAGTCGCGGTAGAGGTCGGAAATGAGCTGCGGATTCACCTTCCAGTCGTGTGACGGCGCATCGGCATTGCCTTCTTGGATATCCTGGCCGTACGTCGATGCCTTGAGCTTCACGCGACGCAACACTTTCTCCTCCACGACGAGGTTCGTCAGCGCGTCCATGATACCCTGGGCGTCGTTGTTCTGGATGAGGGTCGTGTACCGTTCACGCTCGGCCTGAAACTTGGCTTCCGCGATGAACTTGCCGAAGTGAATGCGCTTGCTCAACGCTTGCAACACGGCAATGTCAGCCGTCGCCGTCGAGCCAAACTACCGCGACAACCACGTCAGCAACTCGTCCCGAGTCATAGGTTTCTCATAAGCACATACCGAAGTCGGATCCGTCGAGTCCTCGGTGATGCCTGGAAGGATCTTCTCCAGGTAAACGCTCATGATCTGGTCGTTGATGTTGATGCGGTTGGGATGTAGCACTTGTGGGTAACTCAGGTGCGGCAGAATGGGCTCCGGGAGCAAGTCTGGGTAGAACGCGTTCTCGTCGGGTGACGTGTACCGGCGGTTGAGCGCGTGCAGTTTCTCCGTCTCGCTGAACATAAAGTCCAAGAAGCTGCCCGTGAACGCGTCATACTTGCCCTTCAAACCGCCGAACGTGACGCTACCGCTGCAGAACCACAAAGAAAACGCTCAGAAAGGGAGACCATAACAACCATTATAGGACACTTACGGCTCATTGCGCTTGACATAGACCTCAGGGTTGCGTGGGAACTGCGCGCGTTCAATCAATGCAAAGATAATCGTCTCTTCCTGTCTGGACAAAGCACCATCGCGCTTGTCAGCTCGCGTCCTCACGAGAAGCAAGCGAGAGAACAAACGCACCGGATGAGCACGTTGCGGAAGTCGTCCAAGCGCACGGGCTTTAGGGGATCGCCGAAGACAAGCGCATGGGAGCTCTGCATCGTGTGATGTCGCCGAGAGCGCAAGAGACGTAATGAGCCAGCGACTTGCGTCACGAGCGGATCCATTTGCGCAATCGAAAGGGTATGACGCGATTTCAGCCAATCCATGGTCTTCTTGAGTCCTTCCGTTAGTATCATTGGACAAAATGCTAGTGAATATACTATTTTCAGCCAGTAAGAGACCGTTCTGGGCTCATAGCATCCACCATCATCTTCAAGCCTTGGCAAATGACCCAGTCCTGATGTTCTCGCTTGATTATGGCGTGTACGAAGGATGCACTTACGGTCTCTGCTTCTCTGTATGCGAGTCACCAATCCGTTTCCAACAGTAACACATCTATTGATGCTCCGCTCGCTTTGAAACCCTAGTCTTGTATCTTCCTAGGGTCTGCCTGGCTGTGCTGTCATCCTCCTTGGTTTCAGTTGGAAAGGCTCTAGCGACGACGTGACTTCACTCTATACAGCAACACATGAGTCAGAAAGATGGCCGCACCGAGACTCTGCGGAGGTGAACGTACCGGAACAGCTTGGCTGGGAAGCCGGTTGGGTCCTCTCGCACAAGAGCCTGGGTCTCCTGCATGTTGTCAGGCAATGGGAGGCCGCGCTCCACACGCTTGACGAGCCAGCAACGAAGAGCAAAGAGCTGGTCGTAGTTGCGGAGCATGTTGTTGATCTCTTCGGCAGACTACGAGCCATACAGATGACTGTCAGCAACAGATCGAACAAATCAACGCCTGCGAATGCAACGCACGTGGCCAGACTTCTCCGAGATCTGACGCTTCACCTTGCCGTTGATGAGTCGTGGGTTCTGACGGTGCTCAGGCTGAGAAATGGAACGACGAGAGCGTTAGATCCCACGCCGTTTGGAGCAATTCCCATTAAGACGCACCTCAATGGCTTCCACAATCTTGACGAACGCCTTGAGCTGCTGCACGGCAGTCTGTTCACGAAAGGCACCACTAGTTAGTTATACGCTGTCGTGTATACGAGCCACCACACACCGCCACGTACCATTTCCGACACACCTGGGATCATCGATCGCCAGCCGTTCATACCAGCCGCATCAGCGTTTTTCTAGATGCAACCACCATTAGTCATCGACGCTTGGAGTTCCGAACATGCCTGTGGCCCCCACTCACCTTGAGCTGCTCGTAGAACGAGTCGAGGTCAAACTTGGAGCTGTGCGCGAGGTCGTGCACCTGTTGACGGTACGCATCGGCTACATTCCATACACATCAGCATACTCGTCTCGATTCACCAGCCGCAGCAGGACGTACCCTGCTTTTCGTCATTGCGCTCCTGCATCTTCTGCGTGACCGTGTCACGAATGTTGGAGAAGACGCTCATACTGCGCATCTGCTGGCCCACTACCGGACGCTGCGCCATGACGACGCCCTGACGCGTCACCAGTCGCAGCGTGGAGCGGCCATGCGCGCGCGTCGCCTGCAGCAACGCATTTCGGACGCTGCCCACCATCGTTTCTTTCGTCTTGGTCGCACGGAAAACGGTGATGGCCGTGCGTACTTAGCCCACCTCACAAAAACGAACTTAGTCTCGTGGTGTATACCACGTATACTCAACTCGCCACACCAAGCACTCACGTTGAAGAGGCACGACCTGGGTTCCACTGCCACGTGAACACTCGTGCGTGGTGCTTGTGGCAATGAGAGATGATGCAAAGGCAATGCAGCTGAAGCAGATTTAGATCGTTGCTTCTTGGATTAGTGGATCTTGAGTTCATTTTGAGGGACAGAGTATGTATGAAGAATACATTGGAGCATACGATGTGATTGCGAGTGCAAAAATTGAGTCATGTATTCCATTGCCGACCGCACTGGTCGTCTCCTTACCTATCCTAGCTTTTTCTGTCGTTTTTCGATCATTTTTCCTCCTTTTTCTGGTCTTTGTTGCGTTTTCTGCTTTTTCTGGTATGCATATCGAATAAAATAATGCACGTAACGAGTACTGCGCGCACAGTGAAGCACCACGTCATCTCGAAGGGGCAGCGTCCGAGTCATCCTGTGCAGATAGAAGGCCAGGTCACGAGAAGAGAGAGGAGAGAACTCGAGTCAGCTTCTTTTTCACCTCTTCGTTGATTATGAATTATAACCACAAGAGATGGCTTCTCATCTTCCAAAAAAGCAAGTCAACTCGCCGATTCTCTCTCTCTCTCTCAATCCCGGACGTCTCTTCCACGCACGCGATTGCCGGTATTACCCACGAGATTCAATGGCACACCACTTATTCCTGGTGAGCCTCCAAGACCTGGATGGCTTCCTGGATCTTGGATTCAAGGGCTTCAGGGCTCTCCAACAAGTGCAAGAGCTCACCGTTGTCCATCTCGAGCAACATACCCGTGATCTTACCGGCCAATTCAGGCTGCTGGCGGTGGATCAATGGGTAGAGACGCTCACCGATCATGTTCTTCTGGGCTTCAGGCGAAGCAGCGGCCAAGGCAGCCGAGGTCAATGGCTCAAGACCTGGCTGGGCTGGGGCGGCTGGAGGCATGGCACCAGGAACTGGGGCACCAGGCATGCCGTCTGGACGTGGCTGGTTGCGCACGTTGGCCGTGTACTTGAAGTTGCGGCGGTTGACTGGAGCACCTGGCTGTGGGCCGGCTGGACCACCTGGACCCTGGCGGCGGCCACGAGGCTGGCCACGGGCCTGCTGCATTGGCACAGCGTAACCTGGCATGTAACCTGGGCCTGGAGCTGGGGCGCCTGGAGCACGGGCACCGTATGGCATTGGGCCGCGTGGGTGCACACCGCGAGGGAGCATCTGCTGTGGGTACACGAAGCCCTGACGAGCCTGTGGTGGCATCTGGTTTGGCTGACCGTAGAACATTGGGGCGGCGCCGTACATTGGTGGCTGACCAAGAGGCATACCACGGCCAAGGAGACCAACACGCTGGGCGTGCTGAGCCTCAAGCTGGGCACGACGGACTTCCTTGCGCTGGGCCAAGGCGACGTAGACTGGCTTGCCCGAGATGAGCTTGCCGTTCATCTCAGCAACGGCCTTGTTGGCCTCCTCGGCGGTGGCGAAGCACACGAAACCGAAACCACGCGAAGCACCGTTCACGTCACGCATGATGCGCGACGAGGTGATGGTGCCGTAGACACCGAAAGCCTCACGGAGCTCTTCGTCGTTGAGCTGGTCGTCCAAGTTCTTGACGTACAAGTTCACGCCCTGGTACTTGTTGAGGCGCTCAAGCTTGAGCTGCTCGAACTTGTTGCGCAACTCGCGCTCACGCTCCGAGCGCTTCTGGGCACGGCCGACGTAGAGCTCAATGTCCGAACCGTCACCGTTCTTGTAGACCTTGTTGTTCAAGTTCTCGACGGCCTTGTGGGCACCCTCAGCGGTCTCGTAGTTGACGAAACCGAAGCCCTTGTGGGTCTCGGCACCAGCGTCCTTCATGATGACCCAGCTCGAGATTGGGCCAAAAGGCTCGAACTCCTTGCGCAAGTCCTCTTCGCTCCACTGCGATGGGATGTTCTTGACGTAGCAGTTGGTCCAGTCATCAATGTCAGGGCGGTCCTGACGCTTCTGGAAGTGGCCGACGTACACCTCGGTACCGGCAATCAACATACCGTTGATCTTGGCAATGGCCTCGTTGGCGGCCTCAGCCGTCTCGTAGTGCACGTAACCGTAGCCCTTCGAGTTGCCGTTGAAATCAATCGCGACCTTGCACGAAAGGATGTTGCCAAAGAGCGAGAACGTGTCGTAGAGCGCCTTGTTGTCAATCGACGTGTCAAGGTTCTTGACAAAGATGTTGCCAACGCCCGACTTACGCAACGATGGGTCGCGCTGCGACCACATGATACGGCAAGGAACACCCTTAATGCTCGTGAAGTTCATGGTGTCCAACGCACGCTCGGCATCCGCCACGTTGTGGAAGTTGACGTAGGCGTAGCCCAACGAGCGGCGCGTCACGGCATCACGGCAGACGCGGATCGACGCCACTGGACCAACAGCGTTGAAAATCTCGAACAACAAAGCCTAGTCACACATGCACGCCAATGAGCATTCGCCCCTCTAGGTGCTCCAATCGAATCAATCAAGTCCATCTCACCTCCGTGACATCAGGGTGGATGTCGCCAACGTAGAGCGACGCCGTGTGGAACGGCTGAGCGGCAGCGCCGGTGGCCGCGGTCGTCGCTGGGCTGCTGGTTGGAGAGGTCGCCGAGTTCGCCATGCCTAGAGCCACGAGCACATCACACGGTCAGTCGTCCGTCCTCGTTATCGTCATCGTCATCCTGCGCATGGGCACGTACTTGTTGGTTTTTTTTGTTGGAAGAGAGAGCAAAAGCGACGGACGCTTTTTTGTTGACTTTTTTTTTCTTTTTACTGGAAGAGAAGAAAAAAAGAGAGAATGACTGGGGGGCGACAGCCGGCGGCGGCGGCAACACCCGCGCGCCGAGGCGACCAACGCTCTGGCTCCGGGTGCACGGCGGTAATTTATCCACCAGCCATCAACTCGCCTACCCCACACGGGAAGCAACGTGGTGCGGTGGTTGCTTCCCGGATAAATTACGGTGGACACTACGGGCGGACGGGGTAGGGCGGGCGGACCATTGTAGCGTATACAACGAAGCGGACCGGAGGCATCTCCACCAGTCAAATGGGGGACGGGGCATCACCACCAACCATTTGAAAAGTCCGGCGGGGCACGCGCAGGTGATTGGTGGAAAAGGGCGAGGACGGTCAAGTGCACCATGAAAGAGATGTGATTGGTGGAAACAGGCGACCTGACGGTTGGATTGAAGAGACATCCAGAGGTTGAAGCGATGGCTGGCTGGCTGGCTGGCTGGCTGGATGGATGGATGGATGGATGCGCGGCTGATGGGTGGCGAGTGAATGCGCATGCATAGAATGGGAAGTTCATCGATGGCGGCGGCCATTGATGACATGTTCTCTCTGTGTGTTGATTGACTTATTGTGCTACGGAGAGGACTTGGTGGGCGATCTTGGCGGCGATGGCGTCGAGCTCCGCTTCAATCGCCGTGCTGCCGTGGCTTGCCGCTGCTGTGGTGGCGAGCGAAGATGCGCTGACTGGCGCAGTGTATGCGTTCGTGAGTAGAGTCTGGTGGAAGCGCTGGAATTTGCCCTGTGGATGCATGCGAGTAGTGAGTGTGGTGATGGAAAGATGAGTCATGTTGAAGTGGGGACTCACCGAGGTACGATCAGTCGCGAGGGTCAAGACGGGCTTGCCCGTAAGAATGGCCTCGGTAGTCATGGAGACAGAGTCCGGTGTCGTCACGATCGCAGTCGCATGATGTAGAAACGCATTGAATGGGTTTGCACCCTGGCCATTCCACACAAAGAGCTCGCTATCCGGGCAAAGACTCGCACGTAACCGTGTCTCGATCGCCACTTGTGCCTGAATGATACAACAACAGTACGTCAATCGCATGTGCACGAAACGACCACTGTGCGCTTTCTACCTGAGGGGGTGTGCGTCGTGAGAATGTCGCCATCAACGACGCGTTTGGTCGAAACGATGCCATCGCTGCCAACACTTGATCAGCCATATCGTGTGCTTCACGCTCGTTGAACGCAAAGCCACGACATGGTCCGCCCACAAGCCACGTCAATCGAGTGTGCTTGTCCAGATAAGGCGTCAACGCTTCTCGCCACGCGTCACCTTGGTGTTGCAGTGTCTCGTGATCCAATGCACACATCGTTCCGTGAGTATGGTACACATTCGATGGTAGATTAGCTTGCTTCTCGAAATCGTGCCGTGGAGTGATCACTGCATCAAACAGACCGAGTGGAACACGCGGATGCTGGATTTGGACGTTGATGACCTGCTCGTTGGAGCGTTGGCCAAGTCGTTTGAGAGCGGCACAGATCGACACGGTAGAGCGCCCACAGCCAATGACGAGCTTTACACGGCGCCGAGGTTTGTCTCCTGTGTCATCGCGACCCAATAGCGCTCGCTTTGTCGTGTCTGAGAGCGCATAGCCAAAGAACGGGTCTCTCGTGACCAGTGCCGCTGCGACCTGGAGCACCGGTGGAAGTCGCTGGAAGAACACACGGTCGCTCAATGGAACGCTCAGCAACTGGAGTGTCGACTGCTTCGCTGCATCCGCTCGAGAGAGATGCGCGAGTACTCGTGTCCCAAGCGCCAGCGCCTGCTTCTCTGCACCAGCAGCGCCGTTGCCAAGCGCGATGACGCGGATGACCGCTAGACTGACGGCTGTCATTTGGGCACACGAACGGGAGGAAGATCGCTCAAGTGGGTACAGTGGGCTTGCAGCAAAGTGCGTTGACGACGAAGACAATTGTAAGTTAAATGCAAATGACTGTGTATTGATCAGTTTTCCCTACTTGTTGACATTCAGCGGAGATGCAAATGTTCGGAAGAAAAGTATGCAAAGCTGGTTGCGTGTGGATGTAGAGCTTATTCGTCGTCGTCGTCGTCGTCGTCGTCGTCGCTCTCTTCCTCGGCGTTCTCGAGCCAGTCGATGAACGGCTTCAAGAGCGTCGCCAACTTCGCGGCCTGCTCGTCCGAGACCTCCCAGTGAGCGTGGAGCTTGCGTACCTCAGGCTTGGCCCACGACATGAGCAATTCCTCCTCAACAAGGTCTTCGTCGTACAGAAGCTTCAGCACGACTGGGAACGAGGTGATAAGTTCAGGGTGCTGGACAGCGCAGAAGTGCTCGCAAAGAGCCACAAGCTGGAACTGAGCATGCTGGCCATCCACAATCTTCTCCAAAACTGGCGTGTACTTGGCGACCTGGTTGCTCGAGAGGATCTGGTTGGTGAAAGCGGCGCGGAAGAAGATGACCAAACGATCAGCGATAGGCAACGCAGCGTACGTCTGCTGACGGCAGACCTCCTCGAAGATCTCCGCATCCGAGTGCGACTCGCTCAAGAAGCGCTGGACATTCGCGACAGCCGACTCGATCGCGTTCTCATCGTCCACCTCCAAGTTGTCCAAAGTAGCCACAACTTCATCGTCCTCATCGTCGCTGCCCTTAGCGGCGGCATCAGCGGCCATAGCAGCACGAGCAGCAGCTTCAATCGCTTCGGCTTCAGCCGCACGCGCGGCAACAGCTTCCGGCGACAAATCCGTGTGCCATTCGACGTCATCATCGTCCTCGTCGTCCTTGCTCTTCTTCTTCTTTTCCTTCTTCTCCTTCTTTTCCTTCTTCTCCTTGCCATCCTTGTCCTTCTTCTTCTCCTTCTTCTCCTTCTTTTCCTTGGCGGACTCTTCCTTCTCAGGCTCGTCGTCGCCCTTCTTCTTCTCCTTCTTGTCCTTCTTCTTCTTGTCCTTGCCATCCGCACGCTTGGCCGCAGCGTGCTCCTTGAGGATGTAGGTAGTGAGCTTGTGGTTCATGTCCACTGGCTCGACGGCACCACACGCGTAACACTTGTGGTAGATCATCTGACCCTTGAACTTGTACTTGGTCTCTGGCAAACGGCACGAAGGGCACAAGACAAAGCCTTCGATAAACTTGGACAAGTGCTGCTGCATCATACCAGCTTCAAAGGCGCCGTTGACAATGGCACGGTCATTCTTGTCATCATACTTGGACTGCGCGCCCAACTCACAACCGAAAAACTTGCACACTTCACCCGTGGAGCGGTGCAACGCCAAGGCGATGTCGGCACAGTTGACCACAAGCGTCTTGATCCCGTTACCGCGACCTTCAATCTTGGCTTGCAAGCGTGGCATCTTGTAGCGATACTCTGGATCGTCCACAGGCTGGGTGCCGGCAATGTTCATGAGCGACATATTTGCTGACTAGGAGTCAATATTATAACACGTTCTTCCGCTTGTCCAGAGGCTCACTCGGACTCTTTTTTCTCTTCCACGTTGGATCTCTCGTAACTAAAGTGACCGACTGAATTTTCAAACGCATGCACCGCGGACTCGCTCGCTGGGCTCGTTCGACTACTCGCTTCGTGGCAAGAAAGAGGGCGCTGGACACGGGGGGAAAGAGGGCGCGGGGACGTCGCTCCGGCAAGGCTCGTTCGACTCTGACCTCCAGGTGTTTCACTGCCGTGCAACGGATTGCTGGTGTCCGCTTTTGGCTGAAGAAGCATGTCGTCTCTCCTCATATGTCCTCCATTACCATCAGCAAAGAGGCGAGGTCACTCCTCCTGATGACTTGTGTGGTGTGGGCCACGTCGTTCCTCTCCCAGAAGACCATCACTCTCGTCGGCAAGTCCCACAGAAACTCGTGGTGAGCTTGGATGGGTGGGTCGGTTTGGGTGGAAGAAGACCCGTAAACCCGTAAAGACCCGGCGATGTCTGAGTCTGTCTGAGTCCGACGGTGCCAGCCTGTCAATCAGCAGCAAGAGAACGCGAGCGAAAATGAACGTTTGGGTGTCGGCGAGTGATGGCGATGCAGAGGCCGTGAAGAAGTATCTCGCGGACGGCGGGGACGTGAACGCCAAGGACGAGTTCGGCTACACGCCATTGTACGTTTTGAGGGCGTCAGAGTGGAATTTGGTGGAGAAATGGCTGCGGAAAGACTGACCGAATAATGGATGGGTTGATTGATGCAGGCAGGCGGCTGTGAGCTACAACCACATTGAGTTGGTGCAGTTCCTGTTGGCAAGTGGCGCCAGTGCAACGCTTGGTACGGAAGCTGTGTGATGGAAGATGTGGACGTTTTGATCATCTAATAGGGCTTTGATGTTGTGTATCCATAGCGGACAACGACCTTGACACACCTCTTCATCGCGCGGAGACCGTCGATTGCGCCAAGATCCTTCTGCACCATGGAGCACAGCTCAACGCACGCAACTCGGAAGAGCGAACGGTACGATTACTCACTGATCTCCATGTCACAACCACCGAATCTAGATGCTGATGAGCCCTTCGTGATACGTAGCCATTCGACGCCGCGACTGAGGAAGGCCATACCGAGCTGATCGCATTCTATGAATCATTGGGCGCGGAGAAGTCGGACATTACGCCGGACGAGGATGAACCACAGGAATGGAACGTGAACATGGCCATGGAGGAATAGACTCTCTGTTGCGTGCACCATCTTTCTCCTATCCGTCGTCTACAGCTCTGTCATTCTCTCATGCGTGTATCCACTCGAAATACCTGCCCAGGGAGCGCATGAAGACAAACAAAGCACAGCATTCCTGTCCGTCATTTTGACAACCATGCGATCTCCTTTTTCAGTACATTTTCCTGAATACGACTTGGAATGATGGTCAAATATTACAAAACTGACTTTTCAAGTTTCAAATTCCCGCCGCGCCATTATCGGAGACCGTGATGGTGGACGCGGCCGAGATCTATCGGCGCTTTTGCGTGACGCCGCTGCGTCTGAAGAAGCGACAGACCGTCTCGCTGGGCTCCCCAGTCATCGCTGATGTCCGGACCACACTCAATTTCTCCAATGTGTCCGTCGATGACGACGTCGTGACCGAAAACGAGTGGAGGGCGGTCCGACCTCGCGCCAGCAGCGTCGTTGAGAACGAACCAGAGCCCGAACCGGAGCCAGAGCCAGTGGACAGCAGTGAGGGTACGCAGTTGCGACGGAGTTCGCGTAAGAAGAGCGCGACCGGGGCCAAGCAGAAGCGCGTGACGCGGTCTGTTGAACTCGTCAACACAAACACGGGCGGTGTGTACATCGACACGCCGACGAAGGAAGCGCAGCCACCCAAGCGCACTCGGAGGACGACTGGACGGCGGAAAGGCGAGCGCTTGCCGGAGGATGACGAGAAGGAGAATCTGGATGAGAATTTCAAGCATGTGACACGCAATATTCTAGCAATGCTGGATGACGTGGATGAGCCTACGGTCAAGCCTCGACCAAAGAGAACGCGGAAAACGACCGTCACAACCACCGTAGAGCCAGAGCCCAGCACCCGGCGAAGTCGACGCTTGCGATTCCCTCCTCAGCCTGAGCCGCCGGTGGAAACAGCGGAGGTGGAGGTTGAGGAACCTGTGGTCGAGGACTCGCCCGTTCCTACCACCAAGACTCGCATGGATGTGGCCACGATGTCTGTCAACGCGTTGGTGGAGACCAAGACGACATCTGGATACGTGTTTGCACTATGGTTTCATGCCATGGCGTCTCAAGAAGTTGAGTCCGAGCTCCAGCAAGCAGACATTGCCGAGATTCTCCGAGCCTTGTCGTCCATGACGCTAGGAATCGCGAAATGCGAGGCTCTCGCAATGGCTCAACTCAATTCGGGTGAAAAGACACAACCCGGCAAGTCGAAGCGATCAGTGCGATTCCGTCAGTTCGATTTGTCTTCGCTGGATCTGCAGTACGTTGGGGATGAAGCAGCAGCCAAGATGGTCGACGAATTGATTGTACACTATCTTCAGGTCGTCGACCATGCGAGCTCGTTACGCGATCGCCAGCATCGTAAAGCTCATGCTGCTGTTATTACTGCATGCATTCGGATCCTCCGTGACGCGGACGCAGTGTTCCGCTCAGTGGCCCAGCTGGCTGTCGACCAAGAGAGTTTGCCCCCAATGTACGAGCTCCGAGCGTGTCAAGCGTTTTTCAGCTACGAGTTTGATAAGCTCGCAAACGATTTACCCGCCACCAGTACTTCGTCCAAGTTCATGGAGGCAACATTCTCTTCGCTCATCTCGTCACTCGTTCGCTATCGACTGCGGGAGCTGTTCCTCCCTTTCGATCCTGAATTACTACACGACGATTACGACAAGCATCTCCGGATAGCACCGTACGAGCATCAAGACTTCGGTGCGGCTATCCATTGCGCGTTGAAGGAGCGACTCTGGTTCCAGTGGCTTATCGATCTGATGCTCCCGGTGCTCAAGGAGTCTCAGGAGTCTCTAAACGATGAAGTTGTGGTTGAGCAATTGAATGCGTTGGACGATGTGGAAGAGATCGACCAAATGGAGCGTTATATCCTCGCCAGTCGGTTCCTGCGGTTCAGCCTTGTCAAGTGCATCCAGCCTGAAGTCAACGTTGATAAAGACATTAAACGACTGGTGTCGTCCATCCAGGATCTCTGCTCGATTGCCAAGCGGTGGGTTGTTTTGTTCCGATTCTCGTTCGAAAGATGCCTAACTTTGATGGTTGTCTAGGTTGGGATTTGAGGATGAAACCCACTTATTCCCGCTGGTCTCCATAGACGGATTGGTGTCGATGCTAGAAGAGCAGGAACCTGTGTTGTATGCGCTTGAGCAGGCGATTGAGAGCGTCAAGAAGCCTCAGCAAGGTTCGCATCACGTATCGCGTCTTTCGCTGTGTTACATGGTCTCATATGGTCTTGTTCTGGCGCAGACTTTGAAATGCCGTGTGGGAAATGCAACAAGACCGTGGAACTCAAGCAAAAGGACCAGTCGATTCAGTGCTCACACTGCAAACGTCGTTTCCATCTCGTGTGCCTCCATCTCCCCACAAGTTTTCTCCAGTTCGCTTCGAACTATACGTGTCCGCGTTGCTACATTGGTATGTGATAGAGAATTGAATGTACATATGATTGTGCACACCAAGTTGAATGGAACAGTAGTGAATGCACAAGAGACAAAACGTATTCATCAAAAGCGGAAATATACAACCTAGAGTCCTACCTCCCTACTGCCTCGACGCACGGCCTTGCTAGATAACCGCTTGGCCAGACGACACGTTCACGGTGGCAGTCGCAGTGTTTTGGTTGGCCTGGGTGGCTTGGTTCGCCTGACGAAGAAGCTTGTGTAGCTTTGGACGTGGGCCTGGCTTGCGCTTGGCGTTCGGGTCGACCGCGTAGAGGTCGTCGAGTGGGATCTTGAGGTTCCCGTCTACTTCGAGAGCAGCCGCGTCCAAAGGCCAAGGTGTGAAGCCCATCTCGTAACACTGCTTGTAGTGCTCGGCCGAGTACGCCTTGATGTCGTAAAGGGAGTCAATGCGACGACGGTTGAGCTCAGCGGCGTGGATACCGTGCACACATGGGAACAACCGATCTTGCCACTCCAAACACGTGCACTCCCAGTCGAGCAAGTTGACGTGACGCCACGTGTCGTGACCAGTTGGGTGGATTTGAGCGAGTGAACGCACCATGTACGTGCCGTTCGAGCAAGGGACCGACTAGAAAATACGAGATTAGTATCATGAAACACAACAATTTGAAGAAGGGGGTGTCGTAACATACCTCACAGCGCTGACTGCCTTGGAGAATCTGCTCAAGCTGCGTGAAACGCTTGCTGACAAGCTCATGTGGTGGACGGTGCTCCACAAGCTTGCGACGCGCGTGGAAGTTCTCGGCGATCTTCATAAAGTAGCGGTTGAAAGCCAGAAGCGGCTGCGAACTGCGCACAACGTCGTCACCGAACCATTGCTTGAGGAACGCAAGGGTCGACGGGGTTCCGTCCGACGACTTCATCGGAGCGACGACGCCGTTTGTGCTAGTGTTGAGCAGAGTATCATCGAGTGCGAGCAAATCTGACGATACCACACCGTACGTAGGCTTCTTGAACACCTCCATGAATGCGAACTTGACCCAGTTGGTACGGCTAAGGCCGTCGAGGAATTGCACAGCGGCTTCATTCGTGAGCGCGAGCTCCTGGCGAATGTGCTTGTACTCGGCTTCACTGTCACTACGAGCGAGGTCGTAGATACGCTGCTTCTTGTCCTCTGGAAGGGGGATCTTCTTGCTCGTCACAAGTTCCTCTTCGACGAGGCGACGCACACACAAATGGTGACTCGCTTGAGGCATAACGTTCTGCACGGCCTGCAAGAGACCGTGGGTACGGGCTGCGAAGACCGTGTACTCGCTCCAGTTAGGACCGTTTCCATACGCAAAAGCCTGGGCGTTCTGGATTGCACTCAGGAACCACGACCAGTTCTCCTGGTTCTCAACACTTACGAGAGCCATGGCAAAGACCAGCACTTGGTCGTTGTGGTCCTTGGTCGAGGCGAAGAGGTAGACGCCCGAGACAGCGTCATCGCTTTCGTCGTCCATGTCTTCCGTGACCACCTTGCTGCCATCGTTGTCCCGCCACAGCTGAGGACGGATGCGGTCGAGTGCGATCACCTTTTGGCACTGACGCATGGCATGCATTGTGGTATTGGGCATGACCATAGCACGTTTGAACGTGCTGCGCTCGTCGACCTCGAAGTGGAACTGCGTTCCTGGGTTCTTCTCCGCGATAAGTTCCAAGTAGCTCTGGAGTTTCTGGAATGACGATCGAATGGATGTGATACGCGTCATCTGGATCTGGCGCTTGATACGAGACGCCATCATGTGGTTCACAGTGTGGCCACGACTGAGCAGGATGCGCTTGATCAGCTTGCCATCCAGCTTGGACATGGCGATTGCCGACGATGGGTAGCGGTCGAGCTCTTCGTTGACCATACGGCACAGCACGTTGGTCGAGAGCGTCGTGTTACGCTGTCGGACGGCCTTGTTCTTGGTGGCAACGTTGGCACCGTCCGCTCCTGCGCCTTGACCTTCCATGCTTTCGTCGACACCGTTCGCACCATTTCCTCCTTCGCCAGCGGCGGCGAGACGCGAGCCAATGAACTTGTAATGGTTGTGCAAGAAACACGCACGCGTGATCTTCCACGCTGGGCCGAGACCGTAGCCGTTGATGTAGAATGGGCACTGGATCTGATCCGCAGGGGTGTGTGGATCGAAGAACTGCTGGCCGTGGAGCTTCTTGCAACGGTACTTGACGTTACCTCCACCGTCTGGGCGCGAGCTCGAGCCGGCGACAAAGAGCTGGAAGCCACGTTCCATGGCGAACTGCTTGCAACGCTCCTGCAGCGCACGCTGGGATGGGAACACGTCGGTACCGCAGCCCGTCACCTTGGAGCCACCGCGCTTCTCGTACGCGATACCGTACTCGCTCGACGCGGCATCCAATGTGACCTGAATCGAATCACTCAGCAAGCCCAACGCACGCGCTTCGGAGAGGTCGCTCTCATCCAATCGGTTGAAATGCGTTGGTGGTGGTGGTCGCACAGCGGCAGCCTGTGCCTCCCGCGCCGCTCGTTCTGCCGCAGCGGCCGCGGCTTCTTGCATCGCAGCAGCAGCCTGCGCTTCCTGGTACGCCTCCCGCAGCGTCTTGCGCTTGACTGAACCATCTGGATTCACGGTCAACGTACTGGCGGCGGGGGAACCACGACCAGCCGCACCTCGTCCGCCGCGTCCTCCTCGACCTCCTCCGCGTCCACCGCGCTTGGCCGTGGCCTCAGCGTGCCCAGTCATGCCAGGCATGGCCGGTCGAGCCATGCTTGGGCTCCCCGTGCTTCCCGCCAACTGACTCATACCTGGGAGCGCACCGGGTCCTGGCTGGAAGGGACTGCGGCCGGGCGAGTGGCTCATCCGGGCGTCTCCATGCGGCGACGACGTGCCTGGGACGGCGATCGGCGCCGCGTCATGCGGATTGCGCGGCGTTCCCGCCATTTTTTTGTCCGAGGAGCTTCTAGTGCGTGAGCTACTGACGCCGGCGTTTGAATCGAGCGCCGAGCGCCAAGGCCTCTACTGAGACAGAGGAACTCGAGGCGAGCGGAGGGGAGAAGCGGAGCGGGGCGAGGAGAGGAGAGGGGAGGAGAGGAGGGGGAGGGAGGGGACCAGCGGAGGGGCGACGTACTGACGTAACGCACATCCCCAATGATACGGTAGAAATACCGGTTATTTTAGACCACCATGTACTGGAATAAGACCATCGTGGACTAACAGAGTAGTAGTGGACGGGTGACCAGCATGTGGCGATGGATGACGACGCGGCAGTCAACGGCACTGGGCCGTATGACGGGCGGTGTGCGTCGACGATGGAGTAGTAACCAGGCTCCGAAGGATGGAGCACCGGTGACGGAGCGGACGGTCACTGGAGCGCGTGAGGCGTCGCCGGGAACGATGCGGATTCGCCGTGGCAGTGATCCGCGAGCCAAGGAGCTCGAGATGGATACGACCATTTCGCGCATCATGGGGTCGGACTGGGGCGATCGAAGCAAGCAACCAGTGTCGCTGGCCATGCGTTTCTATTGGGTGATTTTCACTGTCGTCCTGGCGAACGGCGCATATACATACTTTACAGGAAAAGATGGTGCGTTGCTTCCGAATTGGCTTCGTGCAGTCAGTGGAAGCTAATGAATGAACGTTATCCTCTGTGGCAGAATCGTACCTCGTGGAAAAGGTGCAGAAGAAAGTGGACGAGCGTCTTGGTCGCGTCGAAACCGACGAGTTTATTGTCATGGCGGATAGCAAGCCATCGTCGACGGCCTCCGCCATCGAAAAGCAGCCTACGGTAGCTGCGCAAGCGTCAGCTGCAAAGTCGTCGTCGTCATCAGCGCGTACGGAGACCCCGGATTTCTCTGTCTCGAGTACGCGTGCGCCTCCTGCGTCCATGTTCACCTCGAAACCAGCTCCGACGACGATGCCATTCTTGAACTCGCCAACGCAGGCTCGCCCGCGCTCCAAAGCGGACTTTGAAGCTCAACTCCAGCAGATGCGCTCACGTCAAGCGCAGCTGAATGTCGAGCTCAAGGACCGAAGCCAGAGTTTCCGATCGGTGGAGGACCTGCAGGCAGAGATCAAGCGAATTGACCTCGAAAAGGCACAGATCAAGCAGGCGATGAAGAAATTGTAAGCGGTAAAGTCAACAATAGAGCTCGAGATTCCTCATTACTCGGCAACAGAGCGTGCTACCGCGATGGAAACGGCTCCACCTGCTACGATTGACTCTACCTTCTGTTGGTTGTCGTCGAAAAACGCGACTCGTGTCAAGAGAGACCGGTTTTCCTTGTCATTGTGGCCTATGAACAATTTAATAATCACCCATTCAGGTGCAAACACTCAATCTATTTCTTTGTGACACGTACCCAGGTTCCCGTGTTCGCCCCAGCCACAGGTGTATAATCCTCCGTCTTCCGTCACGACGAGTGTGTGCTCGCTACCGCAGGCGAGCGCTTGAACTCGGCCTTCAAATGGCAACGCTGTCGGCATTTGCATCGTTTCGTAGGCCCCAAGCCCAAGCTGACCATGCGTGCCTTTACCCCACGCGTACAATCGACCGTCGCTTGCGAGGCAGACAGCGTAGTGCCATCCAACATCCACTTGACGAACATGAAGAGCAGTGTCGGACGAAATCTCAACACGTTGGAACTGATATCTAGCGGTTTCTTGCGTTGTCGGTACGCCGAGTTGACCGTGTCGGTTGTTTCCACACGCGTAGACACCGCCCGTTCGTGTGTTATGCACGATTGTGTGCTGCCAACCACAATACACGCGGTCACAAGGCTCTACCATGTTGATTTTGGTCGGGTGAGGTGCCACGAGCTGCTCCTTACCCAGTCCAAGCTCGCCATGGCGACCTGTTCCCCACGAATGGAGCGATCCATCGGCCAATACGACCATGGAATGCTTCCATCCACACGAAATGCTGACGACATGGCGTCCTCGTGTCAGTCCCCCATCGATCACGACATGGCCAGGATGGTGCGGAGATGACGAACGGCCGAGCTGGTTGTGATGGTGAGCTCCCCATGTGAGCAGTTCCTGCTCGTCATCCTCTATCGTAGCACCATCTGCATCCTCTTGGCTAGCTTTCTTTTGCGCGACAGCAACTGAATGGGACCAGCCGCACGCAACGAGGGTGATTTGCGACAACTAGATCACCAACAACACCATTAGTCGGATGATTAGCCTTTATGGTAGTGGTAATCTCGTCCATACTGGCAATTGCATTGGCCCGACGACGCTCTTGACTCCAGCATTAACGGACAGCTGAAGCTTCTCATTATCGCCCCACATGTAGAGCCGAGATTCAGAATCACGAGCTGAAAACGGTCACAGGGAGGTGGTTAGCACCCGATACTGGTGAGAGAATGCATCGCTCGCAGCGCCTCTCACCTGCTGTATGACAACCGCCTGTTGTCATTGTATCTAGGAGGATCTAAAACGCATCTTTTTGTCAATAGAACTACAAGGCGACAGCTCAACTAGTGACGACGAACCTCCTGACGTGGTGTCCACTCCTGTGGCAGCGCGTAGTCTTCGTCATTGCCAAGCCCGAGCTGTCCAGAGCCACCTATGGATCAAAGCGGATACATAGAGTATGGGCAATGTTCCGGCACTACTTGTCTGTGTCAACGATGCTCACCTGAGCCCCAGATGAAGAGCTTCCGCGTCATCCGTAGCACGCAGTCTCGGAATGAGCTGGTCTGGTATCTCCACCCAAAACAGTCCACGGTACATGACCCAAAACTAGCAGGATGGTGCAACACGTGCAGGAACCAACAGAGCGTTTGGTATCTCAGCTTTCTTCTCCCAGACATCCCTTCCCACGCAACAGACCACGTCGCAAGTGAGTACGGTGAATCGATACTACTAGCTCACAGAGTTTGATTGTATGGATATTGGGTCTGTCCCGCAACCTAGGCCCTAGTTTCCTCTTTTGTCATTCGAATGCTCCCATGTCAATGAGCTCTTGCCTACTTTCGGCTTTGACGACGAGCTTCGTTGACCATGAGACCGTAAAAGTGCTTGTAGTCCATACATGCGAGCAGATGCTCGACAAACCACGAGTACTGGTGCTCCTCAAAGAGCGCCGTATAGTTCCCCTCGACAATATCGCGGCATTCACGGAAGAAGTCTTCGATCGTGCAGCTTTCCGACTCGACGAATTCTTTACACTCCACAGGCATCAGCCACAAGCAAGCTGCCATTCTCGCAACGCAGGTACGTACCCGAGAGTTCGCTCTCAAACAGCTCCAGGTACTTGTCATGGAGCGCCTTGTACCTGATACCAAACGCATTGTTAGCACTTTGTCGTACTCACTCAAGCTCAGTAAGTCAGCTTACTCGTGTTTGTGCTCCACATCTCCATCCTTGGACTCTACTGCATCAGTAAACGCGTCGGCATGCTCTCTATCTCGTACGCATTGCATTCATCAATGAAATCCCACTCAAACCCAGGATCGCCTTCCGCGCTCTCGCACCTCGCAAAGTCGTCAAAGAGCCGCTCGAACTTGGGCGAGGCACAGAACTCAGCCGCGCGTTTGATAATGTTCTTGGGCATCTCGTCTTCCTCTTTTCCTTCGTCACAGCGCACGCACCACGAGCACAAGTCCCCAATGCTCGTAATAGCTTCTCATGGCTCGGCGTCTTTTCAAGCTCGCCCAGCCGAACAAACTGTACCATGAAAACGGTACAGTCTAACCCGTATCTGAGTCTGATCACATTTCTGATCCGTTCCTGAGCCCGTGGTCTGTTGGCGCGGAAGCGGGGGAAACGCCATTGAGCCACATACAGGGGGACGATGGTCGGCTCACTCTTTAGCGCGGCGGCGGCGATCAAGCAGAGCGCGCTGGACATTCTCCAGTCGACGCAACAGCTGCCTGTGCCTCGTGGTGCGGCGTTGGATGCGTTGGCATGGGGCGTCGGCGCAGAAGAGTGGCGCGCCGAGGCGTCGACCACGCCTTCGACGAAACAAGCCATGCGGAAGGAGCTGCGGACGCTCGTAGCCGCGTCCTTTGATGTCTACATGCGTCTCCAGCGCTCAAGTAACGAGAAGGCGCGTACGGAGCGGGAATTGCCCGTGGAAGAGATCGTGCGAGCGAGTCGTGAGTACCGGGAAGCCCTCAAGACTTGTGTTTTCGCGCTCGAGGATCGAATGGATGAAGGCAACGACGCGGAGCTCGTGGATCTGCTCAAGGTTTCGCTCGCGATTTGGCATTTGTGCGAGCTGCTCTTCTTGCAGCGTCGTCCTCGTGATGACAAGTGGCTTGCGTACGAGTTGGCTGCGTGGCTGCAGGAACACTACGGCGGCGCGCGCCTTGAGGAGCTGGATGAGCAGACCAGACGATTGCAGACGCTTGGCTCGAGTGGCGCGGATCAAGACCCGGCTTTCTGGTCGACTGTGTATGGCCTGGTGGCGATGGGCTGTGGCGCACAGGCGTGGAGCGTGTTGGCGCTGCATTCGTCGTTCCGTCCATTGTTCTCCCGAGAATCGGCATCGTCGCTGTCGACGCAAGAAAGCTTCCAAGCGATTCAGCGATTGCTGCATTGCATGCCAGGCAGCAAGACGCACCAGCAGCTCGAGTGGCAGAACTGGCGAGATGCGTGCCAGTACCTCTTGAACACTGATGGGTATGTGCGAGGCAACCCGCAGCTCAAGAAGCTCTTGGCAGTGATGACGGCAGATGCTGAAGCACTCAACTCGGTGGCGACCACGTGGTATGAGCTCATGATGGCCAAGCTTTTCCTCGAAGAGCCCAAGGCGATTGCTCACCGCTTTGAGTTCCTGATGGCAAACTGTTTCAAGGCATTCCACCCCGACAATGCCCGAGAGACGATGAACAACTTCGACTGCATCATCCTGGCGATATTGCAGTACGACGTTCAGAGCGCTGTGCAGGATATTCATGCGCTCGGCTTTCATTGGATGAGCGCGCACTTGGTGGATCTCCTCTTCAAGAGCAACGTGATCGCCAGCGGAGACATTGTCGAGCAGTACGACTGCTCGTTGGAACAGTACTTCCTGTTGCAGTACGTGATCGAGATCGGTACATGTGACGGTTTGTGGCAGATAACCACGTCATACTTCGAGGAATGCGGTCGTCTCGGCCTTTCCGCCATCCGTTCCACGCTGCTTCGTGAGACTTTGACGTCGGACACCAAGACCAACCGCTTGCTCAGCTACTGCCATGGCAAGAAGAGCTTATACAACACACAACGACAAATCATCCTCCGTCGATCAGCCGAGTGCACGGAAAGCCAATCGTACGCGGCAGCACTCCAGTGGACCCTTCGTGGAGGCCACTTCGACGAAGTCGACACAATCTGCGACGTTATCCTGGATGACTGTGAAGGGGCAGACTCGCTCGATGTGCTGAACGAGGCGGTCGAGTTCCTTGAATCACAGTCTCAACTTGCACAGACAAAGAAGCTCACATGGCTGGTCAAGTATCGTGAGCTCAACCTCGTGCTCGACGATCTTGCCTCGGTGAAGAGCACTGTCGACGGCACATCATCAAAGGAACAAGTTCAGAAATTGCGATTTGTTGCCCAGCAGGCTGCCAAGCGTATCCAGAATCTGGTCGCTTCGCCGATTGCCCCTCGACGACTTCGGACCGTGCTCTTGACCCACATCGAAGCATTGCTCCAAGAGAGTCCAAGTGTGCTTTCTTCTGAGCAACTGTTTGCTGTCATGCAATACCTTCGAAGTATTGAACGTTCCTTCGAATATCAAGAGTTCTCGCGCAATCCAGTCAACCAGCGACTCCAGGCAAACATTCAGAGTCTGGTGTCCCGTAGATTAACAGAGGCAGTCCTTGCAGAATCTGGACGTGGAAGTTTCAATTCCACCGAGTCAAAGGAATCCAAGTCGTATGCGTCTTTGACGGCGCACCTTCAGCTCCTGCCAGCCGAGTCGAACCCTGCCCCGGCGCTCCTTGAATTTCTGGACGAACGCATGAGCGAGTAGACGACGAAGAGCATAACACAGCAAGAATATCACGACTTTTCTATCCAGGAAGAGTGTCTAGCTGCGCACTACTGGCGCGACTGGTGCGGTAGCCCTCTGAGATGCGTAATATATCATCTACGACCTGGTAGACGGTATTTGACTCGTACACTTGGCATTGTTGTCCGTCTAGTTTCGGGATGGGATCGCTCGCTGCCCAAGAGAGACGATGTTGGTACAGCTTGCCTCTCGCTAGATAAGGCCGGCCGTAACGTCAGTGTCCAATTTTTGTCATGGAGCTTTGAGCCTTTACGTACATCTTTCAACGTCTGTGGAAATGGGAGAACAGTCTAAGCCGCGTCTTCTGTACAAGACATCGCCACTGACTTGTTCCGAATGCACCGATAGCTGTCACACACAGAGTGGGTTTAAAGTGAGAACCATTGATCAGTTCGAACTCCTTACAGTCAGAGTCGAATTGAATCGGGAGTCTTGGAGTAAATATGTTCGTTCTTGTTGTGCCATACCAGCGAATACGGCAAGGTCAACTTGAACGCAGCCCAGGCGCACAGAGTCTTGTCGTACTGACAAGCGCAAGATGCTCGACTTGAGGATCTTACTGGTCTTGTCCATCTTCATCGAGCACGAGGACAAGGGAATCTCCGCGTCCCAGACCACCAAGTTCATTTGCGTGACCTCTGCTGACGGGATCATCCCAGCGATCTTCCCGGCGGTCGTCGACGTCAGCATTTTCCACTTACAAGACACTTTCGCACTCGACTGCATGGGGATGTTCGAGCACCCGTGGACAATCACCTTGAAGTCCAAGACGACGCAGTCGGGATCCGAGGTGGGTCCGACCTTCCGCCTAGCCATCGAAACACGCCCAATACCTCCAGCTTAGTCAGAACTGACTGAGCCAATGACCCAGTGTTCATGTCGTCCCGTCAATCGTTTGCAGGGCATCCTTCGCATCCCAGGTCTCCATCTTATGCGCTTCTCGTACTTAGTCGCGAGTATACGTCGTTTCGAGAGCCATGTCCCTAGATTAGTACGAGCTCCTCCGCGCAGTAATCGAGTGGGTGGTGAAGAGCTCAGCTCAGCTCAGCTCGACTCGACCGATCCAATGCTGACGGCGCTGGCGACGCGCTTCTTGCGGGACGCACGAGGCTGTGGACCGCGTGCGACGCCCTTTCAAACGCTGTTGGTGCAGCCACGATGGCTGCATCGCTCGGCGTGCGCGCTGGCGGAGGAATCGGGCAAATCAGGACCGGCAGAAGGCATGGTGCGGCTGGCCAAGCTCATGGCACAGCGAGGTAGGCAACAAGAGCCATACAAAGCAAAATGCATGATTGCTGATACATTGTCTCTGTCTGTGGTATAGGATTGTGCTCGCGACGTGAAGCCGAGTCGTATATCCAGAACGGAGCTGTGCTGGTCAACGGCGAGCGGGTACGAGGAGAGGAGCTCCTGAGTGCGGATGGATGAGTTCTGAGCGGATTGGGTGGACTAGGTGCAAGCGGACTGGTGCTTTGTACCTGAAGACTCGACGGTGGCACTGGATTACCCAGCTCAGCGCCACCAGCGCAAGAAAGTGACGGTGTTGCTGAATAAACCACTCGGTTACGTGTCTTCGCAGCCGGAGGGGACGCTCACACCAGCAATCAAACTGCTCACGTTCGCGAACGAGTGCAAGGAGATGAACAAAACGCGTGTGAAGAACACGGATGAGCCGATCACACTGCCCAAGATGGCCGTGTGCGGTCGGCTAGATGTCAATTCGACAGGGCTCCTCTTGTTCACACAGGACGGAACGCTGGCCAAGCGCATCCTAGACCCAAATGGCGGCGTGGAGAAAGAGTATCTGGTGCGTGTGGACGTTGCATTGGACGAAAACTCTTCCGATGTGAAACGCAAGCTGCGAAAGCTTCGCGAGGGGATCACCAGCGCCGACGGGATCCGATACAACGCCAAATCAGTGGAGGTGTTGAACGAGAACCAGCTGCGTGTCGTCTTGACCGAGGGAAAGCATCGTCATATCCGTCACATGTGCGAGCATGTTGGCATGCACGTAGTTGCGCTCAAGCGCGTGCGTATCGGCAACATCAAGCTTGGCGCGTTACCCACTGGCCAGTGGCGGTATCTCCAACCCAACGATCGATTGTGAACGAACGAATGATAATAAACGAGAAATACATTTCAACGCTACGCACTGGTCTTGTACTGGCTTAGAACTGATGCAAGCAAGACTGATCGATCTGGAGGATGCATGTCAACATTAGAAAGAGGCACAGCGATACTGAAGGGAATGATCGGTACCTTGAGATCCTTGGTGAAGGTCACGCCTTCCTTGCCCAATAGCTCGCGCTTCTCCGCGATACAAGGAGATGCTTCACCGAACTGGCCTGCTCGTCAACACATCGTCAGCACAGATGTAGTGATAGTGGCATGCAGTACGAGGAGGCGGCAATACCTTTGAAGCCTCCAATGGAGAGCGTTCCCGCCACGACGCGATGGCAGGGCACCTCGGGAGCAAGCGGGTTCTTCTACTCAGCGCCATAGGACAATTAATACAGAAGCACCATGGTAGTACCGAGGCAACAAACGTACTCGCAATGCCTGGCCGACAGGTCGTGGACCAGAACTCAACGCCTTGGCCACATCGCCGTACGTGCTCACTTTACCCGCCGGAATCTACACACAAGTGGTCATGAGTAACCGCATTCAACACCACGCGAACGCTAGCCATCTTACATACCGTGGAAATGAGCTCATAGACGCTCTTTTCTGCAAGCCAAGTGTGAGTTTTCACGCGCTTGAGCCCACGAGAGCGCTCTCACGTACCAAACGTCGTCATGCGATGCCCCCGCCACTCGATGTGCTGAGTGGCCTTGGCGACTGTCTTCTTGCCCGCCTGACTCGTGGCTTTCTTCGTGGCCGTGCTGGTCGCTCGGCGAGCGCGTAACACTCGCGATGTAGCCATTGCTCGGCGTCCAACAGCAATTCGCAAAATGACAAGGCAAGTTGCATCAGACAGTTCGAGGTATGTGGACCACGCGACCATTCCCCGCGCCAAAAGGACACGACTCAGAACCGAGTCCTGGGTTCACGAGGGAACCTTATAACTAGTCGAGACGACGTGGTTTTCGGTCGCTTTGCGAGTATCCGACGTAGTTATGGATAAACGAGTTGGAGTTGGACACCAAGTCTCATGGACGGCAACACAGTCCAGGTCGAACTAGTTGTTCTCAAAGGTATCTATTCACGAGGTTTGTTCGTGTATGTCTCCACCGTGTCCTACAAACAGCCCACAGAGGAGAGTGCGGAGGGCGCTTATCGTCGGACGACCTGGACATCCAACTGCACGATCTGCTTCTTCGACGTGTCCACCATCTCGAGCTCTTCGCCGTTTGCTGCCTTCTCCGCGTTCGCGACTTCCGTCGTCACTTCGTCATCGACACGGATCTTGATCAAGTGCGCGCCCAAGGTCTTGATAGGCGTTGGCAGGTCGATACGAGCGACACCAACGATGATGCCGAGCTGCTTCTCCAAGGCATCCGAGATCTCCTGAGCCCTGCAAGCACAAGACACGTTATTCTCATGGAGGACAGCAAGATAATGATCGAGCCGACGACGTACGTGACACAGGTGTGGAGCGTCTGCTCGGTCTTGCTGGCCGTGTAACGCTTAAAGTAGACGGTAGAGGCGCTCAATCGGTCGACCACCTGCTTGACGGCACGCTCCTTCTCCGCGTCGACTTCATCCAACGACTCGCGATCCACCTTGTACTTGACACGGTTGGCCTCCGTGGCGTACACGGCGAGCTTCTGTGGGTACAAAAAGTTACGCGCGAAGCCGGCCTTGACGCTGACTTCGTCGCCACGGTAGCCGAGGTTGGCCACGTCTTCCTTGAGCACCATGCTCACACGGTGGCTGTGTCATAGACAAGAGCGGCATGGTCAATACTCTGGATCCATTGATGGCGTCGCTGTTGGGTCTCGACGGTGTGCAATACCGCGATCAGCTCGGCATGAGACGCGTGACGTACCCAAAGGCGCGGGTGAGGATTGCCGCATTGTCCTGCTTGCGCAGACACGCGCGCACGTGCTTGGAGGTCGCCGCCAGCATGCTGATGATCTGCTCGTCGTGACCAAACGCTTCCCAGCCAAAGGCGGCGGTGGCTATAAAACCTCATCTACTAGTAGTAAAACCTCGAGCAGAATAGTACTGTGTATATGGTATTTGTACCCCATGGTGGGAACGACTTGGCGGCGTTGGTCCATGGAGAATGGCGAGGCCTTCTTGCTTCGTTCATGAGCTTTTGGGAAGCTCACGGGATAGAGCTGGCGTATGCCTGAAGGGCCATTGCACTATGTCTATTACTGGTTGCTGATAAATAGCTGGTGGGCGACGATCGTCTCTTGACGTGGCCAGGAAGGACACAAACTGGATCGTTACAGGTCATCTACAAGGGGGAATGCAAACACCAATTCACGTCAGCATCCTTGCCTACCAGGTCTGTGAACCGTCGTTCAAGTGACTGCACGTACCGTCATCGTTCAGCATGTTTCGCATGGACAAGGCCGTCGACGACGACCGGTCACTCGTTGCGCTGGAGGGGGAATCGGCTTGCGCATCCACTCCCACTTCCATTTCATTCGCATTTGTTGCTTGCTTCGTCTCGCCACTTTTACCCTCGACTTGACCGCCCATGAGCACGACGCAACTCGGTGGAATGGGCAGGCCCTCGCGCTCCAACTGCTCACAATACTGCTGCAGCAGCTGCCATTGCTGGTGGATCTCCGTGTCGGCCTCGCGGATGGACATGAGTAGCGAGAGATTGCCCTTCATGAGCTTGGAGTTGGACGAGCGCAGCTTCCGCAGACGCGCAGTGTCGCTCATGGTAGCACGTGCTTTTGTGTTGTTCCGTGTGGGGTCAAACACCCAATATGGTAATTTCCGAATGAATGAGCGCGTACAACCGTAATTTTGACTACTTGTGACGTGAAGTTGAAGTTGATGTCGAGTAGGAAGATGGAAGGGGTCATGAAGCCATTCGCTATGCGAGTGTGGCTATAGAGGCGTCCTTAATGTCGTGAATGACACACACTGCGAGTATCTGTGAGCTCTGCTCTGCATCGGGTACGATGCAGTCGTTCCCCAGCACTGGACTATGATGCCATGAAGCTGAAAAGCGTCTGGATTGGAGAGCTGTCCTCCTGCTTTGCGGCTGGCTTCTCTACCACGAGCTGCTGGTCATTCTGTCACGGGCCTCGTGTCAGAACGAAGAACCGTATCGCCTCGTCGACGCGAGAAGAAGACATGGGTTCACTCCCTCAGGTTCAATGATGATGATGCAATCGAGAACAACCCAGACGTCCATTTGCACGCACGAGTAGCTTGTCTTGTTGTTCACGGAGCTCGTTGTGAGTAACCTACGCAATGCCAACCGCTCGGATGATAAATGAAACGAAGGAAAAGCAGTTGACATATCAGCTTTCATCTCCCAGGCATCCACATCCGCACCAACCACACGCCTTTACCGAGCAGCAGGCCCAGAGCGGTCTAATCCAGCAGCGCTGCGTCATCCCCGTCATCTTCGTGCCCTTCAAGTCGCATGTGGACGGAGAAATGACCAATCACCCGCCACGTCAGTGTGGCTGTTCACGTCGGCATCTCGGCTACATTCGGAAGTTTGTCCCCAAGGTTTTTCTCGCTCCGCTGTGGCCACACTACAAGGTTTAATCTGTCCACGGTATCCGTCCTCGGAGGTTTTACCCTCTCGACCACCGCGGTCGAAATCGAGGTTTTGGAAAGTCCCCACACGACTTTTAGACGTGAAGCTGCACACGGGCGGATCTTGCGAGACGCACTCTGGAATTTGCGCCGGTTGAGTGGAATATGTTGCACGCCCGCCGCTCGTTGCTGCAGAACACACGCGCGTTCAGCGCCAAGGCCGCCGCCAAGGAGCGCCGCGTCGTCGTTGTCGATGGTGTGCGTCTCCCGTTCGCCAAGTCGGGCACCGTCTACAAGGACGTCATGGCCTACGACATGCTCCGTGACGCCTTCAAGGGCCTCTTGGTCAAGGCCGCCTTGGACCCAAGCAAGGTCGACTACGTCTACGGTGGCACCGTCATCCAGGAAGTCCGCACGGCCAACATTGCCCGTGAAGCCGCTCTTGGTGCTGGTATCCCTAAGAACGTGCCAGCGCACACGGTCACCCAGGCGTGTATCTCGTCGAGTCAGGCGATCTGTAACGGTGCCGAGAAGATTCTCGCGGGCCGTGCGGACGTTGTCGTGGCCGGTGGTGTCGAGACCTTCTCGGATGTGCCAATCCGATTCTCGCGTCCAGTGCGTCAGCGTCTCATTGGTCTCGCCAAGGCCATGAAGGGCGGTCCACTTGGTGTCTTGAAGCTGTTGAGCGGCCTCAAGCTCAGTGACCTTGCTCCAGAGGCTCCTGCTATCCAGAACTTCCACACCAAGGAGATCATGGGTCAGTCGAGTGACCGTCTCGCCACCCGTTTCGGTGTGACGCGTAAGGAGATGGATGAGTACACCATTGATGCCCACCAGAAGGCCGCCAAGGCCCACGCTGAGGGCAAGTACAAGGGTGAGATCATCCCATACAAGGGCCAGACCACGGAGAACGGTATCAACACCGAGTCGACGTACGAGAAGATTGCCAAGCTCAAGCCTGCTTTCATCAAGCCACACGGTACCCACACCGCCGCCAACTCGTCGTTCTTGACGGATGGTGCGGCCGCCACGTTGATCATGTCGGAGGAGAAGGCCTTGGAGTTGGGCTACAAGCCAAAGTCGATCTTGAAGGACTGGGAGTTTGTGGGTGTGGACCCATTCGAGGACTTGCTTCTCGGCCCTGCTTTCGGTATCCAGAAGGTCTTGGCCAAGAACAACTTGAAGTTGGAGGACATTGACCACTTCGAGATCCACGAAGCGTTTGCCGGTCAGGTGCTTGCCAACTTGAACGCTCTTTCCCAGCCAGAGTTCTGCAAGGAGCAGTTCGGTCTCGACAAGCCAGTGGGCAAGGTCGACCGATCCAAGCTCAACACGTGGGGTGGTTCGCTCACCTTGGGTCACCCATTCGGTGCCACTGGTAGCCGACTTGTGAACACGGCCTCGAACAAGCTCCAGAAGGAGGGCGGAAAGTACGCGCTCCTTGCCGCTTGTGCCGACAGTGGTCTCGCCTACGTCGGTCTCATTGAGAAGTACGAGAACTAGGCATCCAAATGACAGCAAGATGATATATTCGTAAAAGATTTCTTCATATAGTTCCCCTACTTGTCAAATGGCTACATCGTGCTTGTCGTCAAGTCATACCAATCGCACACAGCGACAGCAAGAAACGAAGTGTAACACTCCAACGCGTGATGACAGAAAGTTATAGATATATTCACTGTATTCGAGGCAAAATGGATGGTCTACACGAGGAGGACGGCGTTAATGCAGCCGTCGTTCTCGGGCACGTTGGTGACCTGTGCGTATTTACCCCAGACGACCTTGCCCGAGGTGGTGACGAGACCGAGTTCGCTCACGTTCACTTCGATGATCGTACCCTTGGTGATGACACCAAGCTGCGTGTAGAGAGCGCTCTGTGGGTTCTTCTTGACGCCAATGATGTCGAGCTGGAACGTTGTCTTGAGCTCTGGGTGCGTCACGTGCGCTTTCTTGAAACGCATGGCACTTGGACGAATGAATCGTTCGTACTTTGGAGGCTTACGCGTAAAGTTCTCACCGACAAACGTCGCCTTGGTGATCATACGCTTCCACGCCTTGTTACGACGCTTACCCGAACGCAACACCTTGAACATTTCGTCATCGGCAATTGGCTTGACCTTTGGAATTGGCACATCCCACTTGCCCGCCTTCTCCTTTCGCTTCTGCTTGACCGTGTTACTCAGCACTTTGGCGCGCGAGACACCTTCACGATCCAACAAGTACGATGGCACCGCGCCGTCTGGGATGTTGTCGTCGTTACCGTGCTTGTTCGTGCGCTCCTGGTGGAGAGCCAACGTCTTCTTCATGGCAGCCTTCTCCTTGAATCGCTTCTGGTTGTACAGCTTGGCACGGAGACCATGAACCTTCTGGGCGAACTGCGATCGTCGATGCACTTCACGCGCTTCCTTCTTGCGCTTGCGCTCGGCGGCGTCCATACGCACGCCGTGGCGCTTCTTGTGCATATCCATAAACTCATGCTGAGGCATTGTGACGAGTAGAACACGCGCGACGCGGGAGTCGAGGTGCTACGCTACGCTGCTGCTTCTTCCGTCGAGTTTGCTCGTCGCGACGCCCGTCGGTCGAATACTCGTCGTACCGCTTCGCTCTCTGTAGCTTTTCAAGCCCAAGAGCCAACCAACGCTTTGGCTGGCTCGACGGTTCACGGTTCACTTTACCGAAACCGAACCGGTTCACTGAACCGTACTCCACGCAACCTTCGTACGACCTTCGTGTCACCTCGTTTTTCGAACAATCTCACCTGCCTTGTGGCTGGAAAGATACCTGAAGAAGCCGATCAGCCCGATGGCAATGCGAGGAATGGCGCGAGCGCTGCGAACGCAGGCGGCTGTGCGCGGCATGCACACGCGCGCCGCCAATGCGCTGGGACTGGCGCCGGAGAAGGCCGTGAACCCGTTTGTGATTGCGGAGGATTGCCTCCAGCCGGGCATCCCAACTGCCGAGTTTCGCCATCGCCGCGAGCAGCTCCTCAACACGTTGCCGGAGAACGCCGCGCTCATTGTATGCTCCTCATGCGTATAATCGGATTCCTAGAAATGGTTATTGAGGATTTGTTGATGTCGACTAGGTACGCGCTGCGACGACCAAGTATGTGACCAACGACATTCCGTACGAGTTCCGACAAAACTCCAACTTTATGTATCTGACGGGTTTGGAAGAGCCAGATGCCGTGGCCGTGTTCCTCAAGACGTCCAGCAGTCGCTCGTTTTCGCTGTTTGTGCGTGCACGCGATGCGCATAGGTACGTGTGCACGTTGAATGACCGCTCATGTGCTGTGTGACTCATTTTTCGAGGTGTTAACAGCGAGCAATGGGATGGTGCCCGCATTGGCTTGGATGGTGCCAAGCTTCGCTATGAAGCAGACGATGCCTATCAGCTCCAAGACCTCGACATGCAGCTCAACAAGATGCTCGGTGGTCTCCAACAAGTCTACGTCATGTCATCGGATCAGGGTAACTTCTCGCCCGAGTTTGTCCGTGCCATGCAACGATTCCAGGATAAAGTGTTCATCGGCGACTTTTTTGTCGAGCAACTGCGCGTGTACAAGTCGGAGAATGAGCTGAACCGCATGCGCTTCGCGGGCGATATTGCGGCCGGGGGCTTTGTTGAGATGATGAAGAGCACGCGACCAGAAATGACGGAGTTGGCACTGGCTGCCGAGTTCGAAGCCCATTGTAAGCGCAATGGCGCTCTCTGGACGTCGTTTCCGTGTGTCGTGGGACGCGGCCCAAACGCTGCGGTCATCCACTACCTCTCGAAGCGTGATCAGCTAAAAGACGACGACCTTGTGCTCGTAGACGCAGGCTGTGAAGTGCCAGGTTACTACGACAGTGACATTACTCGTACGTGGCCAGTCAGCTCGGCCTCGAATTTGTCGGCGGCGCAAAAGGATCTCTATGATTTCACTTTGGAGATCCAGAAAAAGTGTCTTGACGAGCTACGAGGTCAGGTTTCGTCGGGTGAATCGTACAGTTTGGATCAGCTCCACGCGTTTGCGTCGCGCTTGATGATCCAAGGCCTCCAGTCGTTCGGTATCCTCGGTGCGAACGCGTCAACGCGAGAGTTGCACCGCTACAATCCAACCCACATTGGTCATTACCTTGGCATGGATGTCCACGATACCCCTCACATCTCACGTTCAGTGCCTCTTCGTCCGGGCATGGTCGTGACAGTGGAGCCTGGCATCTATTTGCCAAAGAATGACCTCAACCTGCCAGAGGAATTCCGTGGAATCGGCATTCGAATCGAAGATGATGTCGTGGTAAGTAGCTTTATCTGGTTGTTGACGAGGAATCGATCAGTGACTGATGCGTGCCTTATGTCTGTTTGGGCAATAGATCACGGACAAGGGCATCGAAATCACGACGTCTGGCGTGCCAAAGGAGCTAGCTGACATTGAAGCCCTTCGAAATGCATAAACGAGTATCAAAGCCAGCCTTTTTGCATCAAATAGATTGGTCCGCCGCCGGTTTTGGTCACTTTACTGTCATGTATGACGAGCTAATTCCCGCGCCGAGTCGGTGTCGCATGGTTTCGTGCTCCATTCGAGAAGCACATGGTGATAGAATGCGTTGAATGATGCGTGGTCCTCCCGCATCTGCGCGTATTTAACGTCTCGCGTCCGAGGAGAAAGAGGAGATGCATCGAGCAGCACTGCTTGGTGTGTCTGAACCTACGACAAAGTCAATGGACCGCACTTTGAGCACTTTGAGAAGACGACAGACATCGGTACGCACCTGCGGAGAAGGTTCTTCTTGAACGACGTGAGATACATCGGCCGTGTCAGGGCGTTCTTGAGCCTGATTATCTGTCATCGCTCGTGGTTGTTCGTCTCGTCGGTGAGACGTTTTCTGTTTCTTTCTCTCCTTTGGAGCAGTCTGTGGTTCACTCAGTGGTTGGATCGTGATCGCTCGAGGCAACTCAGCGCCAATGTCGCCTACGGTGGCTGTGGCATTGACGATGAGACACCGCATGTAGTCGTAGGTGTCTGCGATTGGGGTCACAAGGGCCAACAACCCCGAGGACAAGGTGCCCACGCCTGCCTACAAGCCACGTAAGTCCTTCAGACACGATTTGACGCGGAAGTTTATGCACGTACTCGCCCACGCTGTGTCAAATACAGTGCCAAGTCCTTGAAAGCTGCCAGTTGGTCAGCGTTGGTCGGATCCTTGGGCGTGATCACACACTGCGGGGGCTACACGGACACACGTTGAATCGTTCAACACAAGCTTGCAAAGCCAAGTGAACCAGTGCGTACATGCTGACGACAACACGAGATCATGCGATCCACTTCCGCGAGACTCAGCCGCTTGGTAATGGTGATCTCGACGCCTCTACACACCCCACACGAGAGGTGAGCTCTTCATACTCCACCAATCCGAACGCGGCCATCTCCGTACGCCAACAAGTCCATTTCGTCCGCGCGCACGCCCAATCGACGCAGCTGCGCGGGTGCTTCCTCCTTCTGCACGAGACGTCCTTCAAAGAGGAACTTGGTGCCCTTGAGGACACGGAACATGCTCGTCATAGTCGCCATTCCCAAGATGCTGCTGCACTTTCGACATGGACACGATATGTCTACCCTCTCATTGGTTGAAAGACAAACTACGAGTGTTTTTATTGGTGGAAATGAAATATTTTATTTTGACCAATCCGAGCCGTTCCCTCCTAGAAAGGCTGGATTCGAGACGCATTGCGCAGGTCAGGACGATGGGGACGACGGCCAGGAGCGCTCCGACGCCTCTCGCGGCGCCCCAGCGCATCGAGCGACTGCAGGCGGACGTGGTGAACCGCATTGCCGCCGGTGAGGTGATCCACCGCCCCGCGAACGCGCTGAAAGAGCTCCTGGAGAACAGTTTGGACGCCGGCGCGACGCAGATCTCGGTGACGGTCAACCAGGGCGGACTCAAGCTGCTGCAGATCCAGGACAACGGCAAGGGCATCCACCGCGAAGACCTCGAGATCGTCTGCGAGCGCTTCACGACCAGCAAGCTGCGCAAGTTTGAGGATCTGCGCGCGATTAGCTCGTTTGGGTTTCGCGGCGAGGCCCTGGCGAGTATCTCGCACGTCGCGCACGTGTCCATCACGTCCAAGACAGCCGACCAGCCGTGCGCGTACAAGTACGTGTCTAGTTTTATGGTTGCTTGTGTTGTGATTTTGAGAATGAGTGGTGGTTGGTTCTTCTGTAGAGCACATTATCGCGATGGCAAGTTGATCGCCAAGCAACCAGGCGGTTCCAAGGACCCCGTGCCCTGTGCAGGGAAGAACGGCACGCAGATCGTCGTGGAGGATCTGTTTTATAACCTCTCGACGCGTCGGCAAGCGTTTAAGAACACGTCGGAGCAGTACCAACGCATCCTCGACGTTGTCCAGCGGTATGCTGTGCACTTTGGCAGTCGTCGCGTCGGCTTTGTCTGCAAGAAAGTACGTCCACACTGGATCGTGTCCATCCCTTGCATGCGCCTTACGACTGATTTCTCACGTACTCTTCCATTGTGATAGCATCGGGACCCTTCGTGCGATGTGAATACACTCAATGCCTCGTCGCAACTCGATGTCATTCGCCAGATCTACGGGAACAAACTCTCCACCGAGTTGATTGAGTTCGAGTTCGACCACCCTGCCACGTCAACCGCGCAACGCGATCTCGAGTTCTCGGTCCATGGCTGGGTCAGCAACGCCAATTTCAAGTATGCGTCGCTTTCTACGCCATCCTCAGTTCTGTTTATTAACTGTGTTTGATCGGATGTAGCGTCAAGACGAGCAACTTCATTCTGTTCATTAACGAACGGCTCGTCGACTGCACGTCGCTCAAGCGCGCGTGCGAGTATGTGTACTCTCTCTACCTCCCAAAGCACACCCATCCGTTCGTGTACCTGAGTCTCCGAATGCCGCCGCATAATCTCGATGTTAATGTCCACCCGACCAAGCGTGAAGTGCATTTCCTGTATGAAGAAATCATTGTCGAGACCATCGCCAAGCAGCTCGAAGCGAAACTCAAGGGTAGCAACGAGAGTCGCGTGTTTGTCGTACAGCCGATCACTAGCATGATGGTCAAGAGCGAGCTCAAGGGCAAGGGCCGAGAGTCGCTCCCACTGACAGCGTCAACTCAAGCACGTGCAGTTGAAAGCGATGACGAAGAAGAGGAAGAGGATGAAGACGAAGAGATGGCGGAGCAAGAGAAGGTATCAGGAAAGAAAACAGGTCGGAAGGGAGTTCAGAGTGATGGCGAAGGAGATGATGATGACGACGAGGAGGAGGACGAGGACGTAGAGCAGGCTAGCCAAGCGAAGACAGCATCCCAGGCCATCCAGATCAATCTAAGTCAGAAGGCCACGCCAAACTCCAAGAAATACCAGCCATCCAAGGTAAGAGCGAGATGGTTCAGCTTTGAGATGACAGACTACGTGTGACGTTCGTTGTTTGGTCTCTGTTGTGTAGGCGCCGCAGAAGCTTGTTCGCACGGATCATCGCTCCAACACAATCGACATGTACTACTTTCTCGAATCACAACGGAGTTCTCATGCCTCGCTTTCCCAAACAGCCGCGTCTCATGCAGAGGATGAGGAGACGGAGTTGGCCGATTCACCGTCGACCAATGGCAAGAAGCGTCGATTATCAGAAACCTGGGATGAGGAGCATGGAGAACCAGAGGCTTCTGTTGACTCGAGTCGACGAGAGAGTGTGGAAGTGGCAACGCAGAGTCCGCAGTTGCTCACAAGTGTACAGAATTTACTCACGAAGATCGAACAACGCAAGAGCAAGGCCCTCGAAAAGGTGAGTGGATTGACTGTTGCAGTGCTTACTGCATAGTACTGACAGGTTCGAGTGTAGATGTTCCGCGAGCACAGCTTTGTCGGCGTGGTCAACCGCCAGTACTCCCTGATCCAGTATCGCACCAAGCTCTACCTCGTGCGTCATCGTGACATCGCCTATCATCTCTTCTACGAGAAAGTGATCCAGCAGTTCGGTCACTTCAACGCCATGCAGCTGCCAGTGCCTCTCTCCGTCTACGATTTGATCTACGACGCGCTGAGCAACCCGCGGAATGGATATGATGAAGAAGATGGACCAAAGGACCAGCTCGCGGACGACATGAAGCAGCTGCTCGTCGCGAATGGACCGATGCTCGCCGAGTACTTTGCTCTCGACATTGATTCTCAAGGCATGCTCCGCTCGCTACCCCGTCTACTAGGCAGTCATGAGCCGTCGTTACATTCCCTTCCAGAGTTTGTGTTCCATTTGGCGACGGAAGTGAACTGGGACGAAGAAGAACCATGCTTTGAAAACGTCGCGCAAGTGCTGGCGCAGTGGTACAGTGAACTCTGGTACCCCACCAAACCCGAGCAGAGCGCGTTGGTGCTGGAGCACGTGCTCTTCCCAGCGACCAAGCTCAGCGTCAAGAGCACGTCGTCGACACCACCGACGTCCGGCTTCTCCCCACCCAACGAACTCAACGACAGCGCCATCATGCGTCCGATTGCGTGTCTCACTAAGCTCTATCGGATCTTTGAACGCTGCTGAGACAGCGATAACTTAATGTACACGTGCACAGCACACACTTCGATCCTCGTTGGCGTCGTTGCGTGTCCCATGAAGTCAGCAGATTAGCGGTGAGGCGACGAGAGAAGCCACGTCTGATTCGAAGTGGATGGCGACTAGAGCCTCGTGTTGGTAGCCACTGCGCCAACTGACTAGCAGCTCTCCTCGACATGCGACGGGGTCCTCTGCTGTCCACTTGGCGGCGTCGCAGGCGCTCTGGTTCGCATCGAACTCGCCGTCTTCCGCTTGTCATGGAGCTCTTCATTGTCGCTTCGTGCACTGAATCGCGTGATCGTGGTCCACATCTGGCGTATGCTCCGCCCACCCTACCCCTTAGACGCGAATGAGATCCCTAATTAGGTGTTTTATACACCGTATTAGGAGTGTCGCACCCTAATTTACGAAGAGTGGACGGTGGATCCGCTCCCGCCTTCGTCCACTCTCCGTCCACCGTTTCCGTTTTTCCCATTGCCTCTCCCAGCGCCCAAGTGAGGGAGTGAGTAGTGGGACCGACCTGCCTCAAGCGCTGCTGGTCCGGAACGCGCGCTGTGAAGGCGACAGCGAGCACAAGACACGCGCACGCGACACAGAGACTCGACGACCAGGCGTCTGCACGAGCCAAGCGCGAAGAGAGCGCTCGAAACGGCCCAGGAAGCGCCAAGTTCCACGCCCTTGTCTGTGACGAGGAGCGCCACAGAACATGCTCAACGGGAGCAAGATGCCGGGCATGCGGGCCAACTCGGTGACGTTTGACAAGTCCGTGACCGGTGGGGAGTCGAGTGGGAGCGACAGTGGACGCAGTGTGGGCGGTGGATCCGGCGGACGAGGACTGCCGCATGGCCACGCGCACTTTCGCGCCATGCCCATGGGTGGGATGCCCATGGGAGGCGCCATGCCGGTGGCCATGCCGCCTCCAGTGATGGGGATGCCGCAGCAGTTGCCCCCGCAGACAGTGGGTAGCGGGGGAGGCCTGCCGCCGACGATGCCGCCACCTGCGGCCGCTGCCATGCCCAAGCCGAATTCCATCGTGCGCAAGATCATGCAGCAGACTATTGGCGAGCACTACGAGTTCGCGACGTTACCCAAGGTCCAAGCTTTTGTCCAGTCGGTGGAGACGTACTGCGCGACGACGGAGAGTCTGGCGAGTCTGGGCAAGTCGCTGTACACATCGTCGGCGATCGTGTTTGTCGTGGATGAAATGATGCGCATCATCTTGTGGAACGACACGGCGATCAAGACATTGGGCTACTCGCGGGAAGAAATGGCCGGACGACACTTGACGCAGGATTTGTCGTTCTTGATGCCTCGGCAGACGGCCACGCTCTTGACGGACGCCCTTGCACGCTGCTTGCAGAATGTTCCAGCGATCGGTGTCATGCTTGAGTTCGTACGACGTGACGGATCCAAGTTGTCCGTCTTGAGCACGTGTACACCTCTCTTGTCCAACCCAGTGGGACAAGGCATGCTGGTGCTTGCCCAGGAGGTTACACCCGTGCTTGAGTCGGCGCAGTATGCTCCGGTCACAGCGGCCGCTCCAGTCGCTGCCCCAGTGGAGGAAGAGGCCGTTGCCCCTTCACCTGCTCCTGTTGCAGTGGCTCAGCCTGCTGCTGCACCGGCCCCAGCACCAGCACCGGCTCCTGCCCCAGCTGCCGCTGTGGCGTCCAATGCCACAAAGATTCCAGGTTGGAGCGAGATTGCGCCAAACTATTCAATTGAGTGCGTGCTTGGACAAGGCAGTTACGGTCAGGTTGTGCGGTGTAAACACCTCCCAACCGGTGAAATTGTCGCCATCAAGAAGATCCAGAACGTATTTTCCGATCCGATTGATGCCAAGCGCATCTTGCGTGAGCTCTGCATTGTCCGTCAGCTTCGCCACCCCAACATTGTCCAGATCCGTGAGATCATTGCTCCTCGTGACATGAAGAACTTTCAAGACATTTTTGTTGTGTTTGAATACCTGCCGTCGGATCTCGAGAAGCTGTTGCACTCACCTCAGTTCCTCACGGCTGAACATCTCCGATGGCTCTTGCTTGACGTGCTCAAGGCCCTCAAGTACATGCATTCAGCGGAGATTGTGCATCGTGACTTGAAGCCAGCTAACGTGCTGCTCAATCTGTCGCCTGTCGCGATCAAGATTTGTGACTTCGGTCTTGCAAGAGGATTGTCCTCGAAGCAGTCGTCGAGCCGCAAGCGCAAGCGCGCGGGTGAGGCGGAACCAGACGACCGTACTTTGGAGGGTACGGGTGTGCATCCACGTACACCGGGCAAGCGTATCCAGCGTCAGCTTACCGAGCACGTTGTTACGCGATGGTATCGTGCTCCTGAGATCATCTTCCGTGACCACGACTATTCGGCAGCGATCGACGTGTGGTCGGTGAGTACTCCGCTCGAAAGATGCCTTGAATTCTTCAACTGACTTTCATTATTTTTTCCAGGTGGGGTGTATCTTTGCCGAGCTGCTCAGCATGCAGAAGAGCAGTGTGCCATCGCACTATCAGCGTGAGCCATTGTTCCCAGGTGTGTCGTGCTTCCCTTTGAGTCCGGGTGCTGGACAGACAGCCCTCCCGCAGGACAGTCGCGATCAGCTTAACACGATTCTTGACGTCCTCGGTACCATGGCTGAGGACGATATCGCCGATATCGCTGATCCTGATGTGCAAGTGTACCTGCGCAGTCTGCCTCCTCGTGCGAAGAAGGACTTGCAGGAAATGTACCCTGGCGCTGAGCCTGAAGCCATTGATCTGCTCGAGCGCATGCTTCAGATGAACCCAAAGAAGCGCGCCACACTTGACGAAGCCCTCTCGCACAAGTACCTGGCAAGTATTCGCTCCCTCGAGGAAGAGATCGTCGCGCCGGGAACCATCACGTTGGATTTCGATGAGAAGAAGATGACTGTGACGGAGATCCGTCAGCGCATGGTGGAAGAAATTCGTTACTACCACCCTCACGTGGTACCTGCGCGAGGCGCCGCGCACAAGAAAACCAAGCAGTGATGAATGAATGCGCTTGGTACGTTTTGCATACAAGATCCGTGGCGAGAGCGAATCGAACGTTCTTACAAAGTGTGTAGCCATGTTGATGCTGTCTTGAAATAGATCTCTTTAGCTCTCGCTTTTCATTCGCGGTAAAGCAGTTTTCGAGGCGACTTGCCTGCTCAAGTCCCTCCTTAGGCCAAAAACAACTCGGTCCTGCCTTGGTCTGATGCGTTCCCAATCAAGAGACTTTTTCTTCGTGTAGAGCTCCTGTGGGAAAGCGTGTGTATTCAAGAATGCCGTCAACCACGACGTTGTCGTCTGATGAGCTTGAGCGCATCCTTGCGAGCGTCTCGGCGCCAGCACAAAGCAATCGTGAAGCTCGTCGCCAGGAGCTGAAGTCCACGTCAGAACAACGAAAATCACAATGGCCAAACACTCTCGAGGCCATGCGCAAGAAGAAGGATCGATGGAAGAAGGACAAGGAAGAGCGAGAAGAGGAAGCGCGCAAGAAGATCGACGAGGAAGAGATGCGACTGCAGAAAGAAGCGCGTACCAAGCAGATCGAGCGGGCAAATCGCTTGCTAAACGAACAGACGGATCGAATGAAGTCGCTAAGGAGCAAGCAATTGCTCGCGGACGTGGTTCACCATCGAAAGCTGCAGCTCGCCGAGAAGGCCATGCTCAAGGCTGAGGACGATATGGTCAAGTACGAGTACGATCGCGAGGTACTGGAAGGAGTCTTGCGTGGTGAGGAGGAAGAGCAGCGAGAGCACAAACGGCGGCTTCAGGAGCATGAAAAGCTCGCGAAAATTCAGAAGCAGCAGCTTGAAGAGTACAAGCAGCGCTATATTGACCAGCTGCGCGAGGTAAGCGTGCTCCACGACTGGAGGATGCTCGGGTGTGCGCTGATGCTATTGGTATTCTTGTCAAACAGGAAAAACGTGAAGGGGAGCTGACCAAGATGAAGGCGGAGGCCGACTACAAAGAAGAGCTGGAGAAGGAACGCCAGCGTCGCTTAATTGCCAAGCAGGAGAGTGAAGAGACTAAGCTTGCCAATATGCGGTTGAAAGAGCATCAACGCGCACAGAAGGAACTTGAGCGACTGGAAGACGTAAAGCGAGAAGAGGACGAGAAGAAGAAGAAAGAACGAGATGCCAAGCGCGACCAGTTCCAGCGCGAGAAGCGAGAAAAGGCACAGGCTCGCAAGCAGCGTATGATTGATCTGGCGACGCAGAATCTGCAGGAAATGGCGCTCAGAGTCGACAATCGCCTGCAAAGTCAGTCCAAGGAAGTCCAAGAGAAGGAAGATAGAGATCTTCAAGTACGCTCCGACCGTCGAGCCATGGAGAAAGAGGCGATTCACCGCAGTCGACAGAGTCAACTTGAGCACAAGGCCGAACACAAAGATATCGAGAAGCACAAAGTCCAAGAGAATATTCGTCAGTGGGAGGAATATGGCAAGCGGATCGAGCTTCAAGCACGTCAAGAAGAGCAGGATGTCCGCCTCGAGAACCTCCGCTTTGCAGTCTCGCAAAAGCAACAGGCGGATGCTCGTCGCAAGACGATCATGGAAGAGCGCGCGGCTGAGCTCCTACTAGACAACGAAGCGAAGACCACGCTCGCTCGAGAGGGAGAGAAATTCCACGAAGCGGCGTTGCAGGCACTAGAAGAAGCGAAGGCTCGAGGACTAGAGAACCTTGTGCCAATCAAGAAGGCACTGACGGAGAAACGGATCGAGCTCCTACCGGCATCAGGCTTCCGTATATAATCCAGGGAGGTCATTACACTAATGCTAATCAAAGGATCAACTGTGTACGCACTGCACTGCTGCCTTTCAACTCGAAATAGGCTGCTAGCGAAGATGCAGGTGTGTGCTGATGACCTGATCGGCTAAAATGAGGAGATTTGCGGTGGCCAGGTGATTGAAAGAGCGACGTCAGTCGTGGAATCGAGGATGGCGAGTGTCATGGACCGTGACAAGTGGACGCAGCACGAGGTTCGTCCTGAACTACTACACGGCCCAACAGTATCTTGACAACGTGCGATGGCCAGGTGGAATTGCCGGGTCAAGGAGACCTAGGTATCAGCGTCAAAGTCGCAAACGATGGCGCGGTCATTGTGAACCAGCTCAAACCAGTTCCAGGTAAGTAGTCGTTGAATGCGATGAATCGCGTCTAGTTCGTGCTGATCATCGCGTAGGCTACGCGGAGCTCTTGTGTCCAGAGCTCAAGGGTGGCGATGTCCTGGTGTCTGTGAATGAGGAGAGCATAGTGGACCTGCCCTTCAGCGAGGTCATGAAGAAGATCCGCGTTGCTACCGACTCCCGACCCATGACACTGGGGTTTCTCCAACTCGACACGTTCGAGAATGCCGCAGTGGCCATCGAGAAATGGCAAGAGAGCCAGGATGAGATTAATCGTCTGCGTGCCGGCGAGTTTGACGTCGTCTTTGCCTCTCACCAGTCCCATGGCCTGCGCTTTACGGAGGGTTACGCCATGATTAATCCGCTCAAGCTCGCACACATTGAAGATCCAATGCTCCATGGTCTGGATTCGCTTGGAAACACGACGGAAAGCGAGCTGCTTGGATCAATTCTCGTGCGGATCAACGAAGAATCGGTCTTAGGAGCGCCTTCGAACGACGTCATGGCGTTGCTTTTTGATCCAGCGTCATTTCCTAAGACACTCTGGCTTGCAGATCCAGAGAATGCAGAGCAAGACTACCACATCCTCACGTTGCCGCATCGCGAGCATCTCAAGTGGCTCTGCTTTATGCCGGTGGAGCTTATGATGCAAGTACCAGTTGTGAGCTATGCTGCGCTGGCTGTGGACGATGACGGACCACTTCGCACAACTCGACGTGATGGCGTTCGTGAAGGCCAGTATCTCATGGAGATCAATGGCGTGCCAACTCTTGGCATTTGTGTGACTGAGGGACATGGCAATGGAGGAAGTAACCAGACGGACAATGCTCTGATCCGAGTGGTTTCGACCGCACTGGATCAGCTCACGCCCTACTCAAGGACTCTGCGCTTCCGGGATCTCACTGAATATCGCCGGGAATGTCTCGCGCAAGAGCCATTGTCGCCATGGGAACGTCGTCGACGTCTTCAAGTTGATACTGCAGCCACGTCTGCTTCTCCCCGTCGTCGGGTATCGTCAAACGCCTCGACAAGCAGTTATTGTTCCTTCTCAACTGCGTCCCCGCATGAGCTGGACGAAGCATTGAAGACTCGCGTTCACTACGAGCGCCGTGGACGCGACTTTGAGCGGCTGTTGCGAGAGTTTACGGACGTCGAAGAGGACAAAGAGGACGCCACACGAGATCCGACGTTGCCACGACTGCATCCAAGTCTGTTCAGCGTCCCAGAGGCGACCACGACAGTCGCTACAACTCACCGTCGACCAGTAATCAAACGATACAACGGCCTCGTCAACTGCGAAGGAGTACGCTCGTCATGCCCGGCGGTACCGAGAAACCTCAAGGTGCTGGTGATCCCGGACAAACTTCGCCACGTGGGTATTCAGCTTGAGACGGACGCGATGACGCCAAAATGCGTCGTGTTCAAGCATTTTCTAGGGTGAGTACTCGTTTCAGAGCTTATCGTCGGCCCGATGGTCTCATTTGCCTGTGTGCTCCTAGTCAACCGAGCACGAGTGCTCTTCTTCAGCCTGGCGACGTGCTGTTGACCCTCAACGACATCCCAGTGGACGACATCCCCACGGATGAGCTAGTCCGGTGGTTCCAGGGCGAGCTGTATTCTTCCGTCGAAGCCAGTAAGATGGAGAAGTCAACCCGTCGAGTGCAGTTTGCTCGACCCAAAGGACTCATTCAGGGCAAGAGCTGGTTAAGTATTCTGCAATGGCGAGCGAAGCCAGAACACTGACAGGCATGGAGACTCTATTCGATAACAAACGTCTCAGGAGATGCTTTGAAGCGCCGTTGTCTGCTGTTCCGCGAGTCGCATGCCTTCTTTCCGCAGCTTGTTCACTATACTGCCCACCTGCATGACCAGCAACTGCTCAAACACAAAGCGTTAGTGTCGTATCCTGAACACACTAGCAACGCAGGACACACCCGTTGTCGATAGATTAGTTCCTTGAGCGCCTGGGCAGAGTCCAGCACACATGTCCGCTTGTCGTCATCGATCACTTCTTCGCTGGCCATGACCTCGAGGATCGGCCACAAGTGGTCTTTGAGCTGGTTTTGCATCTTCTTGAACGCCTTGTTCTCGGCAAAGACCTCCCAGAGCTGGTACTCACCTGCGGACACTCCATACGGCTTGCTCACTTCGATCTTAGTGAGCAACAGCGCCTCGCGCCGCTTGTGTTCGCGGTAACTCTTATTGAACTGCGAACCCACGAGCGTGAGCGGCATGGCCGTGTAGCACGCACCCACAAGCATAGCAATCACAGCGACGAGCTTGCCAGCAGTGGACACGGGCTCCATGTCGCCGTATCCGACAGTCGAGAGTGTCACAATCACGAACCAAAAGGCCGAGAAGAAGTCGTCAAAGGACGAGATCTGGCCCTTGGAGTTGACGAGATAGCGTTTGTTGAAGACAGAACCCGCGAGTTCCGGCGGATCCGTCACGTTGAGCTCGCCAACAAGGCATTCATGCCCGTAAAAACACTCCTCGCCCTTTTCGAGTTCGAACATGATGAACGAGAGCACGGTGGTGACGAGCACGAGCATGAAATACGGGATAGTGAGACGCGTCGATGTCTTGGAGATGGATTCCCAGAGCACTTTGGTCACTGGGATGCTCTGCTGGATCTTGAAAATGCGCAGTACCCTCAATAGACGCAGAAAGGTAAGAAAATCCCTCGAGCCCGGGGTGATCACGTAGATTGTGGTTCCAGAGAAGAATCGACGACTTTCGTACACGAAAAACGGGATAAATGACGCCATTTCCACGTAAATGACGGGGTTCTTGAAGAAAACACGATAGGATTCGCACGTCCACATAGCGGCTATGAACTCGAACACGTACGTGAACGTGAAGAGGTACTCAAGTGCCGTGTACACTTCACCGAACTCGACAAACGTCACGTGGAGATTGTCGCATTCCCATCGCTTGCAGATTGAGTAACGGCGATTTTTCACGGGCAGCTCTGTGTCTGGACGGAATGGAGTGAGGCTGTTCAGGTCGGCGTTGAACGCATCCAGTGGCTGAGTGCCATCTGAGTTGGTGACGAGTGCGGACGCGAGTGTTGTGGCATTCTCACATGAGAGGCCCCGGCTGTCATCCAATGGGTTCCCGTAGTTGTCTCCGTAGCCATAGCACGCTGGGTCTGTTGTCTTCTCCTCGTCTGTGCAATAGAAGCGAAGCGGTTCAAGCGGACGATCGACTCGAAAGCAGCCTGGGTCGGTCACAGGCGTGACGCCTTCAACTGCCTCGCAATAGTACTGCACGGCTCGTTCACACAGATACGTCTCCTCGCCGTACGTTTGCAGATCGGGCATGGTTTGGAAGACGACAATGATCATACTGAGTAGAAGACAGCTATTAATCCATCGGAAGATCCATCGTGCTGTCCGAGACGAACTGGGATCGCTGAGCGCTCGCTTGAGCCATGCACGGAACGAGAGTTTCTCAGGGACATACTCCACTTCAGCGGCAATCATGTCCTTGACCAAGTACCCGAGCTCTTCACATTTGATGTAGCACGTCTCGACTTGCTGCTTCATATCGTCCGCGACTTCTTGGAGTTTGGTGACACTCGGTGTGTCCGAGTTGGCTTCTTGCACGAGCGCTTGCACCATCAACGACGCCTCGCCCGTCAACGCTGCCAGTCGCAAGTAGAGTTTGTTGGGCGTGTTGTATTTGACGAGCACTTCGTGCTTGTGATCCGGGTCGTCTTCCGCAACCGCGGCGGCGTCCGCCGAGTGACCTTGCTGTTGATAGCGCAGCACATGCTCGGCATGTTCCTTCCAGGCGCGATCGAACTCGGTACCGATAATAGCGAGCGGCATGGAGAGGAAGAGTGTGCCGGACATGATGATCATGACGGCAAAGACTCGCGCCATGACGTTGCCCTTGGTCGGAGTGATGTCGCCGTACCCGATGGTCGCGACGGTCACCACGACGAAGTACCCGGACGAGAGCAAGTCGGAGAAGCCCATCTTCGTGCGGTCGACGTTCGGGTCGGCCATGTACATGAGCACGGAGAAGAAGAGCACGATTTCCAAGAAGAAGATGAGGGCAATGGAGATCGGCGCGAGACTCGCCTTGATGGCGCGCAGCAAGATGTACGTCCCCGAGTGGTTCCGCGCCAGTTTAAAGATCCGCAGCAGTCGACAGAGACGCAAGATGACGATGCTCTTGTCCTTGCCAAAGATCAAGTCGGTGTAGAAGGGCGCGATGGAGGCAAAGTCGAACCAGTTGAAAAAGTCGCGGAGGAACGGCTTGAGTCGGCGTTGCGTCAAGTAATCATGGTCTTTCCACAGCGACGGCCAGATGACCATGCGCACGAGCAGCTCGGTCGTGAAGATGACCGTAAAGAGCAAGTCGGAGATGGCATAGTCGTCTTCCGCGGGCAAATTCGGGTAGTCTGGCTGCGTACTGTGATGATTCGGACCATCCAGTGTCTGTAAGAAGAGCATGAGGCACGAGATGAACGCGGCCGACGCGATGAAGAAGCTGTACAGTGATGCCCACTTGGAGGACTTGGGGTCCACCATGAAGATGAAGACCTTTTCAAAATGCGCGAGCGTCGCCGCCTGCGTCTTGATGTTCATCTTGGCGCCATTGGCCGCCGTCTCCGTGTAGAACGCGGCAGCACTGAGCGCGTCCAGGTTCTGCTCCGTCACGCTGAACGTGGGCGAGATGGGTGCGTACACGGGCATGTTGGCAGTGGCGCTCTGTGGGCGTCGTGGCCGTTGACACGCGCCGCGAAACTACTCACGCGGTCGCATCGATGAGTGTCATTAGAGATCCCGAAACGACGTGAAGACCCCCTCATGCGGCAACGGATAAGACCCGTGAAGGAGCAACATGAAGAGGAGGGGGTATTATTGTCGACGGATTTGTCCCCCCGCTCAGGTGACTTCAAGCCGGACCTTCAACTTGCAGCGGAGGTAATTGTGCCCCTGGGTAACGTGGCTGGACGGGGCCTTGGGCGAGAGTTGAAGGTGTTGCAAGCGGTGTGGTCTCGATGGCGGTAGGTTAGAGGGGACAAATGATGACGCGGAGATTCGATGCTGTACTTCAAGTGCTCTCGCCGTTCGTCTACATGCTGCTTTCGTGGAAAAAAAAATCGGGGGTAATAGTACCCCCTGTGTGACGCTGTCGCTTGGGTCGATGACGTCGCCTACCTGTATGCGCATCTTCGCAGCAACTCATTTACGTTACATCATTAAATCAGTATATTAGTTATACGTAAAACATTATCTACTGAAAGAGCATATTATCCATGCTCCCAATACAAGCCCGCCCGCGTGACGTGCTAGCAGGATCCACCAGCTCATTCCTCATTCGACGCAGTGGACAACATGGGGGAGGTCAAGGTCGCGTACCAGGGCGTGCCCGGCGCGTACTCGGAGAAGGCGACGCGACAGCTGCTGGGCAGCTCGGCGCAGGTGGTGGCGCTCGGTTTTCCGTCCTTTGAGGCTGCTTTCCGCGCCGTGGAAGACGAGGAAGTCGACTTTGCCGTCTTGCCCATTGAGAACTCGCTCGGTGGCAGTATCCACGCCAATTACGACCTGCTGCTCAAGTACGGACTGCACATTGTGGGGGAGTACGACCTCCGTGTCGAACATTCGCTTCTGGCGCTCCCAGGCGTGTCGAAAGCCGATATCAAGACGGTGATTAGTCACCCGCAGGCGCTTGCGCAATGTACGCACACGATCGAACAGATCGGAGCGCAGCCCCGTGCGGAATATGACACGGCAGGCAGTGCGAAGATGCTTGCAGACAACCAGTGGAAGGACACGGCTGCCATTGCGAGTGATCTCGCGGCGGAGTACTACGGTTTGCAAGTGCTCGAACGTAATGTGGAAGACGATTCGGGCAACTTCACGCGCTTCATGCTCTTGTCCAAGAAAGAAGACTTGTCGTTGACGGGTGTGAACCGCGAGACCGTCGAGTTCAAGACCTCGCTGGTCTTTTCCTTCATGGATCGCAACGAAAAAGGGCAGCTGTACAAGGCGCTGTCGGCGTTTTCGTTGCGTGACATCGACTTGGCCAAGATGGAGAGTCGTCCATGGGGTTACTCGGCTGCTCAGCAGTACGATGCAGATGCCTCCTTGGACTTCTCGTTGCCGCCGGGTGAAGGGGACCGACGCAAGTACAAGTACCTTTTCTATATCGACATTATCGGGCATCAAACCGATGAGCCGGTTGTAAATGCGCTTCGCCACTTGCGCGAGTTGTGCAAGTTCGTGCGTGTGCTGGGCTCGTACCCAACCAAGGGCCAGCTGATTGGCGACGTGCGCAAGACACTGGAGGCGGTGGGTGCCGCCGTGCCAGCCAGTGGCTCTGCGAACGTCCTCTCCCCAGCGTTGGCGCCTGAGGTCGTGGCCAAGACTGCGCGTCAGACTGTCGGTATTTACGGCTTCGGCAACTTCGGTCAGTTCCTTGCCAAGACGATCTCCAAGTACCACACGGTGCGTGCGACGTCGAGAACCGACTACACTGACGTTGCGCGGTCATTGGGTTGCGAATACTTCTCTTCTGAGACGCAACTCGAAAAGTTCTTCGAGGGTCTTGACGTGCTGGTACTCTGTGTGAGTATCCTCTCATTTGAGAATGTCGTCAAGTCGATTCCAGCGCATTTGTTGGAGAACGTGGTCATCATCGACGTGCTCTCTGTCAAGACGCACCCAAAGCAGATCCTGCTCCGCGATTTGCCAGCTTCCAGCAGCATTCTCTGCACTCATCCGATGTTCGGTCCTGAGAGTGGCAAGTACTCGTGGCGTGGACTGCCGATGATGTATGAGAAGGTTCGCGTGGTATCGCCTGAGCACGGTGCACACATCGCTCAGTTCTTGCGTGTCTTCGAGCTCGAACTCTGCCGTATGCTTGAGTTGACCTGTGAATCGCACGACGAATTTGCGGCAAGCTCGCAGTTCCTGACCCACTTGACGGGTCGTATCTTGAGTGTGCAGGGTGTGAAGAATACGCCAATTGACACGCGTGGGTTCAAGAACCTCGTGCGTCTTGTGGAAGACACATGCAAGGATTCGTTCGACTTGTTCCAAGGTCTGTACGAGTTCAATCCAAACTCTGGAAATCAGATTCACAAGTTCGAAGAATCTTTGAAGGAAGTGGTGGGCAAGCTTAAGGCTCCATCGAAGGGCACAAAGGAACCAGAGACCATGGCCGAGAAGTATCCTCTCAATCCACTTGTCCACACGATCACTGCCGCCAAGACGGTGGTGATTCACGGTATGACCAAGCAGTTGGAGGCTGAGGGCAAGGAGGTTTACTCGCTGTGTGTCGGCGAGCCAGACTTCCTGCCAGCCCAACGAGTGTTGGATGCTGGTAAAGAAGGATTCGAGAAGGGCATGGTCAAGTACACTGATGTCAAGGGTACCATCGCGCTTCGTCGAAAGATCGCCGAGTACCTGGAGCGGTGCAAGGGTGTCAAGTACAACCCGCAGACGGAAATCCTAGTTTCCAACGGCGCGAAGCAGTCCGTCTTCCAGACACTTCTGGCTGTCTGCAAGCCTGGCGAGAAGGTCCTAATTCCATCGCCATACTGGGTCAGCTACCCATCTATGGTGAAGTTGGTGAACGCCAAGCCAGTTATCCTGCGTACCAAGATTGAGGACAACTACCTCATCAACCCAGACGACCTCGAGCAGTCTCTGTTGGCGAACCCAGAGGTGAAGGTTATGATCTTGTGTAACCCAAGCAACCCAGCCGGCACTCTTCATGGTCCTGAGCATTTGGAGCGTATTGCTGCCGTTCTCCGCAAGCCAGCCTTCCGCCACGTCCTCATCATCGCTGATGAGATCTACGAGCAGCTCCTGTACCAGGAACCAGGCGTGCCAAAGCTGGTGCACCAGTGTTTCGCGTCGATTCCTGGCATGTACGAGCGAACTTTTGTGATCAACGGCTTCTCGAAGGCCTTTGCCATGCCTGGTCTTCGTATCGGCTACCTCGCTGCACCAAAGTACTTTGTTGATGTGTGCACGAAGCTTCAAGGCCAGTTCACGTCGTGCGCCAGCTCGATTGGTCAGCACGTCGCACTTGAAGCCATCACCGACGAAATGGAGTGGGTCGACCAGAAGAAGGACCGCATCGCTGGCTCCTTGGTCGAACTCGACCGTAAGCGTTTGATGATCTTGCAGCGCCTCAAGCAGCTGCCTAAGATTCGCTGTGCGTACCCAAACAGTGCGTTCTACATCTTCATGGACCTCTCTGGTTACTTTCAGGCGCACCAGGCGTTCATTCCAGAGCAACCTAACAAGGCCATCGTCAACGCGGACGATTTCTGCGAGTATTTGCTCCAGGAATACCAGGTCGCTCTTGTTCCAGGTTCTGCCTTCGGTGAAGACTACTGCCTGCGTATCTCGTACGCCAGCTCGACGGAGACCATCGTCGCTGCGATGGACGGTCTCGAGAAGGCTCTCAACTCGCTCACGCTCAAGTAAATGCTGCTCCGCCTCGTAGGATCTGAGATGCAACTTCATGAATGGAAGTCTATGTGTGTATATGCCATGTGAACACGAATTGGTTGATTCGAATGTGAATTGGGTCGTTCTATGAGTTAGTGGTGTAGAGTGATCAGGTTGGCGACTGTGAAGAGCACAAGAGAGAGCACCAGGTTGTCAATCTGCGCCGTTGCCGCCTCAAGAACGCTAGTCAGCGCCAAACCAAAGACGAGCAGTCCGAGTTCCTGTGAACAATACAAAAAGAGTGAGGTCTCGTGTACACCAGAAGCATCGCACAAGTGGTCGTACCTGTGGAGATGTAAAACCCGACTGTGGCAGACCCAAGGCTGAGATTAGCATCGAGAGCAGCACAGCTGAGAAACCTTCCCAGGTCTTGTGTCCAAAGAGTTTCCGACGTCCAAACGTAGAACCAATGACTGCGCCCATAGCATCACCGACACCAAGAGCAAGGACACCCGCATTGGCGGCAAGCGGATTGGTTGAGGCAGAACCTTGAGCCAACCACAGTGGAACCGCACATCCCAAGAGAAGATAGGTGTGAGTCAGCACGACACGTCCGGCTTCGCGGTGGTCGATGAATGACTGCACAAACTCAGCGATGATTACGCCAAACGGAGGCAACGAGACCGCGCGGATGCATTCCACAAGACAGAAGATGGCGAGGGCAACGCCGTAGCTCAGTGACAACATGGAGGGACTTGCGTAGAATGCTGGGACAAACATAAGGACGACCAGAAAGTGAAAAAGCTTCCTTGCGACGATCTGTCGGAGCTTGAAGACGCGCGATATCGCGGCAAATGATGGCACGAAGATCACCAGACATGCCAGCCAGTACACAATGAGTAGCCAGCGAGCCGAATCCTCGAGGAGAAAGTTAATAAGCCAGCTGATGGGATTCCAGGTATCCAGTAGCAAGCAGCTCCACGGATATACGATCAGCACGACGGCGGAGCCGACGGTGCCAATAAACCAAACAACACCAGCCGCGGGCAACGGTGGCGCGACTGCATGCGGAGAGGACGTGCCGTACGAGGAGAGTAGCGGAGTTAGAGCGACACAGATGAGAAGTGCACCGATCACGCCGACCTGGAGAGCGAGTTGATGGTGCTCGCGCTGTTGCTCAGTCACGTGCCACACGACGAGAGTGTGCGTTGGGAGAATAATGCGCGATGCTTCATCCAACTACACTCAATAGCACGGTTTCTGGTGACATTCGTGTATGCGAACTGTTCGGTAATGCGTCTTACCTTGGAGAACGTGACCAGAAGGAGATCAAAGACAGCAATCCCAATACCTTGAGCGACAATCAGCGCCTCACCAGTGGTAAAGGAGCGGGGTAGAGCCAATCGCCCAAAGTGGAAGACGAATCCAATGAGGCAGCGACAGAGTGTTGGGAGAACGAAGCGACTGCCTTCACAAACACTGAGCAAGAGCAATAAACGTGGCGTGATACCAACTTGGACTCACCTGACTCGATGGAAACGAGCGAGAAAACGATCGGGAGGAGAAAGCCATCAACGACTAGAGTAGGAATCACTCCAGAAGATTGGAAAGCCACGATCTTGAGGATGGTGCTCAATCCAGCAGAGATACACGTCCACGCGTAGAGCAAAGTCGTCCCTGAGCGCACGATTCAGTGAGCACTAAGGCGCTCACTTGGCTGATAGATGGACTTTTACTCACCATTTCCACTGTCGTCTCCTGACGACTGCACTAGGAATCGACTGAGTAATGCAAGTGCAGGAAGCACGCCACCGATCACATGGCCATCGTCTCGCTCTCGTCTACGGATGGTGTCAGTCGTGCGAATCCCATGACGATCGTCATTATCCATACCTTGCGAGCACTTGCATGGACTTGGGCACTGGCTCACGTGCAAACAAGGACCAGAATACCGTCGCAATCGCCAGGACATTGAGCCACACGAGCATCCGTGGCAGCAGCTCAGTCGTGGCATTTGTCTCCGCCCGAGCAACGTAGCCGCTCGTCTCGCGCGTCACCCACGCGACCAGTAGCAGCAGCACAAAGGCCTCGGTTGCCTGCGCGTGCTGCGCCCGCAGTCGTTCCTTCCAGCGCATCGCCAAAGAGCTTCGTGTGGAGCTCTTCAAGCCCACAATGACACGCAGTTTGGTATGGCGTACCTTCTCCCTTGATAGTCTACGCATGTCATTCTACACAAAAGTAAATCTCTTGACGGGTACTTTTGACCCGTTAGGATCGCGTCGCTTGGCGCAGCAAGTGAGACCATGAGCGACGCGAAAGAGAAGCCGGACGACGACCTGGGCGAGCCCGATGTCAAGGTGATCCTGCTGGGCGACTCGGCGGTCGGCAAGTCCAAGCTCGTCGAGCGGTTCATGATGAACGAGTTCCAGCCACGCCAGGTCCTGGGCAGTTTCTGGGGATTTTCAATGAGACGGAGGACTCATGCTCGTCGTGTGTAGCTCTCGACGTTTGCGTTGACGCTGTTTCGCAAGGAAGTGGAGATCCCAGACGAAAAGGGCAAATCGCAGGTGATCAAGGTCGACTTTTGGGATACAGCCGGGCAGGAACGCTTCTCGAGCATGCATCCGTCGTATTATTACGGCGCGACGGCGTGTATAATGGTACGTGAAGAGTGAACCTGGCGCTTGGCGAGGCGAATATCCATGCTTTCAAGTGTCCAGGTCTTTGATGTCACGCGTAAAGTCACGTATCAGAACCTCACGGGCTGGTACAAGGAGCTGCGAGAGTACTGTGAGAACATCCCGTGCTTCCTTGTCGCCAACAAGATCGACGTGGACCTCAATGTACGCTACGCACTCTATTCAGAATCGTCCATAGCCACTAAATGTGAGTGTCGACAGGTGACAAGCAAGAAATTCAAGTTCTCTGAGACGCATAACCTGCCGTTCGAGTTTGTCTCGGCCGCTGATGGCACGAATGTCGTCAAGGTCTTCCAGGACGCTGTGAAGGCCGCTTATCAGTTCAAGAAAGACGGAGGCGACTTTATGGCCGATGTACTCGATCTACTCGGCGAAGCAAGTAGGTTCTTTATCATGCGAACTTTTACTCATGCTTGTCTAACACCAGTGGGTGCCAACAGAGGACTAGCCCAGCAAGGGACAAACTGCTTTCAGATCAGATATAAAGCGCCACAGGACGAACGTCCCGCATTATAAACTTATGATATGCATCGCATCTGCTTCTCTTTATCTCACTTGTGGCTGGAAGTCGTCCAACTTGTCCAGCAGTGTCTTAGAGTAATGCGGCGAGTAGTACTCGACGATCTCGGGTGGGTAGCAGTTGTTGATCTCCATGATATACTCGGTGAGCTTGCCTCCTGCAGCTTCGCTGAGGGTCTGCAGAAACTCAAGCCCACCGTTCTGGACGAATGAACGGCGGGCTTCGAGGTCGTGAGGGAGCATTTGGGCGAATTGTTTGAGGATATACTTCTGGACTTTCATTGGTGCGTCACGTAGTAATGGCTGGAGTGCCTGGAGATGCGTACACTTGGCCAGCACGCTCTTCAGCGCACGCTTAGCCTTAGTCTTGAGGTCGTCCGAGCTGTTCGGATGGGCCATGCAGGCGAGCAAGTGACGCAAGACGTCAGCTTCGGCGATCGCACGAGCGTGATCTGGCGTATGCCGACCGATCTGGCCCAATGTCCACGCGCTCGCAGCCTTGATGTGGTCTTCTGGTTCTGATACAAGCGCATTCTTGACGGGCGTGATGCCTTTCGACGTGATCACTGCCAACGCGAGCGTCTCGGAGAATGCAGACACATAGCCGATCGCCATAATCCCAGGGAGCTTGTTGTTCCCACTTGCCTCTGCGACATAGTCAACCAATGCCGACGCGCCACCAGCGTTAACAATGAGCTTAGCCAGTTCGGGCGTGTGCTTGGCGATTTCACGAATGCACGTAGCCGCGTTCTTTCGGACAGTATGATCGATATCCTTGAGATTGTAGAGGATATTCGGGAAGATCTCGGCTTCCACCACAATTTCGGCGAGATCGACGGAATGCTTGGCGATCTGAGCGAGACAGCTGCACACCTGGCGCTTGAGCTTTGCGTCTGGATGCTGGATCAGCGGCGCTAGGTACGCCACGGTGCCAGGATCCACCACAGCTTGAGCTAGCTCGGGTGAGTGCTTGGCAATGTCTCCAAGAGCTGAGGCTGCGACTCGCTTGAGAGCGACTTCAGGTTCTTGAATGCACAACACGAGCAGTGGCACCGCACCTGCGTCAACAACGTACTGTGCCAGCTCGCCCGTATGCTGAGCAATGTAGCCAATAGCCCAAGCTGCTGCCTCTTTCACGGTCGGATCGAACTCTTCGAGGCACGGCACAAGCGACTCCAACGCACCAGAATCCACAACCGCCTGGGCAAGCTCCGGAGAATGCTTGGCCACAGCACGCAACACGAACGCTGCTGCCTTCTTGTAGAATCGGTTCTGCTCGGACAGCGAGTACACGAGTTGCGGGAGGATTTCGTTGCCCACAACGGCTTCGGCCAAGTCGTCACTGTAATTCGCAAGGCGACCAAGCGCCAGCGCTGCAGATTGCTGGATGCTGGGCACATTATCCAGCAAAAGCGGACGCAGCAGTTGCATCACGCCCGCATTCTGCATCACTTCGATGTTCTGCGGACGTGTCGCCGCCTCGGCCACCGCCTGCACGAACGTCACGCGCGCTTTCTGATACACCTCAAAGTGCTGGAGCACGGACGTCGACGCCATAGTCACCGCTGTCGTTTCCAGCGCTCTATCAAGTCGTTGAATGCAGCAAACGACGAGGAACAACGCCCTGAGCACAGCTAAAAGCGGGCATGGCGTTGCTCGTCCAATGCGCGCTTCTATTTTGGGAGGCTATAGGCTAGTTCACGAAAATAGACCAATCGCTTAGCCTAGCTTCTGCGAGGATGTACTGTTCTGGACAGAATAATACGAGGAATTCAACTGGGGTGGGTGGTGGTCCTCTCTTGAGCTACGCACATCCAAGCAAGTTCGAAGGAAGCCAAGATGGTGGTCTCGGGAAGCCGCTGGGGAGACGACGACGATGGTGAGTGGCTTGTTGGACGCACAAGTATGTAAAGGACGCACTGGGGCTGAAAAGATCGTGTTCGAATGGGTAGAATTGTTGCCACCACGCACGGAAAGCGAAGCCGACAGCAACGGTGTGCGCACGATCGTCGAGTGGAAGATCAACGACGCCAACCAGAAGGTCAAAGTGACCAAGAAGGTCAAGAAGGTGACGGAAGTCACCAAGATCAGCAAGCGTGCGCTCGAGCGCAAGGTCCGTATTCACACTGCAGAGCATGATACTGGGCCATGAACCCTCGAGCTGACTGTTGATGGGTTGACTTCTGCAGGGCTGGGCCAAGTTCGGCGCCGCTGCCAACGATGGCGACAACTCGAACGTGACGTACGCTTCGTACGAAGAGGTGCGCTTGTGATACGTTGCATTTAGTGGGATTTGTGCTCTGGTGCTTACTTATTCTGTGGAACTAGGTTACGCTTGAGGATCCTAACGCTGACCAGGTGTTGCCTGGTGAGAAGAAGGAAGAAGAGAACATTTTCGCTGGTGTCAAGAACTCGGTGCGTATCGTTCCTCGTGTTGCGCATTTTCTATGCGTCGTATTGACGATGTTGCTTTTGTTCTCAGTCGATTGTCGTGTGTCGTCACTGTGGTATGGTGGGTGATCACTGGACCCTCAAGTGTCCGTACAAGGACACTCCAATCAACGAGTTGCCAACCGACCTCAACAGCCGTGGTGCCGGCGAGAGCGACAGCGCTGCTCCAGCTTCGTCGTCGGCCGACACTGGCCGCTCGGCTCTCGACGGCGCGTTCGGCTCGGGCAAGTACGTGCCACCCAGCCTCCGTGGCCGTGGCGGTGCCGCCGGTGGCGAGTCCGAGCGTGAATCGCAGGACGACCGTGACAGCGCGACGCTCCGTGTTACCAACATCTCGCCTGATACGCGTGAAGACGATCTTAAGGACTTGTTCCGTGCGTTCGGTCCAGTCTCCCGTGTGTACTTGGCCAAGGACCGTGAGACGTTCCAGTCGCGTGGTTTCGCGTTCGTCAGCTTTGTGTACCGCGAGGACGCGCAGCGTGCATTGGACAAGTTGCAGGGCTACGGTTACGATCACTTGATCCTCAAGCTCGAATGGGCCAAGCCTTCGAACAAGCCAGCCAACCAGGAGCAGGACCCAGGCAGCATGAGCACGACGTTCCGATCGGGTTACGGCAAGGCCCTCCCACAGAACGTCGCGCCGCCTCCACGCAAGTAATCTGTTGTAATAGCGCGCTAATACGTTGCATATCCTTCCATATCGGATCCCATTGGCACATGTAGCACCAACGTCCCACATGGCCATGTAGTCCACCTCTCTGGCACACGCTCACCCGTTTTCGCCAGGATGTGGCACGCGCCAGATCCCTCAATGTGGAACCCCCCTGTGGGTCTGTTCCAGATGGTGTGTCGCACGTTTTTCTCTTTCTTTCTTTCTTTCTGTCGATCGCAGATGGGACCATCACTCTGTCTGCAACCAGCAGACTCCCACAGTCGCGTGATACACACATATCACGTCGGGACGCACGCACGCACGACGCTCGTTCGGCTCGACGAAGCGCGCATTCACGACCTTCCACGGCGTAGAGGACGCCTCAGACACACATCGACACGATGAGCCAAGCAGCCGAGCTCGTCGCGGCCTTCCCCGCGTCGCTCGCCTGGATCGAACGCGGCTCCGTGCTCGTGCGCCGCATGAACTCGGAGCGCATCGCGGAAGATCCGCGCTTGCGACGACTACTGATAACGAACGAGCGCGCGGCGTCGGTGGTGGAGCAGCGAGTGGAGGAGGACGACCTGGAGGAGAAGCCGCTCGCGCTGAGCAAAGAAGACAGCTTTGAGCAAGTGGAGGCGAGTGAAGGCGACCAAGGCAAGCAGGAGAGCGAGAACACGGCGCCGTCCGCGTACAAAGTGCTCCTGTGGACGTATCGCGTGCATGCATCGCTGCAGAACGCGTTGCAGTATGCTGTGTTTGCAAAAGCCTCGGAAGACGGCTATTTTGTCCCGATCGCTCCACGGTAAGCAACGTTGATGCTGCGAGTTTCTGTATGAGGGTTTGCTAATGACGGTTTGTTATCCGTAGGGTTTATTGTGTTGCGCCAGGCTATCTCAACACGTTCACGAAGCTTTTTGATGCGCACTCCTCAGCTCGACAGTGGAACGCCGCTGTCAAGCTGCTCACGCAACTCGACACGATCATCTCCAAGCGGTAAGCCCACAGTTGGATCTGCTTGGAATGGAACCATGTTGCCAACCACGTATTGCACACACAGATTTGACAATGGCGCGTGCTTGTTCGACTGTGGTTTGCTCGACGGCGTCAAGCGTTTGCACCACAAGCCGCTGGTCTACGACGAATTCTGTGGTAGGCAGATTGAAGCATGATTAACCTTTCGAATCGTTGCTGATGCTTTGTGATTGTGTAGATGGCCGAATTGCCTCGATTGCGCATTGCCGCGGCCCGATCCCATCGATGCATTCTGCGTTTGTGATCGCGTCGACTGTCTCTGCGTGGCTCGATCTCAATCCTGACAACGTCGCGATCCTCGTTGCACCAAACAATGAGCAAATGAGTGTGTTTGCCACGTGCTGCACGCTTTATTCGACAGAAGCCGAATCATTCCCATCGAATTTCCCTCGCGAGCTCTTGGAAGTGTACGTGCAGTAATCGTTTCCTCACGGTGGATTGAATTACTAACGTCTTATCGCGTATGCAGCTACCAGCAGCACATCCGCGGATCAGAAACCTTGTCAGCGAAGCTCTCGCGAACATTCAGTGGTATGGAAGCAAAGAATGTGTACTATGCGGGTGGTACCGTACCAAAGCCTCAAGCACGCTTCGTCGCTGATTTTGCCACACTTCTGGAGATGCGCGACCAAAAACTTCTGGAATGTGCCGATGCGCCGGATGTCCAAGAACGTAAGAAGAAGTTGACCGGAGTTGCCGTCACTCCAGCGCCACAAACTATCTATATTCATGAGATTCGCATCTCGACGAGTGTAAGCGAGCAAGCGAATGGAACTTCGGAGAATGGTGGCTCTGACACTCCAGCTGCAACCCCGATCGTGTATCGTCCGTACTTCGTGTTGCAAAACGAGAAGGGCGTGCTGTTTTCGAGCATGATCCACGGCGTCCGTGATGCCAACTTGTCTGTTGGGTCCCACGTATATCGAGTGGGGAAGACGCTCCAAAACTGTGGTGACTTTTGTCTCAAGATGTACCATTTGCCGTTTGGACGCCAAGGCGAGCTCATCTTCGACTCGCGACTTCATGCAACCCTTTTGCTGGAAAGAATGGCTCAGTCCGAAGCCAGTGCAACTGGAGAGGTTACTCTGTCCGTGGCGAACGGAGATTTTGACTGCCTCTCGACACTGCACATATTGCCCAAGGATTTTGTTCTCCATGTCCGCTTTGCACGAGAAGCAAGTGCGTTCCCAGCATTCTCTGCAGCTACTACGGATACACTGGCCCCAGCACTGAGAGCCATGTCGATGGCCGCCGCTGCATCGCCATCATTGCCACCCCGTGTTCCAGTTACGGTTCAGCGGAGTTCGTTTGCCAGTCGTTCTCCTGGTAATGGTGCAATGCATGGAGTGAAGCCGGTTCGATACGACGGGCCGCCTATCGTGTCGTTCCTTCTTGACGAACCTAATGTCCGAACTGTCTTTGGCGATGTGATCCTCCAGAAGATTGATGTGATTCGCCGCGTCACACGAGGTCATTTGGACCTTTATTTGCTTTTTTGGGTTGATCTTGGGGAGCAGATGATCAAGGTGTTGCCATATCACTATCTCTTCCGCTATATCCTCCCGGGACCTGTGCGCGAGAAGATGCTTCTTATGGGCGCGACTGAAGAGTCTCTCAACGAGAGCACGCCATCTTCATTTGACGTTGGCACGGGTATGACGTTCGATGAGGAGTACGCGCGATGGCTGCAGCACCTCTACGACACCGACTTGAGTAAGTGTCGATTCTGTTCCATACTTGTCGTTGATCAGACATTCACCTCACTCACCACTTCCTTATAGATAACGCACTCGGCACGTTTGATGGTGAGCTTTCGAGCAGCGTACCAGTCACTGAGGCCCAGCCAGGCCTAAGCTATCGCAGCGGTAAGAACGCGTCACATGCGTTATTCTTCTGAAGTGATCTGACGTAAATCGTTCCTGTAGTGAGCATCCCGGTGCAAGTTGCGCTGCACGAGATGAGCAGTCCACCGCCCCCTGCGCGTCCAGGTCGTCCACAACCACGAATGTGAGTGAGTCTATACGCTTGGAATATTGGTAGTCACTGGCTAATATGTGAGCTGTGTGTAGTCGCGGTGCTCATTCTTCACTTATTCACCAACTGCCGACATATATTTACAGAGGTCAAAGGGAACATTCGGGCTCGGGGGTCGCCACACCTGAGTATGTTCTGTACAGTCTTGTGTTGTCGAGTCGAAGCTTACTCACCCCAATGTGTACACTCAATAGCTGCCTCATCTGTCGTTGTGGCTTCGAAGATGGCGAAGAGATCAAGTCGTTGCCATGCTTCCACTCGTACCACTCGGACTGCATCGATTCGTGGCTCTCTCTCAACCAGGTGTGCCCAGTATGCCAGTTCAGCATCGACAACATGCATCATTCACACCCAGAGCCAAGCGCCTTGTCCATATGAGCCGACGTCGATCATCACTTACGCCTTCATGGAGCTCCTACATTTTACGAAATTAACCATGAACAATGCCGATTGGGGGAGATCTTCCTATTACAAGTTACATGCATATGTGGAAAGGACTACTAGTGATTAATGAAGAATGCCTGCAGGACACCGATAATGGCACCTAGAGCACCACCCATTAGCACGAGCTTCCACTCATCTTCTTCGAAGATCGGATGCAGCAACTGCTCGAACTGCTCCGAGCTCAGCATCTTCATCTTCTCGCGCAGTGTCACCTCAAGATCCATGGCTGTCGTCGCGTAGTCTTCAATCTGTCGCAGACTGTCTGGGAAGATACCTACAATATGATCCGTGACATCTTGCTTAATCTGGGCGAAGGTTTCCTCGCCAAGACTCAAGTTGATGATCTTCTCAGTCAACGCTGTGCCTTCGTTCACAGCTTCCTGGACGCTGTCGTAAACCAACTCAAACAAACGATCCGAGTACGGGCCCTTCAAAATGGCTTCAATAATGTTCCGCGACGTAAGAACCTCCGACGCGACCAAGCGACCATAGACCTCAGCGACCTGGTCCTGTCGACGCAAGAAGAGGCCATGCAAGGTGAAGCCACACACCTTCTTTGGGTTCACTGGCTCAAAGATCATTTTGAGCGCGAGCCAGTTGGTAATAGTACCAACCACGAGACCGACAACTGGGAAGACCACGATACGATCCGAGTAGAAGAACCAGAGTCCCATCTGCATGAGACCAAAGATGAAGCCCATCCAGGCGCCCGAGTTACGAATGAACGCGAGTTCTTGGTAGCCACAGGTGACGAACATGTTGACAAGGAGTTGCTTGTCCCTGGTCATGTTGGTGACGACCATCGTCTCCAAGTCAAAGACGTCTTCAATGTTGTTCTTGATCTCTTCCATCAGGGCTTCAATGTGCGTTGGCGACTCTTCCTTGACCTTGAGCACAATCTCTTCCTTGATTTTGAGCGGAAGGGCGGCCCACAACTCGGGGTTGTACTTGAGCGCCATGTCTTCCACGATGTCGTGGATGATGTTGAACATAACTGGCTCGAGTTCCTGCACAACACGCGATGGTTCGATACGGGCAAACACTTCCTTGACCTTCATGAGCTGAGTCGTCATGAGACGCGTCGCCTGGCGCGCCATCTTCTCGCCCTTGTGAGGCACAATACCCTGCCAACCCAGACCCGTGTTCGTGCCAGGGATCTGCAAGCAGCCAAAGTACTCGAGCGGATAAAATGTCATGTAGAGCGCCATCCAAATGTGAATGTACGTGAAGGCGACACTGACGAGCGGAATAGATCCATACTTGATCAAATGCTCGGACGTCACACCATGACGCTCCAGGTCGTCTTTAAACACAGTGAAGCAGAGCACCACCGCTACGATGAAAAGCACCACGAACATCAGCATGGGAATCGACGGGAGCTCGAGCATTGGCGGGAAGCGCACGGGCGCGATGCCGCCGTCTTTCCGCGCCGACGACTGTCTACGCTTGGAGAGCACACTGGATCGACGATGTCGCAAGCCTTCACTCCCACGCGGGGTATTGTCCATGGGCAAAAAGTCGGTGACGATCGTGAGTTGTTCGGAAGTGTCCGAGTTGGCCACATGCACCATCCCCAACAACGTAAAGCGCAGACTCGTGCCGAGCTCCGGTGGCTCCAACGTCGCCCACTGCGACGGTTGGAAGTGCACGACTTCACTGCCCGAGTACCCTCGGAGGTCCGGGATCAAGCGCTCAAAGCGTCCATCTTCAAAGCGTCGTAGCCACGTCTCGAGCTGCTTGGGCGTCCACTCCTCCGGGTTCACGAGTAGTGCGTCTTTGGAACTCATCGTGGTTGGCTGGCTCGTTCTCTGGCCCATACACGCGGTGGCACGCGGGAGTTGCGCGAGTACGCAGCGTCAGACACGGCACGTGTGCGCGTGTATGTTTGAGGATCCAAGCGATCTTGGTCGCCGCGCGTGACGAATCGCTGCGGAACAAAGCCCTTGCAGGGACGAGAGGAGCTCTTCGTCGGACGCTTGATGGCGACGGTGGAATGCACTGAAAGGTTCGGTACGTAATCGCAGTTGTCTATTTATGCCAATCAAATCGCTTGTTTACGTAATTTTAGCCAATCAGAGAGCACGTTCTCGCGAACACTCCACCCATATTACGCGGACGGGATGGAGAGGATGTACACTAGGGGTCGGGGAGTTGGATCAACATTGTGGGACATGTGCTACTGTTGATCCTCTGGTAGCGCATGCTTGAAGGGAGTATGCGATAACAGAGGGGAGGGTCGAAGAATCAATGCACACTCGGATCCGAGCAGCTACGACGCGTGGCGAGGACAAGTAGGAGGATTAGAAGCCATGGGCGTGACGGAGATCCACGGAGAAGCCGACTGGAACACGGCGATGCGCAATGCCGGCGGAAAGCTGGTCGTCGTGGACTTTTCCGCGACGTGGTACGCGCTGGAAGCTGCGATATTTGATGGAAGCTTGCGGAAAGATTGAGAAATCTGTGTTGGATCTAGGTGTGGACCGTGCCAGTTCATCAAGCCGACGTACGAACAGTACAGTCGTCAGTACCACGATGTGGTCTTTTTGGGCGTGGACGAAGCGCAGAACCGATCGCTCATCGGCGCCTTGGGTACGTTTGCCGTCTGAGATGGCGCTTTCGGACACGTTCTGAGATGTGGATATGGCGCAGGCGTGCGTGGCTTCCCGACGTTCCACTTTTACGTGAGCCAGCAGAAGGTGGACGAGCTCGTGGGTGCGGATCCAAACTCGCTGCGTCAAAAGATCGAACAGTGGCGGCAGTCGGCGTTCAACCCATTTGCCTCAGCGGGTGTGACGCTTGGCGGTTCGGCGCCGGCGTCGGCGGAAGATGCACGAGAAGCCCGTCTTCGTCGTTTTAATAACCTCAACCTGGTGCCAACGACGACACCCGCGCCTCCTGCAGCTCCTGCGGCCCCTGCTGCGCCAGCGCCAGCTGAAAAGGACTTGAGCAAGATGGTATGTGACCCAGTCACGGGCCAATGCAGCATCCCATCGGAGGAGGAAGGCAAGACAGACGAAATGGAGGGCCAGGAAGGCATTCCGCCTGTGAATGAGAACTTTTTGTCGCAGATGACAGACATGGGCTTCAGCGAGTTGCGTAGTCGCAAGGCGCTGCTCGCGACGGACTCGGCAAGTCTCGAGGTCGCGATCAACTGGCTTGATGAGCACCAGGACGACGAGGATATCGACGAGCCAATCAAGTTTGTCGACTTGTCAAAGCATGCCAAGAAGCCTCTCACGGAAGAGGAGAAGGCGGCCAAGGTGGCCGAGTTGCAAGCGAAGATCGAAGTGCGTCGCAAGGAACGAGAAGAACGCGAGAAGCAGGAAGCTAAGGAGAAGGAACTGGCTCGACGAACCACGGGTCAGTCCATGCAGGAGGCTCGTGAGGAGTATGAGGCGTTGCAGCGCAAGTTGGCTGCGGATAAGCTGAAGAAGGAACGCGAGGACTTCAAACGTGAGCGAGAACGCTTGAAGAAGCAGTTGGAAATGGACAAGGCTGCTCGTCGTGCTCACGGTGGAAAGCTTGTTGGTCCACCAGTGGATATCACCGTCGAAACCAGCGGCGAGGCGCAGACAGAGGTCAAGAAGACGAGTCCTGTGTCGACACTCTCACCAGAAGAGCAGGTTGTTTCCAACATTGAGAAGCTCAAGAAGTATCGTGTTGGCGGCGATGGTCTCACGGCTTTGAAGACCTTGAATGTCTATGTCAAGAACCTCATTGAAAAGCCGGATGAGGAGAAGTTCCGAACCATCAACCTCGAGAACCCTGCTTTCCGCAAGCGCGTGGCCAGTCTTGTTGGCGGTGTCGCACTCTTGAAGGCGCTCGGATACGAAAAGGACGAAGCCGATGGTCTCCTTAAGCTTGCTGTCGAGAACCGCAAGGACGACTTGCTCCAATACACGCGAACGTCGCTGGAGCGAGCCATTACCGAGCTCTCGTAGACGGTGAGTGGCTTGTTTGGCCTTGATTTAGTTTGAAAACAAAAACGAAAGAAAACATGGATGATCGAACGGAATCCTGCCTTTATATTCACTTGGAGCTTGTCCCACGCAGCCATGCACTACTCTTGTGCTTCTCTTACAACGAAAAGAGCTTGCCAAACAATCCCCGCGACGCCTGCTTCGGCTTCGCTTCCTCTGTACTTTCCTTCACCTCCTCTTCTTCACCGCTCTTCTTGTGCTTGAGATCATGCAGCGGCACAAATGGCCGCGTCGGCACAGGAGGCGAGATGAGATCCGTCTGGATGCCACTGACAATGATCGACACATGCACCGAGCCTTCCAGGGATTGGTCGTAACATGTTCCGAAGATGATGTTCGCCTCTTCCGACACCCGACTGCGAATAATATCCATGGTCTGGTCCACTTCGAACAGCGTCATGTCCTCACCACCTCGGATCGTCACGAGCAGGCCCAGCGCGCTTTCTGTCGGCAGATCCCCGAGCAACGGGTTCACCAAGGCCTGTTCGGCCGCCTTCTCGGCGCGATTTGGTCCCGTGGCGTGACCCGAGCCCATGATCGCACGTCCAGCGTTCGACAAGATCGTCTTGATATCCGCAAAGTCGAGATTGATCAGACCAGGACGCACAATGAGATCCGTCACGCCCTTGACGCCTTCCAGCAGCACATCGTCCGCGTATCGGAACGCCTCGAGCATCGTCGTGTTGCGGTTCGAGAGCGCCAACAAGTTCTGGTTGGGCACCACGATCATCGTGTCGACGTACTTGGAGAGCTCCTTCACGCCAGCGTTGGCGATACGCGTTCGGTTCGGTCCTTCCGAGCGGAACGGCGTGCTCACGACACCCACCGTGAGGATGCCCATGTCACGCGCGATGCTCGCGATCACTGGCGCGGCGCCCGTGCACGTACCACCGCCCATGCCGCCCGTGATGAACAGCATGTTGCTGTCCTTGAGCGCCATCTCGATCTCCTCACGCTGCAATTCCGCGGATTCCTTGCCCAACTGTGGCTTGGAGCCGGCCCCAAGTCCCTTGGTGATCTCCTTGCCCAGCGTGATCTTGTGTGGCGCCAACGACCGTCCCAACGCCTGCGAGTCCGTGTTGGCGACGATGAACTCGACGCCCTCGAGCTGCGACGCGATCATGTTGTTGACGGCGTTGCTGCCCGCACCACCCAAGCCGATGACCGTGATCAACGGCTTGCCGTGCTTGTACGCCGTGAAGAGCTTCTTCTTGGGGTCTACATCGCACACTTGGCGTCAGAATCGCCACGGAACCAAGTCAATAGCCCAACATACCACTGGACGAGTCGCCATAGGCGTCCGAGACGGGCGAAGGACGCGTCGACGCCACACGAGCCGGTCGCTGCTGACGCTTGCGACGCTCCTGACTCCCGTGGACGCGTGTCGACGCGCCATTGATCCGTCGGTCCACGTGGACACCGGAGCTGAACGGCGCGGCCAGGGCGCTGCGCTGGGTCACTGCATGCAGGCTGCGCGTCGTCGAGAGCGCGCGCATCGTCCCCCGAGTCGTCGAGTCTGTCTGATTCGGATGGGGGCTGCACGCGAGTCACTGATTCTCCACAGCTCGCCTTCCATCGTCTGATTGGTGGAAAATATAAAACGTCACGATGTGATTGGATGAAAAGATGTGTACCGTAATAGATCTCGTCGGACGTGAAGCCACTCGATGGAAATGGACGTCACCGCGTGTTTTCTGGCACTACGAACACAGCAGACGCGATAGAGAGGCGTGGATAGAGTGGTGGGTTTAATGTGACTGGTTATCTCACGGCGCTCGAGATGCCGTGGTGTAATTGCTCCACCTACATAGGACAGAGATGCGATCAGCCTCACTGGGGTCAATGCACCTACAGTAGTGAGGGTAGCACGTACCAGTTGTCGAGAATTGTGGAGCGGCACGACGGTCTCGATCGTCGACGAGAGCGACACTTTGTCTTCTGCAGAGGCAGCGGCTGGGTTCTCGTCGGCTTCGACCAGCACGAGTTTGCTTTCCACGGCCTCGTGGAGTGCTGGCACGGCCTCCACAGGCGCCTCTGTTGATGGCGATGGTGTCTCTGGCTCTGCTGTTGTCGCTGTGGAATGGAGGTGTGCTGTGTCAACGCGCGTTGGAGCGGGCGGTGGATTCCTTGTCTCGTCGCCGACCCAATCGTCGAGTCTCTGCTCAGATACGTGGTGGTCGTCGTCGTGAATTGCTTGCAGGAACGCGAACTTGCCAACAACGCCGACGCCGAGGATCTTTTCGGGGATGAAATCCCCACAGGCCTGTACAAGTATGGTCAGCATCGCAGTCATATCGCCAACCCGTCGATATGATGCGTACCGAATAGTTTTGCATGAGTAGCTTGGTGCATTTCTTGCCATTGTTTTCCTGTAATACGCGTACGGCCTCAGGGAACTCCATCGTGTCAATCCGGATGTCGTTCACAGCGACAATGTGGTTGTCTGGGCGGATTTCTACCCAGTCGATCTCGCCCTCGTGCGCCACGATACCAATCCGCTTGAGGATGATCAGCGGTTGGTCGATGAACTCGAATTCGGGGATGCTCTCGACCTCCACCACGCGCTCGTACAGGAACAGTTCGTACTGGAAGATTTCGCCCACAGACGCCTGCACGACGGCGTTGCAGCCGCTCGCCACGACCTTGCGGGAGATGGTGTTGATATCTGTCTTGACATATACGAAGCGAATCGTGCTGGACGACGGGATGTCCTGTGTGCTGATGGTGATCTGTCCCTGGCTGCCTGCAGGCACTTGGTGGTACGTGCCGATCTCGACGTCGGGCGAATCTTCGGCAGAGATGAGCACTTGGATATAGTCCTTTGGTGAGTGGTTCTCTGGGACATTGTACTCGACTACACGAGGCAACATGAACAGTGAGAAGAAGACCCTTGGGCAGCTGGCACATGAATTGACACGTACTCGTGACGAACGACCCTTTCTCCACCTGAGCGCCCATGTCCAGTTGCACGATGCCACTGGGTCGGAACGCGAGCAGTTTGATAAAGTAGGGTGATACTTCCGTGATCTGGTCCATCAATTCCTTGAGCTCCTGGGCTTGAGCGATCCATTCCGACGACTGTCCACGCATCAAAAAGTCCTAACAAGGAATCCAATCGCTGTGAGCCTATCGTTGCGTGATCTCCAATCCACCTCCAGCCTTCTCACCTGTGGTAATAATCCGTAACTATCGCGCATGGGGTGCGCGCCCGCCTGAACCAGCATGCGAATCGCCACGGCGTTCTGGATAAAGCACGCGTGGTGCAGCGCCGTCCATCCATTCTCGTCCTGATGATCCAGATTCACCTGTCGCTGCAGTAGTAAATGCAAAATCTCGGCCTCTTTCGCGATCGGCTCGATACTCGCGTCGTCTTCCAGCTCGACGACTTCGCCGTCACCCAAACTCTCGTCGTCGTCACCTTCGTCATCGCCGTCATTCCCACTGTGTTCATCCCGCGGCTCGTTCGTTCCTTCAAACTCGTCGTCCTCGTCCTCGTCGTCATGGAATCCGAATCCGTTGAGCTCGTCGTCGTCGTCGTCCGCAGTGTTCCGTCGTTTCATGGCCGCCACGGCCACGAGCAGCGGCGTGCGGCCATTGTCATCGCGCGCCTCGATCTCGGCCTCGGTGCACGTCTTGAGCAGCCGCCGGACCGCCGCCAGGTCGCTGTAGGCGCACGCGCTGTGCAGTGTCACGGTGTTCCCCATGCTCGCGGCGCAAGTGCATGCACGGGCCTGGCGTCTCCGCGGCTCGCCTGTGATCCGTTTTCTATCTTTTCGCTTTTTGTAACACACGGCAAAGTGCACAATCGCAAACACCCAAAACCCCAATTCGTATACCTGACACGACAGCATGTATACTACACGGGGTCCATTTGGACCGTCCTCACAACGTGTCGTATCCCTAGTTGAACCAAGCACGTGACCAACATGACGACACAAGGGAGACTCCGCGCCATCGTGCTCTGCGTGTGTCTGGCGACGTATTGGAGCGCGAGCGGACTCTTGCGGCTGCATGAAGTGTTTTACCATGCATCGGCACCAGTTTCAGCAGTTGCAGAGGTCTCTGGGACGCCCCAGACGACGGCAAACGACAGGGCGTTTGGTCGCTTGGTCGTTGTCTTGATCGACGCGCTGCGCGCTGATATGGTCATGGGCAGCGATGTCATGTACGGACGAGACAGCGCACATGTTGAGGAGGCTAAACGACAGCAGGAGCTGAACGCGTATATGCCCTACACGCGCAATTTGCTCGCATCGGGCCAAGCCATGTCCTTCATTGCCCACGCGAGTGTCCCCACCGTCACGATGCCGCGGTTAAAAGCGCTTCTGACGGGCAAAGCGCCTGCATTCATCGACATTCTCAAGAACTTCAACTCGGTGGCGCTCTCGGAGGAGAACCTGATGCAGTTGTTCCAGGAAAACGGCGATCGGATCGTGTTTTACGGTGACGACACGTGGCTCAAACTCTTTCCCGAGACGTTCCAGCGCTCCGATGGCACATCTGGCTTCTTCACGCGCGATACGGTGGAAGTGGACGACAATGTGACGCGACACTTGCGTGACGAGCTTGATCCATTGATGCAGCACCCAAAAAGCCAAGACTGGGATGTGTTGGTACTGCATTACCTCGGGTTGGACCATGTCGGACACTTACGTGGGCCACGGTCGTCCATGATGAAGGATAAGCTGGAAGAAATGGATGCGATCGTCCAGCTCGTGCAAGAGTCTGTGTACCAGCAAGACCAACTTCGTCAGCAAACAGCAGAGGATACGTTTCAGCCGACGCTGATCCTGCTTTGCAGTGACCACGGCATGTCGGAGGTGGGAAATCACGGCGGTGCGACTGTGGAAGAGTCGTCAGCGCTCATGGCGTTCATGCGTGGCGACCAGAAGCCGTGGGGTGGGTCGGATGCAGAGCCTCGAGCCGTGCGTCGACAGCAAGTGGATCTCGTTCCGACGCTGGCTTCGCTCTTTGGTCTTCGTATTCCCATGTACAGTACCGGCGTGATCATTGACGATATAGTGGAGGCGTCGACAGATGATCGCCATCACATCGCTTCATGGTTTGCGAACTTCCAGCAGTTGCGCCGTCTGGCTTTACTCACGACTCGTAGCTCAACGGACATCAAGACTGCGTATCAGGCACTCGAAGCCCAAGTCAGCGCCTACTTGTCACAGTCTGAAACGAGTGACACGGCTGGTTTGCTTCAAGAGCTGCGTAGTGCATGCCAGGATCTACAAGAACGCGTGGGCCAAAGCAACGGATCTGAGTACAACACGCCCTTGATCGCGCTGGGTGCGATTCTGCTACTGCTGTGTGCAGGGCTGTCGATCACAGTATTGCTGCAAAGCAAGAAGAGCGGCCAATCCAAGACTAAACCGCTTGGTTCAGTGACGGCGGTAGCAATCGGTGGCGCGTTGATGCAGATAATCAGTCTCTCATCCAGCTCATCTATTGAAAACGAGCACGCCACTGCGTTCTTCACCGTCACGACACTGCTTCTAGCGATACTCGTCTCTGTCCTCCGCACTGCAGCGTTGTCCGGCCTACGTCAGCAACTGGGTGGCATCTTTGTCGTCGGTGCACTCTTGGTATGCAATCGTGTGTTGCGTGGGCGCAACCAAGTCATCAACTTCGGTCGTCTCAATGGACTTGCAGTGGACTCATCACTACCAGGGAATGCGTTCGCCAACGACGACTCCATTTCGATCCTGTCGACATCGACACTCTTCTCCCAATTCAAAGCAGAAGTATTCTACGCTATCATTCTGGTTTGCAGCGTCTGGAAAGCAGCATCCAGGTGGCGAATGCGGTCTGTGGCGACTGGTTCGACAAAACTCTTCGTTCTCATTGCAGTTTTTACAAGTGGGATTGTATCAAGCGGAGTCTGCTCACATCTCGCACACGAAGAAAATGCCCAATGCGTTCTTTCAGGTTTCCTAAGTGCAGACGACGCGGCTCGGATCGTATATGGCAGTGCGCTGGTGCTTGTTGTGCTTGGCGTCGTCTTCTATCGCGATGGTCCGCTCTTCTTTTCGGCTTTGGAGCTCGCATTGTGGCAGCTCGTCTCTCTAGTCCAGCGAGAGGAGAACACACCGACCCTCGCCGTACTCAGCATCCAGTCCTTGCTCTTATGCTATCTATTCCGACAAGCCGTCATCCCCAACTCCAGTGTTGCCACGATGCTAAATGTGTTGTTTGCTTTCGGTGCCTTCTTCGCACTAGGCAACTCGCATTTGGTCACTACTGTCGACATTAGTCAGAGTTATCACGGCCTCAGTGGATACTCACAGGGCATTGTGGGCATCTTGACGTTTGTCAATGTCTTCTCCGGTCATTTGCTCTCCCTCTCGAGCTGCTACGATTGGATCCAGACTTGCTCCCACAGGAAATCATCATCGGATGACGCTCCAGTCGTATCATCCGCAGCCACACTACTCGGATATCAAGCTGCTCGCATGGCCGTGTACACGTACGTATGCCTCCTTGATTCTCGTTGCTGTTCCTAAACTCACCGACTTGCGTTCTGTTATCAATAGCATCGTCGTGTACTTCATGCGCTTCCACCTTTTCATCTGGAGTGTCTTCGCCCCCAAGGTAACTTTTTCTCACCACATCCGCATCATGTTGCTGATTAACACCGCAGATATCTGTCTGTCCTGATTGTAGATGCTTTACGAGGTCATGTTTACTATTGTCGTTGCATTGTTTGCCTTGATGTGGACATTCGTCAAGTCGGTTGAGAAGTAGACTCACAAACACTCGGTCCGGTAGCAGTTACACGAGTTATTATCGCGCTTCCCTGGGCGTCGTTTTGCAAATGAGACGCACTTGGCTATCGCAACAGATCCGTATCCATGACAAGTGCGTCTTACTTCCAGGGCGGCAATTTTGTCGAATTACTCAGTGCACAAGGTAAAGCACCAGCCTCGACTTGGCGTCTACAAGGGAAGATCATCAAATCATTTGACAAGAACATCAAGGGCAACGCATATCAGATGGAAGGCAGCGCGGAGACCAAAATGCAGCTGCCCAAGACGCCGACGAGCAGCTCACTGGGCTTAAGTCAACGCTTTGTGGTATTCCAGATCCTCGTCCCATTCACACGGGCGTTCTCACTCGAGATCGGATACGCGGACTTTGACAAGAGTCGTCGACGACTCGTCTTTGCCTCGGCCTTTCGTGAGACAACGACGACGGCGCTACACGCGCAGATTCCGTTGGGTACCAAGGTCCCACGGGATCAATGGATCAACCTAGTCGTGGACATGCAGGCACTGACTGAGCTGTACATCCCAGGATCGTCGTTTCGCTCTATGGAGTCTGTATGCATCAGCGGAAGCTGTCGCCTCAAGCGGATTTTCACCATGAAGGACGCTCCACGGTCTGATGCGTTGGTGTCGATGCTCAATATGCCGACGACAGGCAAGAAAACAAGCAAGGCGACACCAGTGGCCGCGTATACCGACATGAAGGACATCCCGAGGCAGTTTATCTTCTCAGTCGGTGCTTCTAATATGCCGATTCCGACCGAGTACTTTCTCCCAGATGTTGTACCCTCAATAGAAGAAGTACCAGTAAGGAATTCAGCGAGAGGCAGCAAAGCTGTGGCCACTGCAAGGGGCAAGGCGGCGAAAGACGGACTCGCTGAGAAGAAACCACTGGCGAGAGTACCTTCCAACATGCGACGAGATCGTGAAAACGACGTTGCCCCTCCGTCTGCCAGTGAGCGAAACCAGGAACGAGACGGTATTCCTCTTTCTGGTAGACGGCAGATTCACTCAGCGACCGTAACAAAAGCACCCGAATCGCCAGTACCTGTCTATGACTCGCCCCCGCGTCGATCTCCACGCGAAGAGAAGGACGACGTTCGAACTGAACGCGAGTATGCTCGACCTCGAACTGCTAGAGAGGAGAAGTTGCGAATTGATGACCTCGTATCGGAAACTAGACGATGCCGTCAGTCTGCACGAGGTATTCCTATCGACGACGATGAAGACAACGATTCTCCACAACAAGTAGAGGATTCTGAGGGTGAAGACCAGAACTACGATGATTTCCAGGCGCTGGTATTATCAACAAGCCCTAAGTCCATTAGGCTCGCACGAGATGCGAGTCCGGTAGAAATTCGACAAGCGAGGCAATCCGATTCTTCAATGAAGCGAACTCCTCCATCGAGCGCTGGTACTAATCGCTCATCCCGTCACCAAGAAGTCATGGAGGTGATTCGTTCGAGGCTCGACCAGCTGGCTAAAGATACAGAAGAAGAAGAGGAGCGAGATCGCCAAGTATTCCTCAAGCACGTGTCGCTTTCCCACGATTTCGACGACGTATCGACTCACGACGAGGATGAAGCTAGCCCCATCATCACGGCATGCGCGTCCAAGACGAAAGAAGATATGAGCGAATCGGCAGTTGAGCGCCAGACTGAGTTACTGCGATCTCCGGAGCCAATGGTTTTGCGTCGGGTCCACGCCAACAAGAAACCTGAGCTAGCGTTCTCGTCGTCAATTTTCAGGTTTGAGCGCGGAGACCCACGTCACAGCGAGGAACTGAAGCAAACAAGAGAGTCGACCTCTGGTCGCTTGAAGAAGCTATTTGATTGGGATGCACTTTTAGAGACACTGCCGCCAACACAGAAGTCAACGGCACACTCATCAACTAGATTATCCAGCGAGATGAAGCGATCTACTGGCTCGTTGAAACCAGCGGATTCCTCCACAACAGTAAGCAAGTCGTCAAACATTGCCCGGGTATCAATCGGTGCTTGCTCGACGCGATCACCCCCGGTGTCTTCGGTTAAGTCGACCATGCGTGACAGTGCGGACAGAAGTCAAATCGATCAAGAAAACAGTGATGGTGATGACGAGCTTGAGCAGCTTCTCGCAATGAAGAAGCGAGCACGACAGTCAAGAGAAGACCATGCCCAAATACCCTTGGACCCTCCTGAGCCATCTCCACACAGGACCGGTGACGCAGACGACGATATACGCGTGGATACAGAATCCCATGAGCATAACACAATCGACGATGCACTGGAAGAAGAAAGCGAAGGTAACCTGGCCAAGAGCTACGACTTCTCATCAAGTCCAGTACCAATTCGTCATATATCTGAGACCAAACAAAGCACTCTCGGTGATCCTGAGCCTTCTGTTCCAAAACCTGGCGCTGATCACGCGAACGAAGAAGAAAACGAAGAGGACGATGAAGATTTATCACTGGACTTGTACGTGGGCATCTTGTTGTAACTCACTTACGGTGCCACTCTAACTTGCTTTCCGTTGTTTAGAACCGACGAGCTGGAAGAGCCAGGCACAGATGAGACAGAGGACCCCGATCAAGACGCTCTTGTCAGCCCAACCGAAGGTGGTGATGGTCAAGACGATGATGTGCCCGCAGACGATGAAGACGAGCAGAGTTTTAACTTTGGTAAGTGCTGTGTGGTAAGAGCTCTCCTGGCGCATGCTTACTAATGCACTACGTGCCTAAAGACGATTTGGTCGCGCAAGAAGCGGTGATTGTGACAGCAGAAGAAGACAAAGAGCTCGTCTCGACCAGCCAACAAGTACTGAGAGCATCTGTCGAGTCCAAACGCGGTGAGAACCAAAGTAGCGACATCTCTCATCCCACTTCATCGCACCGATCTCCACATATTCCCACAGAACGACGCTCTCACGAGCCCCGGATGAGTCAAACATCCTCGGAAAGACGCTTGGCCAGTCTTCTGGAATCGACAGACTGGTCTCAGCTACCTCTGGCTTCGCTGGTCAAGCCCAGCAGCAAGGAGGACCGTCCTAAGACGAGTAAATCACATCGTGACTCCGTGAACGCAACAACTTCGTCCCCTGCCCGGGCTTCAACGCCATCAACATCAATTGAACTCGTTTACGATCCAATCCTGCGATGTTACTATGATCCGATCGGCAAGAAGTACTACACGCTGGCGAAGTAGACACGGTGGTGGTGTGGTATGGGATTCATTCATAAATGAAATTCAAAATCAAAATAACGACAGAGTTTGGAGTCCGCCATTATTCTCTATCTACAAAATGGGTTGTCGCATGCTATTGCAGTTCCTCTGCTGCCGTCAATATATGTGCGATGCTCCTCCGTGCCCGTGAAAGCATAGGGTGCGAGGAGCTATTTGGTGTCGGTTCCTCTTGGATCACACCGACTTGACTCGTCCGTTTCCTTGCCCCCAAGTCTCGTACAACGTCCTTGATCATGTGCGGTTTGAAGTCTTCAGACAGATTGAACCAGAAGTCACGATTTGCCAGCAAAGTCTTGTACGCGACGGCGTTCACATTCGGTAAGATCTGCGCCCAGACACTAAACAACGGCGCGACAATGAAATCAGCAAAACCGACTTGCATCTTCTTGATGACAATGGTTTCGCGATCCATAAACGGAGAGACAGGAAGATTCAGACGCTTCTCCATGTCGCCTTGCAGGAAGAATTCGTCGACGACACGTTCGGTCCACCGCAGCATGGTTTCGCGTTCTTTGGCAGGATTGGATACATCACACGTGTGCAAAATCATCTTGAGCACGAGCTTCTTGTCGGCAATGTTCTTGATCGCGAGCTCCTCACCGGGGCTTGGTAGGATATTGGCCTTAAATAATGCTACATCCTCAAAATGCTTGGCCATATCGGTCGCCAGTACCATCTGGATGATCATTTCACGTGAATACTTGAAATCCTCGCCCGTGAGTTGTCCTAGGATGTTGAAGTCCGGGTTCTTCATCACGAGAAAAGATTGGGCGACATGATAATTCTCGAGCACAGCGTGATCGTTATAACGCAATGCGATCTCGGATGCAGTGGAAATGTGGAAGCTGTTGTTGAAACCATCATGCTTGAAGTCGTGAATGCCGGCAGAAATGAGAGCGAGAGCACGATCGAGAGGTCGAAGGAACGGTGTAAACTCGGGTTGCGTGAGGAAGTAATGCGTTGTCTGCATCACATCCGCAGCATGAATAGCGTTATGATATGGATTTGTTGCGATATAGCCTCGCTGAATCTCCATGAGAAATGAGACGAGAGTCGTTTGCTCGATATTTAACGTCGTCGCGGCTAGTTCATGAAGCAAATGATATCCGAGATGGCAGAGAACATTACCGCCAGTGACATGATTTGCTCGGAAAATGTCGAATGTCCAGCTCGCAACGTTTTGGAACAAAGTATGCAGCTCGAACTCGCTCGCTGGCTCAAGTGCTGGCAGCAACTCTTTCATAGTCACACCTCGCTTCATCTTCCCAACGAGCGTTTGCTCTCCCGTGTCACCGACCTCGGGTCCTGCTGCGTCACCGGTATCTGCAGTGCGTCCAATCGTCTCCCCAGCCATTGATGAGCGATCTCCAGTCTCCTCGAGGGCTTTTTGGTCATCATTCACCTTGAGAATTTCGCCTCGAAGCCATTGTTGCGTGTCGTCATCGACGCCTTCACCCTCGAGCATCTCGCCTGCGTCGTACAGACGATTGTTTTTTATCACGTCAATAGCAAACTCCACGTCACTGCGCGTTTTTGACTTGAGGGCTGGGTGGAAGCGGAGCTCGTTGAGTAATCGCAGCACGTGCTCCACAGGGGACGTAATCTGGTGGCGATGGCTGAGATTCATCGCCCGTGAGCGTTGCTTGAGTCGTTCAAACACGACGAGGACACGGAGGATACGGAGAATAACTCGCATACGGAGGATCTTGAGCAGAACAATCGACGTAGTACCAGTCGCTGCCACGATACCGAGCACAAACGACGCCACGATCACAATGGCGTCGAATAGCGACCACCCGTTTCGTAGATATTCAAGACCGTAGGCAAAGATCTTGAGTGAGATTTCGATCAAGAGAATAGATCCGACCGTGATATCTGTCACGTCAATGATACTCTTGTACTCGGCGAGCGAGGCATCGTCCATTGTCATCTGCACAACCACGAAGATGCCGTAGAAGAGCACGATCATGACCAAAAAGAGCTCGACGTAGAGCTTGCGCATGAACTCGCCGACAGCCAGTCGAACCCGATGATGTTGTCGCATGGCTGCATTACTTTCTCGATGGCGAGTAAAGTCGGATGCCGCTTTTCGCCGTCGGATGGTTGGTATCCCCGTCCCTTCGGCCGGCGCGACAGCCCGCGAGCGGCGTTCCCCGTACGGGTATCGTCGAAAGAAGCGCGAGAGCGTCGGGCGCTTGGGTTGATACGTGCTGTTCATCGCGGCTTGAAGCGGGGGACTACTTGCCGCTGAAGAGACACTGTCTCCAGCCACCATGCTTGGATCGCCGCGATCTTTGCGCTTGTCAACTCCACCTTTCCTGTGCCACAGCTCTTGACGCCCTCTCTTCGTGCTTCAACTCACTTCGTCACTTACACCCGTGGCGTGGACCCAGATGCCCGTTTGTGGCGCTCGACAAGACGTCGTGAGGCACGCCACTCTGCGCTTTCGTCGGTATTTCTGACCCGATAGGAGGCATGGTCACGGTTTCACGATAAAAATACAGAGGGGGCGGCCATCGGTTGGGCGGTTCCATCATTCTCTCTGTTCTCAGGGACTCACGCCGACTGCGCGCTGACTGCTTACCACGGTGTGTATGACGGCATACACACGCAACGAAGAAGAGCCCTTCATTGCTGGTGGAAAGATCGTCATGCGCAAGCGAAGAAAGAGAAGAATGCCACAGGACTCGGTAGAAAGGACACCCGACGCCAGACCCCTCTCGCTTCCATCTGTCCGACCAAGCGGATGATTGACATCTTGTCAACTCTTCTACCCTTGTATGCTGTTTCTGTGAGCATATTCGTCCTGGAAGCGCGTGCAGAGCGCCAGTTCAACCCAAGGCATCTCCATCGCATGCCCACCCATTGTCGAAGAGGGTCCTGGAAGAGTATCAAAAGTAGGTACATTTTTTCCTCCAATAGAAAATGATTGACAACCTACCTGGATCTGGTACGACATGCAGATTTTCCACGTGTTTTGGCATTTCGGAGGGTGGGGCATCCGCGCGCGAATGCAGTGAGAATGATGGTGTCATGGGGCGCCGTGCTCCAGGACAAGTATGTGAACGCGCGCGACGTCGCGTGCTGTCCGACGATGGACCTCATCGCCGTATTGACGGTGGACAGGCAGCTCATTGTGCATGTACGTGCGATTGTGAGGGCGGATTGCGCGTTGATGCTGATGCTTTTATGCGCTTTTGAACTGTAGCGGACGGTGTCGTGGCAAAAGATGCTGCATGTCAAGCCAACAGAAGTGTGTTTCACGTTTGAAGTGGTGGTATGGAGTCCGGATGGAATGCAGCTAGCGGTGGGATGTGATGAGGGTGAGGTGGTGGTGTATGATATCGCTACTGGGGAGCATGTGGAGCTCAAAGCCGAGGAAAGCGCGAACGATGGGCGGACGGCGAAGCGACACTCGACGTGTATCGTTTCGATGGAGTGGATGCGGATTCAAGATGGAGAGCTGACGAAGTCTACGCCGTCATCATCGTGGATACAGCCCGAGAAAGCGAAAGGAAAGACTCCAGACTCGGCAATGACGGTGCTACTGACGGCAGACGATCAAGGAAACGTTGGCTTTTGGTGGCAAGGTTGCGTTCTTGTGGCGATGACTCGGATCTCCGATCACCTCGCTGCGGTGGGGTATGGTGGAGTGTCTCCCTTGACTGGGTTGACTATTAGGTCCTTGAAGGGCACTCCAGATCTCGCAGCTCTCTTTGTCGTTGTGTCAACCATGCGACTCGGTGCAGCACGTGAAGACCCAACACCACATCATATTCTACGACTGAATCTGGCAGCCATGAGCACAAGGAAATCTTCTCTTTCGAAAGTCACACATGTAGCCCACGAGGTGAGAAGCATTCTGCAAACCCTTCGAACAACCTCCCGACAAATGATATCTGAGGTAAGAGCATTTGGAAGACTCATGCGGGGGAGCTGCTTTCACCACATCATATGTATTGGCACATAGTGGAAAAACGCGACACGGATATTTGAACTCAAGATGAGCTTGATTGGCTCACTTTACGAGAAATACGGACGGGAAGAACCGCCGCAGATAGACATGCTATCCATCATTGCCGGTGGAATTTCACCTCCTGCATTGGCTCAATACTTTGCGCAAGACATACAAGAAATGGTAAGTGAGATTGATGCTGTCTTTTTTTTTCGCAGTACTCGAACTGATTATATGACGGTAGAGCGTCCACCGAATGCAAAAAATATTCATGAGTGGGTGCGACACGCTTCGCTCCCTTATCAACTCCAAGATGATGCGAGGACTCCAGCAGTTGTTGTACCATGCAACTGAGCTCCGAGGTTTCATCGCCTCTGAGCAAAAGTCTCTGATCAAATCACTTGGCGTGAATACCCAGCAGCTCGAGACACTTATTGAGCTCGCTAGATCCTTTCTATCTACGATGGAAGGGGTGGGAAATCGAGTACAGGAAACGCGGCAAGATTTCGGATTGCTGTTTCATTGGCTTCTTGAGAAGATTCGTTTTCACACGAACACCGCGTCAACGACTGCAGGACGTACTACAACTGCGTCGAGTACCGACGGCAAATCACTGTTGAATGATCGGCGATTGTGCGACTTTTTGCAACGTGCATCAGAGTACGCAAGAATCTACCAGAAATCGCAATCTCACAAGTACAAGGTCGAAGTCACCTTCGGCAATGCTGTCTCGAGGTATTTTTCAACGTCTTCATTGACCGATCACATAGAAGGAATCGACCGTGCGTGGTCTGCAACGATGTCAGATCTCATTGACTCAGTTACAAACTCCATTCGAACCGAAGGGACATTGTCTCTTATAGTCGAAGACGACGTGCGGGAAATTTGTCTTCAACCACAAACGCAGCTTGTGGATAGCACACACGATACCAATACCGACGGTGATTTCAATGTTGAAGACTCTGACGATGAAGTTGGAGATGGTGGTATTGATTTTGATCCAGTTGATTGGAGCTCTCTCAACATGATGCAAATGGCAAGCTCGACAAAAGAGAATCGAAGTATAGTGATGATCGCGATTCTACTACCCCATCGCATTGCAATGATCCGAGTCATGCAAGACTCGATGCAACGTGTGTGGTCTCAAGCTGGTTGCGTTGATGTGGGTGCAGAGGATCCTGTCTATTCACTCGGGTTCTACAATGATAGCAATACTCGAAAACATGGGAACCTTGTGTTGACGCAAGGTGGACCGACAAAAGGTATTGCAAAACGAGAAACACATTCCAAATGCTTATCTGACTCCTCCGATATTCATAGGCTTTGCCTCGATGTGGCGATATGAAGCAATCGAGTTCTCTCCACTTCGACCTTTTGACCATCTCAATCGCAATGCGGTATTGCAGGTTCGTGGTCTTCAATACATTCTCAACCGAACTTGTCTGACTTGGAAATCGTTTACAAAGACTTCCAAAGTCTCTGCGTCACACTTGTCCTCATCGGAGTACCCTCGTCATGTTCTTCACAATGCGTTTGCGCTTGGTAAAGCTCGCATATTCACGCAAGCTTCTCGTGGCATTATTTGCGTACTACTCAATGACAATAGGCTTATTGTCCTTGACGCTGAAGATGCCGGAGATGAAGATGGCAACCCGGAAATCGGCTTGGGTCACCAGGATTGTAGCGAAAACGAGTCTGATGTTAACGAGGCTGATCTATAATTCTAGGATCGACCATGGCTATCATTGGGAGACGATGTTACATATCCTTCTACCTCGAGAAGCTTCCCCACAAGTGCACTGATTTCATCCGGTTGAGACGGGTATCTTCGTAATGGAGGTCGCTCTGTTTGCCGCTCTGAGGTTATCGTGCGTGATGATGTCGCAATCGAACTTCGCCTTGTTCCTCCAATATGAGGCATTGACTGCCGTGATATCTTGGCAGAGTGCGAGCGAACAATTGACATCTCCACGTTGCTCGGCTTAGGTTGACGCAGTTTGTAAGAATGATCCTCTTCAGTAGATGAGGCCTCAGGTACCAACGAGGGGTGTGTGCAGTCATCGTCCAACGTCGAAGTTGGCAAAGATTCTGGTGTGGCAGGCAATGGCTGATTGGAAATGTTATCCCAAATTGAAAAGCTCTCATGACGGGTGGTGGCGGGGAGAAAATGCTGGTCTGTCTGACTAAAACAGGTGTCAGTACCAAGGTTTGATATACAATCAGACATTGGTCCTGACTGACGCGATTCAGGTCGTGATGGCATCGAGTCATTCTCGACTTCAGCCATTTCTCTGACTTGGGCCAGATGTGTTGGCATCGCGAAGCTACTTCGGAGAATTCTTTCTCGTTCCTGCCCAGATATGCCCATGATCTCGTTGTTCTGCCAGTGTTGGAGGATTGTCTGTTGCTTTGTGATGGAATGAAGAAATAGCCCACGCATCTCCTCGAGGACGTCCGGATAGTTCTGGTCAATCATGTCGAGATATTCTGCAGGCAAAATGTATGTCCCTGTTGGTCGACACGCGAACACGTTGTACTGAGCCGAAGTCTTCGTCAAAACTTCCTTGTAGCCGAAGAATTCACCTTCATACAGTGTGGCAATAGTACCATCATCTTCGGGGACCTTATCCATCGTTCGACCGTTTGTAGCGACAGCTATAGTCTTTGGACTCGCTCTAGTATCCGCATCAAAGTTTCCAGAATTTCTTTCTTGAATAGGCACACGCGCGATGACTGCTCCACTCATCAAAAAGAAGATCCCACTCACAAGATTCCCGTGGTATATGAGCAAGTCTCCCGAGAGAAAGAACTGCGGGACCAATCGTGGAAGGAGCAAGGTGAGAAACCACTTGGGCTTCTTGTCAAAAAATCGGATCTGAGCCAAAACATTGCTGTTCAGATACAAGATCAGCTCACACCGCAAACTGTGCGAGAGGGCATCGAAGAGGCCATACTCATTGAAGAGCGTCTTCTCCGCGTTGATGTATCGCAAATGCTCTTGGCAAGCCACCACGAACTCTCTGGACACACCTCGCTCTTTGATGTAGGCATTAATGCGCTGTCCCATTTCATGCTCTCGATTCATCAGGCTCTTTGAGTTGCTCACGACTTCGATTACAGTACCAACGACATATGCGAAAAGTGTAGTCCCACCAATCATTACGAAGATCGAATATGCTTGTTCGTGGCTATTGACGGCAACAACGTCCCCAAATCCGACTGTCGTCATCGTGGTGGTTGCCCAATACACGCTTGCGACGTATCGTGACAACAACGAACTCGGATCATCAAAGTAGATTCGACCCCACCACGAGCGCTTTCGATCTCCGTCTGCAGAGAGATAGTACCAAAAGCATCCAACATAGTGTCCGATCATCAGCACTGGGATCAGCATTTTTAGCAGTCGAATGGTATCCATTGAGATGTCGAGATCGGACATCCATTGTGAGTTGAGTTTGAGGAGTTTCGATATTCGGACGAGTCGAAGCAGCTTCACCAGTTTGATCGTCCGAATCAACTTGAGTGAGCGGAAGTCCTTCGATTCCGTTACAGTTTCAACCAAGAAGTCGAATGGTATGGTTGAAATGACATCGGGGAGAAACGATCGCTTCAGATAATGACGCCGAATTTCGTGGCGATCTACGATTTCGACTCCGGTATCATCCACGTAGGTCGTGAAAAAGTTGATAAAAATGTCCAAGCAGAAGAAGAGATCGGACATCCGGTCGGTAGCTTCGAGGATGACCGATTCCGGAATATCGAACGATATCGTGAATGGAACGCTTACTGCAGTCCATGCCACGACAATGCCCATAATGGAGTCCCAAACAAGGCGGGTCCGCGAGTAATGTCGGATGACACTCCAGTGCACTTGCACCTCGTCCGCCAATGTAGTAACTTGAAATTGCGAAACATCAGTGGAATCCTTGCGAAGGTTGTGATACGAAGTCGATTTTCGATGCCGATACTGCACGAAAAGGTCGATGGATCCCTTTCTCTGACTTGCATCGTTCTTTTGTAGAATTCGACGCCCACGACGTGCTGCATCAGCATACCGCTCGGATATGATATGAGCCAAATCTCGGAGGTATCTTGAAGCTACCGGGCATTTCGTCATCGCTTCCATGAGGTCGGCGCTGTAAAGTGCGTACAACTCCGTTTTTGAAGTCGATCTGTAAGTGTACGCATATCGCCTTCTGTCACCGACTAAATACTCGATTCCACATATATCTCCCCCTGTAAGTGATGACGCGATGATGTTGCTACGAAAAGCCTCAAGAGAGCCGCTCAAGACGAAGTAAAGCTCCTCCCACACGCTCTCGCACTCGACCAGAACCTGCCCCGGTCCGACAACAACCGGGCGAAGCTTTGGGATCGTAAACACGAAGAAATCCACAGATGTCATTCCAAAAACTGGGAACTTCTTCACGAACGTCTCCATGGAAGCTGCCAAGATCTCATATTGTAAGCTCATTGGGAATTGCTGGAGGAGTTTGTCTTCATCAAAAACGGTACGTCGACTCCAGTGATATTCGAATTGAGAGATGACACGCAGACGCAGACGGCGAGGGATTAAACGCTTGAGTAGAAATTCCTTGGTTTCTTGTAGCTTTTGCTTCATCTTGACTCCTCGTGGATTGTAATTATCGGTCAGCATCTGGATGTTGGCGATAATCAAACCGACCGAAATCGACCCAAGACACTCGACGAAGATGGAATACAAACGTTCTCCGTCTGTAACACCGTAAATTTCACCGTATCCGACAGACATCATCGTGTTGGACACCCAGTAAAAGCTCACAAGGTATGGATTCTGGAACCCTTTGCGATCAATGTTGGTCACCCAGTTCATTCCTGTCGGATCCCATGTGTAGAACATATACCACCCACATGAGAGCAGGTGAATGATGAAAATGATCATGAGCAAACTCCGAAACGTTTGGAATACGTGTGCGTTCAGCGCGTCGAGCTGGAACGAATCGATTGCTCGCTTTAATCGAAGTAATCGCATCAGTTTGAGAAGCCGAAAGAGTCGAATCGTACGAAGTAGCTTGAAGGAGAGGAAAGACTGGTCAGCGCCTGTTGTTACCGCCTGAAAGAATTGGTCAAACGGAAGTGTCGAAAGAATATCGACGAAAAACCAGCTCTTGAAATATCGCGCTCGGATCTTCGGGAGCTCGTAGACAAACACGTCATCATCGTAGAACCCAGTGAACATGTTGAACATCACGTCAAGCGCAAAACTGGCGTCGAAAAGGTAGTTGACGATTTGCTCCCAATGAGCAAGATCAATCGCGAATCCGATACGATACGGGATCATGACAACACTGTAGATAATGACGATGCCAATCCAGATATCCCAGCGGACTTTCCACGGCGCTTTCGGCATGATAACGTATCGCAGCTTCTTTAATTTCTCTGGTGTTGGCTCTGCCGGTGTGAAATGAAACTCGCGCCGACGTATCCGTCGATTGCTTCCAGAATGCTTCATTAATCGGCCAGAGCCCGTCATTCGATCATCGAGAACACCGAGGAACGTGTTCACTGACGGTAATCGTCGGGCAAACGTCTTTGTACGAATCTGTTGCAAAGTGGAGCGGAGGCTATTTGGTCGAGACTCTTCAGTCTCAGCTGCGCTCACTGATGGACCAACTCGTGATGCATTTGCAGTTCGATCTCTAAAGGACATGGACGACACGAGCTGTCGGACTGCCCTGGCATCATGGACTCTTGCCTGTCGCGGTTGAAACATCGCGTTGAGGTGCTTCATTGTGAGAGCTGTTGGTGAAGAAACTCAGCGCGACCCAGACGTTCCGAACCACGTGGACATTCGCTATACGCGTCGACTCGCAGAGCGCTATGGACGTCCAGTGCGCTTTGATTCGCCGAACTCTTTTGGCCAGTTGCACCTATACTCACACGTGCTATCGTCGCGGAGGTTCGTTTCGGGTGAGCTAGGTCACCATCGCTGCAGACTGCGAAGTATTTACGGGCAAGTTTCGTTGACGCTGAATTTAGCTCGTCAACAGCGAGATGGCGGATCTGGACGACACAAATGAGTAAATAGCTCGACGCATAGCAACACAGACACTTGATTTCTCTCCAACCTGTAGCTGCACTCATGTATCAAATCAACACTACGACGTTTGCTTTGTCGTCTCTCTCTAGAATGGGAACTTCATGCCCCCCAGACCACCAAAGTTGGCAGCCATCTTGGACATCTCGGCAAGCGCGTTCGGATCGTTCTGCATCTGGTTCATCATACGCATGATGTTCTGTGCGCCACCCATCTGCGCCATCATCTTAGGATCCATGGCCTTGGACAATTGCTGCATCACGGCGTTCGGATTCCGTGCCATCTGCTTGCCCAACGCGGCATCACCACCCTTCATCAAGCCGCTCTTGCCCATACGACCAACGACGGTAGCAAACTGCTTGTGGCACTTGAGCAGGAAATCAACTTCGACCAACTGACAGCCTGAGCCACGTGCGATACGAGTCTGACGCGAAGGCGAGATCTGGACCTGACCATCGAGCTCGGCATCCGTCATACTGTCCATCATGAAAAGGAACTTGCGCAGTCGCTTGGAAGCTTCCTCTTCGCCACCGCCCATGCTCAGCATCTGTGTCATACCCTGCGGAAGACCTGGGATCATCGACATGACCTTGCTCAACGGACCCATCTTCATCACGCCTTCGAACTGCTTGTACATGTCACGCAACGTGAACACACCCTTCTGGAACTTCTGGATCATCTCTTCCTGGTTATCAAGCATACCACTCGTCTTGACTTCCTCCATGAGACCGCGGATGTCACCCATACCCATGAGTCGGCTCACGAAGCTCTGTGCATTGAATCCCTCAAAGTCGGCGAAGTGCTCACCCGTACCGTAGAAGATAATCGGCGAGCCAGTCGCAGCGACAGCACTCAAGGCACCACCACCCTTGGCGTGACCATCGAGCTTGGTGATAATGACGCTACCGACATCCACCGCCGAACGGAATGCCGAAGCCTGGTCGTACACGGCCTGACCAATGGACGAGTCCATGACGAACACAACGTCATCAGGCTGCACGGCGGCTTCGACTTCCTTCATTTCAGCGAACAAGTCCGCTTCCTGCTTGTGACGACCACTCGTATCCACGAGAATGAGCTCGTAGCCTTCCTTACGGAACTGGGCCACACCTTCTTCGGCGATACGCACAGGATCGGCTTCCGTGTAACTACCATAGAACGGGATTCGCAGCTTGGTGGCGTTCTGCTTCAACTGATCAAACGCACCGGCGCGGAACGTATCAGCACAGACCATACACGTCTTCCATCCCTTGCGCTGGTAATAGTGTGCAAACTTGGCGATACTCGTCGTCTTACCACTACCCTGGAGACCGACAAACATGACGACATTGCTCGTGCCCTTCTTCATCTTGTACGGCTTGGCCTCTGGCTCGAGCATGTGGATGAGCTGGTCCACGACGGCCTTCTGGATCAAACGCCGGCGGTTGGCGAGCGCGCCCGAGTCTTCGAGGTTGACCGCGAGCTTGACATTGTCGCGCAGCTCGCGCACGAGCTTGACCTGCACGTCCGACTCGAGCAGCGCGCCGCAGATCTCCTTCAGGATCTGGTTGAAGACCTCGTCGTCGACGACTGTCGTGCGGTTGAGCTTGCTCAGCGCCGTCTGGAGCTTGGATCCGAGCTCGGCTAACACCATGGTGGCGAGTGCTTGTGTCGTTCTCACTTGGTGGTTTGTTGTCACGAGCAGCTCATTTGAGGTTTTGGTCACGCGGGGCACGAGGTTTTATCGTTGTTAAGTTGCACGAAGACACCGGAGAATAGCCAGAGGGAGGAGGGGGATCTATCACCTGCAAGCATTGCTGTATGTGTACACGTGATCCTGCTTGGATTACTCAATGCGGTGCCATGGGGGATAAACAGAGCGCGTGGTATCTTCCGCCGAGAGGAGATGCCCATCCAGCCTATCAACCGTCCACGTCATTCGATGGGGTCATAATCAAGCAACATGGAAGCAACATACATGCGACATAACCAACCCAGATGGTTCGGCACCGAAAGTCTCGCTTGACAAGAGTCCATGCAGCCATTCTCGCGAATTCGAGCGTCCTCGCGTCATTTCCAAAGCTTCCTTCGTCCCACGAGCCGAGTCAGTTCACTACCAGCCTCTCACGTCGCTCTACTGCCTGCTTTCGTTCGATTCAAAATGACAGACCGCGTGGAACTCAGCGAAGAACAGTGGCAGGCCGAGCTCACGCCGGTCGAGTTCCAGATCTTGCGGCTCAAGGGCACGGAACGTGCGGGTACAGGCAAGTACAACAAGCACTACGAGGAAGGCACGTACGTCTGTGCCGGCTGCAAGGCGCCGTTGTACACGTCCAAGACCAAGTTTGACTCGGGTTGCGGCTGGCCAGCCTTCTACGACGCGATCCCCGGCGCGATCAAGGTCAGTGTCAAGCGATCTCATGCATCCAACGAGTGAGTTGACGTGGTGGATCGGTATACATTTGTATAGGCCGTAGCAGATGCCGATGGACGACGCACGGAGATCATGTGCGCGCGTTGTGATGGGTGCGTTGGATCAATTCTGCGACGAACCGGATGGAATTCCAACTGACAGTTGAGTAAAATTCGTAGTCACATGGGCCACGTCTTCAAGGGCGAAGGTTTCAAGACGCCAACGGACGAGCGTCACTGCGTGAACAGTGTTTCGATTGTCTTCCACGCTGGCGAAGTCAAGAACGAGTAAGGACTCGGACACGGACACGACGACTTGATTCCTTCCTTTCATTCCGTTCTTTTATCAACAAGACCATGTCGTAATTCTTCATAACAACTGATCGTCTTCCGCACTGCCGTCTTCGCTATCATCGAGTACTTGCTCTGCTCGGAGCTGCTTGGCCTCCATGCGATCGAGTTCTGACCGCGTGTCTTCATGAAAGACTGGTGGAACAGGGAGAAGCCAATGCCAGACGGGCTCATCTCCGAATACGGAGCGAACGTTTTTCCGCCAGCCGCGATTGTACGGTGAGCGGTGGCCATAGATATGGCATTCTATTGTGCTGGAGCCAAAGAGCACGAGGGAGCCGTGGACGACGACGAAGATGAGTAGACAGAACGAGAGCGAGCCAGCTAGCACGAACGCCACGAGTCCCATGAGTGACAGCTGGTCGTCACTCACCGATTGCGGGTCGTTCAGCGTAACGGAGCGCAGAAATTTGCCGAAGAACGTGATGACGACCATCGAGAGGGCAAGAAACGCGTACCAGACGAAGAGCAAGAAGTACTTGTAGTTGCCCTCGCCAACACAATTGGCAACCCACGGACAGTGATGATCTGAATGGCAGAAGCGAAGACAAGTCACAACTTCGACAAGCGATGACGCACACATTACACGACTCCTTACCCATTTTCATCACGCATCGATTGCAGAAACTGCAGTGGTGCGCTCGCAGTGGCTTGGCTTGCTTGCAGCGTCGGCAGTGCGGCATCCCGTCGCCTGTAGATTGAGAAGAGAAACTAAAACTCGACGCCTCCATTGCACTGTGCAACGCGTCACGAATGCGCTCAATCGTATGCTCAGTCACGTAGCCTGGGTCTATATGCATAACAATCAGCACCATACAACGTAAATGACTGACCTTCAGCTGACATAACGTACCAGTGGACACAACACGGATGTACGAGACGAACATAAGCGCCACTGTAGCGTGTAACGCAGCGAACTGGATGAGATTCCAGACTATTCGCTCTTTGTTCGCAAAGGAAGGGATCAAATGGTCAGCCATGAAGATGTAGTACTCGAGCCCAGTGATGACCGCGACCATGGCCACGGGAATGAGCGAAAACGTCCGAATAAAGAGGCTAGAAACGCACACAATCGATATATACACGTGTTAGTACATCCTCAACGCGTACAACCCCCTGGGTTCCCCCAAAAGCATGCGCTAGTCGCGCGTACCTCTCATGAACACGCAGCATATTGACCGGAGCACTTCACTTCCGTGTCAGTTCGTTTTTTTGCCTCTATTAATCGATATCACTCCGACCATCATTCTCATATGCAACGATGTATGCATTAACGGAGGTGAGCCAAGTGTCCTAGGAAAAGTCTCGGTCGGGGAAGAGCTTGGGGGCGAGGATGGTCCAGAGGAAGAGCAGCATGGTGAGCCACTGGGCGACGATCTTGACCCACATGGAGACTCCGTTGGAGGCGCCATTGGCCGAGTCCCAGTCCGTGAGCACCATCGCCATGTACACGCCGGCGAGGAACATCATGAGGTAGAATTGCCAGGGCTCGGGGGTCATTGATGTCGGTTCTGGTGTTGCCGTCGTGGGGACAGCGCTTTCTTCTTTTGAAGGCTGTTGGACCGACGGAGCCTCGACGTGAGTGATGACGATGGAGCCGAGCTCGGCTGGTTGGGACTTTGTTGAAGATTCTTTTGCTGCGGCGTCAGAGTTGGGGGCGAACATGTTGGACGCTGCAGTTGATGTGCGCCAGCTTGTCCACGTCATTGAAAAGGCACCGATGAGCGAGCTGTATACAATGGCATTTGGGGATTCTCCTCCTGTTGTTGGAGCGCCATTCTTTTTGCAAGATGGCTGACTGTTGAGAGCCTGCCAGCACATGAGCACGAGGTAGACCGCGACGACACACGGCGGAAGAAGACCGACGTCCAGCCATGTCGAGACTAGGTAAGCAGCCTATGAGTCAGACAATGATGACAGTTTACGGTGACATAGATAGCGTCTGACCGCAGAGCGCGAGGATGATGGCTGCAACGACGACCGTGATGGTTGGAAAAGCGATTCCAACGCCGCAGGATCCATACTGATGGTACTACGACCACACCAGAAGCGCATCAGCAAGCAGAACCCATATAATGATAAGCATAACTCACCAAGTATCCGAGACCACAGCCTGCGCCTATCAGAGCGAGAAGACAGAGTCCTAGGAATGACGTTTTCCTACAAAATGACCCCCAAGTTAGCTCTGGGTATGCCCCACTGCCATCGGTTACTTGTATTACTAACCAGATATTCGCCATGCAAGTGGTCGCACGAGTGGGTTCCGCTTCTTGAGCCTGAATAGCCTTTTCCATGCGGCCCAGCAACATGTCACGAAGTTGATCTGCAACAGCACCACGCGATGAGCGGCGAGGTGGTTGATCGTACAAAGTGTCAGGAGTTTACATGAGAAGTCGACAATGCAGACGATTTGGAAGAGGATGAAGAAGCCTGAGACCACGCGACTGAAGTGTGCATAGCCATCAAAGAACGCTTTGGTGGTGATTCCAACGGTCAGTGTGCATCAGGTGCATAACGTGCACATTAAACCCCACTCACAGCTTGGGATGAAGAAAGACCCGACAAGCATGGCAATGTACACTGGGAACTCGATCAAAAAGAGAATTAGGAAGGCGTGGCATCGTCTCTGAGTCTTGTAAAACCGACTGAAGAGCGTCTGTAGCAGGAAAAAGATCGAGATACTGAAACTCGTTCGGAAAATCATCTGGTTACCGGCACACGAGACATTCTTCCCACTATTGCACCCGTCAAACGTTCCAAACGTACGCAGGGCGTCTGAACAACCATGTCAGCTCTACACACACGACACACTGTGAACTTGTGCATCTGCTCACCTTCTCCAAGCGCCTTGAAGAGTACCGCAAAGATGGTGTTCGCAAAGAACAGCGCGAGATACGCCGCCCGCACGACATTCATGCTGTGAATCCGTCAATTGGCCATGCTCAGAAGGAGACTTGGACAACCGCCAACCGTCCGTTTGGCTATAATCAGCACAAATGGCCATCTTCAATCCCATGTTCTCACTTGACGTCGCTTCGAGGCTTCCAAGGTGGTCCACCCTACTAAGTATGGTTGTGCAACCTACTCGAGTCGTCAAAAGCTCTCCAAATGAAGACGTCGATTCTTCGTCGTGGATTTCAAAGAGTATGAGTGAGTTGACGTTCTCAACGACATGATCAAGAAGAAGACACGTTTCCAACGAACCAGCTCACGCTCTACGTCGTAACAAGACGGCAGATGGCTCAAGACGGACGATCCGGACCTAGTATGCTTAGATTACGAAGAGATTTCAGACAGGAGCACAATTCCCACCCTGCATCATACGTCGACAAATGGGTTCTCTTCGATGTGGTCCACCTCCATCAACTCTGGCAGGATTGTGGCATGGTGTGTACGAGTGGGCATGTCGTTTCGCAGGTCGCTTCTCCACCAGTTCTGTGGTGCGTGTGGCGGAAGAAGACGACCGACAAACGAGGTGAGTGCGCAGAGTGATGGCCGCCTTCAACACGCATGCATGCACGCACGGATGGCCTCACGGCTCCCTCGATGTGTAGGTAGATGGCGACGGACGAGGGCGACGCGTTCGCCGTGGTGAGGACGGCGCTGGCCACGCCCTCGGCGGCCGTGCTGGCGCCGCCGTTCCCGCAGCACCACACGTCCTGGGAGAGCTTTGAGGCGAACCTCAAGGCGTACTCGCAGGACACGTATCAGCTCTATGTGATCCGCACGACGACGTCCGTGCGACGACGGAACCACCGGATCTTGGAGCTGGCGTCGTCGAATGCGGCGGGGACGGCGCAAGAAGGGGAAGACGGAGGGCTGACGCTGCCCGCGACGACGAGCGAGCGCGCGTTGATCCCGGAACACTGGCAATGGTACTCCAAGACGCTCATGTGCACGCACGGGTGGAAGGACCGACAGCGAGGGACGGGGAAGCGGTCGATCACGATGGTGCGCTCCACCGGGTGTCCCGTGAAGATGTGTGTGACACTCCAACAGGGCGGAGAGGAGAATGGCTGGCAGGTGGTCGTGACCAAGCACATGCGGACGCATAATCATCCATTATCCAAGGAACTTTATCTGTTCTACACGGAAAATCGCCGGATTTACGACCCGGAGCTGCTGGCCCTCGTGGGTGGTGCGCCCCTGGAAGGGGGAGGCGGCGATGGCGCCGACCAAATGTTCTCTGATGTCTCGAATGCTCGGTTCACGTCGCAACGCATCGACATTCTCGATGATGAAGACGACGACGACAACTATCGTGCCACGGGGCTAGCTGCGCTTCAGGACGACCCTGTTCCTGGGACAGTTGTGACGCTGCCTAAGATGTCAACCAAGGTGTTTGATTCGTGGGAGAGTTTCCAGCACGCGCTTGTTGCGTATGCTACAGCGACGCAGCAACACTTTCGCATGCGCTCCACCATTTCCGTCAATTCGAAGAATGGAAAGCTCATGGATCACGCGATCAAAGTCGGCAAATCGGGTGGTGACATCTTGCAGCAGTTGATTCCAGACACGCAGAAGTGGTATTCCAAGTTGCTGATCTGTAATCACGGGTGGAAACGCAAGTCGCGGAGTAAAGTGGCGCAGTTCCAGGCCAAGGGAAAACAACTAGCGACAGTCAACTCGAATGCTTGTCCAGCGATGCTCATGGCTAGACTGCAGCGCGATGTCCACGACAACTGGCGCATTGTCGTGAATCGTCAGGTGGTGCATCACAACCATCCGATCCACACGGAAAGCTCTGGTGGTGTTCACGATGAGGATGAGACTGCAGGTGACGCATTCATGGAACATGGCGTTGTTGATGACGGCATGGAAGAGGATGACCTCGATCATGACCGTAATGAGTCCGACGCAGAGCTTGCCGATGCCGTCGAGTCTCTTCACTCGATGGAAGAGCTACCGCGTGAGTCTGAGTCTGCAGTAGCGGCGACAAGTGCTGCGATGGATGAAGTTGACGAGGCCTCAGAGGAGTTTCAACAGACGGAGATCGAGGACGAGCCAGTCCCAAAGCCAATGAGCGTGACAGAGGTCGTGGTACGAGTCCCAAAGCTCCCACCGGCGTATGACTCCTGGGATGCTTTTCATGAGCATCTTCGGCAATACTCTGCTGCAACATACCAGTCATATCGCACGCGTACAACCAGCTCGGTTAAAGGTCGAAATCAGAAGATCCTTGAGATGAAAGCGAACGCAAGTACGAATACAACAGGACAGAAGCAGACGAATGACCTGTCCGGAGAAAACGCTCGTCTCATTCCAGAGGAGTACAAGTGGTATTCAAAGACGTTAACGTGCACGCACGGATGGAAAGAGCGCCGGCGTGGCTCTGGAAAGCGAACTGTGCACATTGTACGTTCGACTTCTTGCCCAGTAAAGATCTGTGCGACCCTGCAGTACGTTGACAGCGCTGGTAGTGGTGCCAGAGGTACGACTGCTCAAGGAACGTGGCGTGTTATCGTGACCAAGCATGTGGTGGACCATAATCACAACTTGTCTCGTGAGTTGTATCAGCATTACTGTGATAATCGGCGGATCTATGACCCAGAACTACTGGCGATCGACCAAACAAGTGTAGTGCCTCCGCCAACATCCGGCCCACTTGGTGGTATGAACAGCGACTTGAGTCATCTGAGCTCAGCATCCATGGCGTCCTTTAATGCAGCTCTCCAGTCTATTGATCCAACGGGGTCTCTGATGCAACTTCATCAAGCCACAATGCCCGATGCCGCATACATTCCCGGGAACACGCTTCAGATGCAACAGAACGCTGCTGCTGGTGGAGCGCTCATGTCTTTCGGACCACTACAGCTGCCTCCATCTGATGGAAACGGAAACCAAAACTCGGTATTACTGGGAGGCATTCCAACTTCATCGGTTCGATCAGGAGTCTCGATGATTCCTTCATTTTACAGCCCCGCCTTGCTCTCAGCTCCACAGTTCGCAATGCTGCAAGCGGCCGGCCCGGCTATCATCGATCCAAGTACCCCAGCAACGAGTTCAGCAACTTCGCAAAGCGGAAGCTTGCCGTTTGGCGTCATGGTTACTGCGACGAATGTTCTGTGTCGTCTCCACGGTCCAGAAGTTAATCAACAATCGGTGGACGGCTCTATCGACTCGATCGATTCAGCTCAAGAGTGCACGTGCTTGCGAATCCCCGTTGTTCACGAGTACAGAACATCACCGGCTACTCAAGACTCGTCGACTAATCAGCAGCGACGACGACCACGGGATGCCGAGGCGCAAGCAACCTCGACCGAGCACGGCAAGAAGGCTCGTAAGGTGACGAGTGTTCGGGTGCCAGGTCTGAATGATAGTTCCGTCGTTCAAGGTCACGTGGCTCACGATGGAGGCGACTCTGCGATGCTAGGCGCGTCTACATCAGTTTGGGGTCCGGAGAATCTACTTCCTGTCGTTCCCGTGACTTTAGAAGATGGTGTGTCTGTTTGGCGAGCCCCACGACTGAAGCGTCGACATGACTCCTGGGCAGCTTTCACCGAGTATTTGGATGCATACTCCCACGCGACGTACCAACTCTACCGTGTGCGCACCACGTCTTCCGTAAATGCTCGTAACACAAGGATCATGCAACAACTTCAACAGCAGGACGAAGCACCCAGTGAGGGAGAAGACGGCTCTGATGGCGCCTTGCCACTTTTGGTCCCGACGTCTTTCGAATGGTACTCCAAGACGTACGTGTGTACGCACGGATGGAAAGAGCGTCGTCGTGGTAAAGGCCAGCGAGTGAGTCACAACCTCCGCTCGACGGCTTGTCCAGTCAAGATTTGCGTCACTCTTCAACGCGACCCCCGTGATACGACTAGCTGGCACGTGGTTGTCACCAAGCATGTGCTGGAGCACAACCACGAGATTTCGGCTGCGCTCTACCGAAAATACTCGGAGAATCGCAAGATCCGCGACCCGGATCTCATGGCCCGAGCCGAGCAAATGTGGCGAGAAGGCGTGTCACGACGCAAGATCTACGAGTTCTTGAAGGAAACGACCCATGTCGGGATCCTTATGAAGGACGTGCACAATCTCGTGCAGCGCTGGCAGCAGCAGAATCCTCGAGCCATGGGAGACCACGAAGACGGCGAAGGCGACGAGATGCCATCCACGGAGCAAACACTCGAAGCCACCGCGGACCACGAGGCGATGCTAAACGAGGTCGGGTTGTGAGCAAATGGATACGTTTAACAAAAGGATCTGTACCCACTTGAACCGATCATGCGGAGAATGGCTGCAAAGGAGACGAGGTCAGCTGCCTGATTAATTTTTGGCGAACTGCGGCATTGACAAATGTGAGATCTTAACGATGGGAAGTACGACAAGAGAGAGGATTCACATGAAGTGAAGAATACATTACTATTTGGACTAATGAAAATGAAAAAAGGCGGAGAGCAATTCCACACGCAACCAAAAAAAAGAAGAATGATTCGAAGGAAGGCGATGAGACACCAAGAACGAGTCAAACTCCGAGCCTTTTCAACCAACACAGGTCATCGTCCTCTATACGGGAATGACAATGCTGTATCCATTGCAGTCTCTTCGTCCATTCGAACCGACATTCCACCACCCACTGCTCCTCCGCGCCACGTCTTCCCCGCTCCTGTTTCCTCCTTCTCCTCCCTCCAATCGGTGAATCACACCAAGTGATTGTCCGCTCACTGGCGACGCAACGCACTTAGTTGCCGGTGGTGTCCTCCTTCTTCGAGATGATCTGCTCGGTACCGCAGGCCTTCAAGACGGTGACAACGAGCTGCTTGCCGTCCTCAAAGTCCGAGCGGATTTCGTTGGCGAAACCATCAGGGTAGCTTGGGAGCTTGACATCCTCACGGGTGTCACCGCTCTCGTCCATGAGCGAGACGAAGTCGTCCTCCGAGATGTCCAACAAGGTGTATTCCTTGCGCGAGACGAAAGGCACCGAGGTGGTGTGGGTCGATGGCACGATATCTTCCAACTTCTTGTTGGTGAAGATGTCCAAGGCCGTGAAGTTACACTTGGCGTGACCGTGCTTGCCCGTCTTCGAGGTCGAGACGTTGACGACCTTGCACGGGTGGCCCTTGATCATGATGAAGCCGTTCTTCTTGATCTGACCGGCTTCCATTGGGTAGGTCTCGGACGCACCGGCGTCGGTCGACTCGAACGTGTAATCGTCAGACATCTTGAGAAGGGAGTAGTGAACTAAAGGAAGGGAAATCCGCAAGTGAGCTCATCAAGCCATCGAGGGGGACCCACGGGAGAGGAGGAGAGGAGGGGAGGGGACTTACGGTTGCTGGGGAACTTTCAAATGAGCTAGAAGGGGGAGAGACGGCCCCAATACAAGACACCACCACCAACCAAATCACTCTCCCCCCCCCCTCCCCTCTTCACTTCACTATGCGAGCCACTCAACCCACCCGATCCACCCAAAAACACAGGATCCCCATCAACACCAGCTGTCATCATCTTCTACAGGGTATTCTCTCTTCCAACCCCATTTAAGCGCTTCTGCTGCACAGCGCGCTTAATTCAGCGTATCAAAAAGCGCTTTCTTCTGTATCAGCCAGTCCGTGGCAGTAGCCGGAACCTGCTTGCTCAGCTTGAAGCTCCAGCATTGAGATCCCCCTTCCATCTATCTGCCTCCTCCTCCTTCATCTTCATCATGGCCGAGCCGCATCTCAAGACCGCCGGTGTGGCGCAGTACATCCGCCACCAAGATGACGTCCCTGTGAACGCCATCACGCCCTCGGAGGAGGTCACGGCCGAGTTCAAGCAGCTCAAGATGCGGCGCAAGCATCGCTTCGTGCTCTTCCGCATCGAAGGCGCGCAGGTGGTGGTTGACGGCGTCGGCGCGCCGACCTCATCCTTTAACGACTTTCTGAACGCCCTGCCCGACTCGGAGTGCCGCTACGCCGTGTACGACCACGAATTCATCACGGGCGACGGCCGCAAGTCGAGCAAGCTCTTCTTCGTCACGTGGTATGGATGATTTGATTTGGGGGCTTCTATTCTCTTCGGTTCTAACTGGTGTGGTATGTATGGACTAGGATCCCGCAAAACTCGCACCCTGGCTTCAAGATGGCGTACACGCACGCCAAGAGCACTATCCGCGCCGTGTGCGACGGCTGCTTCGACGTCAACGCCGTCATCAAGAAGGAAGTCGAGCAGGGCATGGGCATCACCAACGCCGATGGCTCGGACTCGGACAGCGAGTTCGACGATTAAGCAACCACTACTGTCTTTAATACACTCGAAGTGACGTCTGTCTCTATACCTACGTTGACGACGCTGCTTTGGCCAGTCGCTGCTTCTTGCGCATCGCCAGCATCTGCTTCTTCAACGCCATCTCGGCCTCTCGGTCAATCCGCTTCCGTTCCTGCTCACGCGCCGCTTGAGCCTCCATCTCTTGTCGTTTCCGCTTCTCGTTCGTCGCTTTCTCGACAGCACGCGTGTGCTTGATATACACAAAGCGCGTGTATTCGTCGATGAGGTTGCGTAGAACACTGAGACCAGGCCCATTGCGCTGCTCCATCATCTGATGGGCACTCTCCATCTCACTCAACGCGTAGGCATCGAACGGGCGCACGACCTTCTTGGCTTCTTCCAAGTATGCCAACGCAAGGGCTGGTAGTCGAGATGGCTGAGGAGGAGCCGAGGCAGAAGATCCTTCGTTTTCGTCGAGATTCTCGCTGGGCTCTGGTGTCTCCGCATCAGGAAGCGGCGTCGCGGAAGGGATTTCGACGACTGTGGTATCAGCTGGCGTGGCAGGCTCGACGGCGTCGACCATATCCACCTCAGTGGCTTTGTCCTTGGCTGGCGTCTCCGCCTTCAAATCGTCAGCCGGAGTCTCCGTGTGCTCTGTCGGCACCTGAGACTCTGCCACCTTTCCGTCTCGCTGGGCCTTGACTACCAACTTGATTACCTGACCGAGACACGCGATCCAGCGCGTCGTACGACGAACATTGATGCGTTCCATTTTGGGTGGGGCAAGTACTGGTGCTGATTCGACTTCACCGCGCTTGGAGCTCTTGCTTGCACTCTTGGACGACCCATTGGCTTTGGTTGCCACCGCCACAGTTGTCCGATTGGTGCGCAAGCCAGCCGCAGCCGCACTCTTGGCGTCCATCATATTCACATAGCATCCACCATAGGCAAAGGCACTCGGTGGTCTCTCAAACTCGAGTCGTGATGCCTCTTTCCGACCAGCAATCACTGCTCGCGCGTCAATTGGAGTTCGGCAGAGGCCACACGCGACCTCGTCCGAGATACTTGGAAGTCCCTTGGGGACCTTGACATCTTTCCACATGCCATGCTGTAGCATCGGCACCGTCTTTTTGGTCTTCTTGGCGCCAGCAGATGACCGATCCTTCGCGTTCGATCGCCGCTTGGTGCACTTCCAGTGCTGTGCGTGCTGTCCGTCGGTCCCCGTACAGTAGAAGATGTGCTGTCGCTCCTGGAATGGCTCGTGACACACATGGCATCGGTCGCTTGGTTTGATCGGACCAGCATATTTGCGCACAAAGCGACTCGGATTGAACGTTTTCTGGAGAACATGCCGCAAGTCGGCGTCTTCAATCAGGTCGCTCGCTTGCTTTGACAGCGTCACCGGATCGTAGATACGACGAAACTGCGGAATGTGGTCCAACACGAGCTGGAGCACCTGTAACCTTCTGGTATTATACACTGGTGGGTCGCTCTTTGAAGTCTTGAGGTCCTTCTTGCACACGTCGACCAAAAGCGAGACGATTTTCACTAGAAAGGCATCCAGCGTATCGTAATTGCGCTGTCGTCGGGTGATTGCGAGCAGTTTCGTCGCAGCGTCACGCGGGAGCAGATTCGCGATGGACTTGGTCGTGATTTTGGTTACTAGATCGTTCACGTCCTCCCGCGTTTGTTGATGGCGATCGCAGTACGCATGGCGTAGTGGGAAGCCGTCACGCTGGATCTCAAGATAGCCGCACTGGGGCGCCGACGCACACTTGGCATGGAAGAAGCGCCCGCATGCGTCTTTACGACACTGGATGCGGACGCCTTGGTCGCTGTGACAGAAGCAGCAAGGAGGAACGGGAAGCTCCAGGCGGTCGAGATCCCAGGAATCGACACGACACTGCTCGTCGTTGACGGAGAATGGATCCCATTGGATACACAGCACATGAGCAAAACTCGACGGGGAAGATGACTGCAGCGATGGCTTCCAATGAGAAGTATCCACACGACACAGCAGCTGGTCGCCCGGTTGGTGACAGTACACACACGTCACAGGTTCGTCCGTTGGGGCTTGACAGAGCTCACAGGTCCAGGATTCTTCGCGCATATTCACGTCATCTGTGGCGGAAGCGTCGTGGTAGCAACGCCAGTGCACTGTGCCCGTGCATTTGACGCATGTGATCACTGGATCAGCGGGCGTTGAGTCCACACGTGGACAGGCGATGCAAACGGGCGGTGCCACCGTCTTCTCATTCGTTCCAGTCGCTTCAGACGCGTCGTCTGCTGGATTGGACATGACTGTATCACCGATCTTCTTGTCAGTCGAACCGACCACCGCTTCACCCGACGCGCTCTTCTCCACCGTCGTCTCTAGCTTTTGTCTCTTTGTCGCCGGCGACTCGACAGAGTCACCTTCAACGGCCATTTTCTTCTTGTTCTCGGGCGTTTTACTCAAGTCCATGGGTACCAATCGACAGCTGAGAGAACGCCGAACACACTGAGCACCTGTGCTGAGCTTCTAGACGCCTTCTTGACGTGGAAATCCGTTGCGACGCCGTGCGAGTCGCGTCCTGCGCATGCAAGTTCTCGTGCTCCCGCGCTCTCCGTCAGTACACAAATACCCATTTGAGACACCCAATCACCCATTTCAAAAACCCAGAATGGTACCAGTAGACATGGTACAGTGTACCAGGTGTCAAGTACATTTTGCGCGGGAAAACTACCGAGACTACCCATAGATCTATGCGAAATTACCATTCGCGACACGACGGTTCTTGATGAAGTCGTCGTTGGGCACGAGGCGTTCTCGCAGTGCATTGTAGCGACAGAGCGCGTCGTCGATGTTGAGATACGTGCCCTGGAGGTGACGCACGCCACTTGAGCCAACGGTGAAGTGGTTGCGACCGTGGAGCACCCTAGGCAAAAAGGATTTGTGAGTCAAAATATCGGATCCCAAACCTAGGACGCTGACGTACCGACGCTGGTTGAACATGACTGTGTCACCCTGCTGGAGCTTGAACGCGACCTTGAACTTGCCGCCTTCCACGATGTCGTGGAACACCTTGTACGCCTCATAGTATGGCTGCACATCCTCAAATGGCACACGCAATGGACCTTCGAATGGCGGACTCCAGTGCACAGCGACGACCTAGAGAGAGAGAGAGAGATGAGTACGAAGAACGGATCCCCCCGAGCGCATAATATGGGACGTACTTCTTCGCGATGATTCAGCAAGATGTGAGGACGCTGGTACTCCATCACGGCTGGGTTACTACGGTTCAAGTGGTGCTTGCGGAATGTCGCTGGGACACGGCAAAAAGTCTGAAAGTGCTGCGGATGCAAGCGACGAAGCTCGTCGGTAGCGGCAAACACATCCACGAACGTCGATTCGCCTCCCTGAACGGTTTCGTCGAAGCGAAGGGCGTGGAGCAGCTGGAAACCTGGTGGAGACTCGTAGTACGCAAGGTCGAGATGGTGCTTTAGGTGATGGTTCGTATACGCAATGTTCACCTGATGCAAGAAGAGTTGGTTAATCAAGCTTGGCAACATGGTTGGCGCGCAGTACGTACTGGATTCTGCTCGGCAATCACATCAAAGATGTCACCATAGAGGAACCTGCAATACACAGACCTCAGCAATCTGAGCACCACAGCAATCTCGACGTTCCACTTACGAGTGCGAGATCGTAGCGACGCGCTGTGCAACCGTCTTGACCTGGCCAGGGTTGGATGGTGTGTTCTTCACGACCGTCAGGCCGTTCTCCACCACCTGATGCAGCATCTTCAAGAGTCCTTCGTCCGAGTTCATCATTTCCACATACTCGACGCAAGGCACTTCGTCACCAGGAGCAAGTGCTTTGGTGGTCATATCACGAGCACGACGGTCGAGCGAGGAGGCCGAATAGCAGTTTTCGCGGAGCCAGTCCCACGTGAACGTGCTCTTGTGGCCGTCTGGCCCCCATACGACGGTCAGAGTCTCGCCCTTGACTACCAAACGAGATCCGGTGAGTCAAACGCATCGCATTCGCGGGTCACCACTGCTATAAACGCACCAAACATGTCGTTGATCTCGAGATTCTCGGGGATATCCGCACTATTCACCAGTCGCTGACCCGTTTCGTGCTGGCATTCGGGGCACGGGCACCAGGTACGCAGATGGAGCAGGTGGAATTGACTCGCGTGGCCGTCACTCCACTTGAGAGTGATAAAGTCGCGGTTCATCAAGTCCATACTCACGAGCTACACACGCAACACGGTATGCTCAGTCCATACCCTCCAAAGATCTCATCTCCTGCACGCACGTACCCCAACCGTACTCTCGGCGGCAGCAACTTCCTGCTCCACCGCCGAAATGGTCTCACTGATCGAGAATCCACGACACTGCGTCGCCACTGCTGGCATCGCCGCCTTCCATTGTCGCTTGGCCATCATACTCATTGCTGTAGCACGTGCGCAACGCCCTATTGTCAACCACCCGAGCAGGTATCATGATGCATCCGAGGCTAGCTGCGTACCTCTCCACTGCGAGGCGCGCAACACGCTGCGCTGAGCCGCTGCCCCGCTTCGTGTCGTGCGCAACATATGTGCCAGTCCTCGTTGCATGTTCTTCCGCCTTCTCTCTCTCTTCTTCTTCTCGTTCTCTCGCTCTGCGGCGCTGCGGGTCGAGTACTGACGTGAGGATGACGAGTTCCGCTCGTTCGACTTGCACCGCCAGAGGTCATAGACATGCACTTTGAACATCAACACACCGTGACATTACATAACGGATAGAACAAAAGATAAGAACATGTTATAAACTAGGTTAAGAACCGCATTGCTTCAACCTAGGACGACTTGGTCTCGCCATAGTCGGCGAGCTTGTTCAGGAATTCGTGCACTTCCTTTGTGTCATGGAGCGTGAACGTGGCGCCAGTGGGCTTGCTATGGTCCGTGACGACGATTCCGACTCCTGGGAGAAAAAAGAATGAGATATTCTGAACGATACCGTCCAATTATGTTGGCGAATGGGCGTACCGTTGCGGTTGGACTTGGAGTGGAAGACTTCGAACGCATCTTCGTCCGTGGTGTCGTCACCAATGAAGATTGTAAACACATCATCGCGGCCGTCAAGACCGAGAGCTTCCAACAACCACACGAGCGCCTTGCCCTTGTGCCAGTCAATCTTTGGCTTGAATTCGAACACCATCTTGCCATCGTTGCACTTGATCTGCGGGTGCTGAGCGATAGCTCCGTGCGCAATCTCAGTCATGCGCTCGTGGTACTTAGCGTCAACATTGCTACAAACAAATCACGGCGCATTAGTCATTGCGAAATCCTGTGCGCGCCAATCTGCACGTCTTACCGGTAGTGCAACGAGACGGAGTAGACGTTATCCTCCACCTGAGCGCCAGGGATATCGGCCACTTGGCTCTTCATGGTATCGCGGATCTGCTCCAGGTGCGTGAGGAATTCAACCGCAACCTGGTTCTTGATTTGTGTGCCATGTGGACCAACGATGTCGAAGCCATGGCTACCCGCATAGTAGAACTCTGGGATGTTGACAAACTCTTGGATCTTGTTCAATGATCGACCCGTGATGATACCAGTGGTGAAGTTCTGGTGCAATCGTTCCAGGATCTTTCGGGTTTCCGGGGCGAGCAATGCACTCGCTGGGTCACTCACAATCGGCGTCAACGTGCCGTCGTAGTCGAGGAAGATCACAAGACGACGGCCCGCCAGCGCTGCAATGAACTGGTCAAAGTTGGCGAGCGCATTGGCGTGCGACACGGACAACCGTTGCATGCGGCGAGTCGGCTGGGCAGGCGGGGGGGCGGGGGCGGACATTGGCAACGTGGCGGTGGTCGCAGGGTTGATTGTTTCGGCCATCGCGTGGGTTGGCAGGTAAATTCTCAAGTGGCTGACCAACGCGCCGGCCCTCCCTCTGTGGCGCGCATGCACCGAGCGACAGTCTGTTTCAAACGGGCTCCGGTGCTTTTCCCAGAGGCAAAAGCTGAAGATTTTCTCACCGACACGAGGAGCTCAATTCAATTAAAAAAACACAGGCAGTGAATTGTGTCAATTCATGTCGCGCAATTCATCCGACGATGACGACAGGTGGTCGACCTTCTATGATGAATGCGATGGAACAGCCGCGTGAACACGGAAGCGACCCGTGATGATGAGATCTTGGTCCAGAACCAGATACTTGGGTGCGTGGAGGCGCGGGAAGGACGTACTGGTCGAAACTTTGGAGCCAACGGCGTGCAAACCGCCGATCTATGGAAGAAAAAGTGGCTTCAGAGTGCGACAAGAGGGCAGAACTGAAGGGAACAACTCACGAAAGTGGGCGCGACCGTGACGATGACGCGGTCAACGAACGTGGTGGATACACTCAGTCGGAGGCATTCGTGGATGATGGAGGCACCGCCTTCGACCATGACACTTCGAATGCCCTCCGTCTTGAGGCGCGCTGTGAACAATCCATCAGTAGGACGTTGGGTGATCAAGATGCGCGTATCACATACCGAAAGCAGACTCGAGATCGATATGAACCTGCCCATCGCTTCCATGTACGGTCTTGCAGGAAATCACGGTTGCCCCAGCATTCTCCAATGCCTGCCGTCTCTCATGCTGCTCTGCACAACTGGTTAACTCACAAGCTGGGATGCACGACGAAAACTGAACACGGACCTGCATCCAGTGACTCGGCACAGAGGAGAATGGGCTTGCGACACGTTGCCAACGTGAACAGCTTGATCGATAGTGGACAGCGTAAGCGAGCATCCACTATAATCGGTCGTGGACTTGGCCCTGTGGGAGTAGTTCAGCGAGGAGCTCTCCATCAACAAACAAACTCCATCGCTTGCTCACCATCAACTAATCGCGTGTTCAACGACGGGTTATCCGCAAGTATAGTCCCAATTCCGACAAAAATTCCGTCATGGAGCGTGCGCAAAAGATGCGTCATCTTCATCGACGCATTGCCACTGAGAACCGTCGGACTTCCTGCAACAATATTGAGAAACCCACACTTGCACGCATCAAAATATCATTTCCAGACCTCTTTCCGCAGCGATCGACCCGTCAATGCTTTGAGCATACGTCAGCGTCACATGCGGTCGCGTTTGCTGCTCCTTGCTCGTCTCCCACGTCTCTAAATCGCCGCGCACGTCGCGCGCCACGGTCTCCATCACATCTTCAACCTCCATGGTGCTCACTCACTCCAAGTATCCCCTGGCTGGGATAAAACCTTGATATTCTCTCTGAAATATCCATTTAGTGGACAAGGTTTATTTCAGCGACCATCTAGGTTTTTTTCCTGGCCCATACAAGTTGGTGGTCTCGCAGACCCCAAAGGACGAGACCATGGCGCTCATGCAACGTGTGATCCAGCGCGCGCTCGCGTATTTCCACGGCACGACGCCATTCACGCCGTCCGTGGCGGCCATCGCCATGAGCGGCGCGGCTGCTGCGCCTGCGCCAGCCACCAACACGCTGCTGGACGCCATCTGGCTCGCGGCGCCAAAGTCCAAGGTGAGACTTTTGTGACCATCAATCCATGTCGCGCGCCTGTGCACGTTGCTAATGGAGAATTGCTACAGGTCACGCCATCGCGCAAGAAGATCCGCAACAACGACCCTTCCAAGCGCTTGAAGAACATTGTGCACTTCCAGGACTGCGCGCTCTGTGGCGAGAAGAAGCTCCGTCACCGTCTCTGCATGAGCTGCTTCAAGAAGGGCAAGTACTTTGTGTAAACCCCTCGCGTTGCCATACGATGCAGGCGTTTACGCATGGGATAGCAGGCGGACGGACGTCTTCGACCTGAGGACGAGCAGTCGGCGACTTGACCTCTTGTGATTATAGTAATAGACTCGTATTGTTTGCAGCCAAGCAAGATGACGGGAATGCTCATTATCCAAGTGTTTATTCAACTGCATGCTACTGCTCTCTGTTGCTGCCTAGAAAAACGAGTGATCCGAGCCAAACGGCTGTGGGAAGTCTGAGCCAAAGCCGCCGCCGCGTCCTGGTCCTGGGCCAGGGCCAGGTCGGCCTCGACGTCCACCGCCACCCATTCCAAACGGATCATCATAGCCGTCGTCGCGTGGCATCCGCAAGTGGTCTGGGTTCGGCTCGCCAAACGGATGTCCAGGTGCTGGTCCTGGACGGAAGGGGTGCGGTCCTCCGATGAAGCCACGAGGCGGACCTTGTGGATCAGCGGAGAGTGGTCCATACGGATCAAACCGCGCGCCAGGCACTGGTCCGCGTGTCGGATCGTACCGTTGGCCAAAGATTGGGTGGTTTGGTCCAATTTCCGTGCTTGGCTCGCCTCCGCCAAATGCTGGTGGGAGGATATCGCCGCTTCCTGTTGGAGGAAACACGTACGGCGATCCTCCGCTTTCATAGCCGCGATCATCAGAGCTTGGTGGGGGACGGCGAACACTCGATGCTCCTGTGGCGGTTGCGGTTGGTTTCTCTTTTGGTGCAAGATTCTCCAAGAAAGGGGTGAGCTTCTGACGTAAAGCTGAGAGATCCTGAAGAACGTCGGCAGCGTTGCTTGACGCAGCACTCAGCGACACAAAGTTGTCGGTACTATCACATAGCAACACTGTTAGAATCCAGATGGATGGGTCTGAACCTAGGACGCTTTGCGAGTGCTACCTGAGTTCGATTGAATGAGTGTGATTCTTGTCATCCGACAAGTAGACTTCGAATTTGTTACCGACAAACAATCCCTGGAGATGATACAAAGGTAATTAGATGGGAGAGGAACGGAATCGAATCGACTCAAGGAGCTTACCTGAAGAGTGAATGGGATGCTTCGGTCGTTCTTGTGTTTGTACTTCCCTGCGAACAAGCCAGTGGAGCTGTTCGCGTCCCAGTCTGCGGACAATGGGAAGGCTTCGCCGCCAGGAGCATCGGCAACCTCAAAGCCTGCACAAGAACAACGTCAATATCGGAGTATCTAGTGTTCCGCGTCTCAGTAACCCACCAGTTTCCAAGAGAATCGCATGCACCGCTAGGAACAAAGCGTCTCGCGGTGCCTTGGTAGTGACGTCCTTTGTCCGCAGCGTCACGACAATTGAGTCGTTGCTGTCGTCTGACTGCTGTTGCGTCGACGGAGTCGCAGTGCTCGCTTCGTCGCGCATATCAAACCCTTCCAATGCGTTTTGCATATGCGCCTACAGAGCCAACACAACGCCGATTACCACCGTATAACGCAGCAGAGACTGTCCGCAATCCACATACCTTCAAGCGCGAGTCCGAGACGCGCCCAATGGCCTCTCGCAGCGCCTGGAGATCGCGTGCAAGTGCTTCGGACGGCGTCGTCATGAGGCTTCTTCCACTTCAACCCAACTGCTGGTCAACATCAACGGGATCATCGTGGAATCGTACTTAGTGTGATTGAGTGCATTCACAGATGGGTTTGTCAAAGTTTAGGAAAACATGGCAAAAATGAGTTTATTTTGGCTCGCTAAAGCACCATCTTGCCCGTCTTGATGTCCACGGCTGGCCACCATGTAGGCTGGAAGGGGACGACGTGGTACGCGCCATCGGCCGTCGCAAACTGCATGGATGGCACTTCGCCGCTTTCCTTGGGCAGCAAATGCTCGAGTCGTACCATGGCCACGGCAACCGGGACGCCTTCGCCCGCCGAGATCACCGAGGCGACGGATTTGGTCGAGTCTGGACGGACGATGGACGTGCCGTGTTCGATAGAAAACGGATGAGTAGCTCCGTCTGTGACGAGGAACTTGCGCAGAGGTGTGAGACCGGCCGCGTCCAAGCGCTGGAAGGGGATCTGGCTCAGCTCTAGCACGAGGTCTTGCTCGGCGCTTCGGATGAACGCAACCGGGAGGAAGCGCTTTCGAACGTTGCCCTTGAACTGCGTTCGCGCGACAAGCTCCTGTCCGACGTAGCAGCCTTTGCGGAACGACACGCCATGCAGCAGTTCAAGGCTGGCCTCGAGTGGAATACTGTCATGCAGTTCTTGCCTGGAGAAAGACCATCAGAATACCATTTGATCGTAAGATTGAACCAACAACATACCCTTCAGCAGCTCCCAGGAGCACTCGTCGATCCTTGTAAACAGGAAGCGAGGCCTCTTGGTACGATTCTGGTAGGTTTACTATCGAAGCAAACGTTCGTTAGAGGCCACACGACGCAACCAGTCACATCAGCTGCAACTCACATGTGTGGTTAGATGGGATGATGGCACGGACACCAAACTCTACGCCACGTGGATCGCGATACACGACTCCAGTGGAGGCCGATGGCTCACGAGTGTTCTGCTGCAGGAGGTTTTCGACTTCGTCACCAACAGGCAAGTAGCTAAAGTCGTCGCCTGAGATGAGCGCTGGCAGTGCTGCAACCGAAGTGAACTCGTTTGTCTTGTCCTCGAGAGTTGCCTTCATACGGATCTTGTAGCGCTTCCAGTGCTTGGCTAGCTCTTGTTCAACAGATTCGTCATAGTCGAGCAGATACGTCTCATTCTACCGTGTTCACAGCCATAGCATTCAGTACACCACCGTGTGATAGCTTGGATATAGCTTCATCTACTCACTTCAAGTTGGACAATGTGACAGTCGCCCAAGACTCGGCCCTTGGTCGTCAAGAAGGCGCCGTACATGGCATCCTGCGGCTTGGTCAGCACCTTCATGTCATTCGTGACAATGCCTTGCAGGAACCGCGCCGCATCGACGCCCTGGACCTGCAAGACCTTGCGGTTGCTCAATCGCACCAATGCATTGCGCGCCAGCATCGCTGCTCCGTGCTCGCACGCGTCAAGAAGAAGCCGTCGTCGCCGCACGTGCTTCTGATCCGTTCGATTCGAGTGCGCCAAGTTAACCGCACAGACATTAGTTACCGTCACTTATCCATTAAGTACGCTTGGTTAACCTTCGGGTTAAGTACGAGGGTCTTATATTCAAGTGACTAGAGTACTCCCATGGAGTCCCCTGGTGGAAGGGAGTCAACCAAGAGCTCCCAAGATGACGGAGCGCGGCTTTGCCATCAAGGCCGACTCGAACAAGGCCGCGTGGGAGAATGAGGAGTTCCCACAGCTCTGTGAGACGTGTCTGGGCGACAATCCGTACGTGCGCATGATGAAGGACGCGCACGGCCAGGCCTGTAAGATCTGTCAGCGGCCATTCACGGTCTTCCGATGGAAGCCGGGCAAGCGGGGGCGATACAAGAAGACCGAGATCTGCCAGACGTGTGCGCGTATGAAGAACGTGTGTCAGACCTGTGTGCTGGACTTGCAGTACAATCTGCCCGTGCAAGTGCGCGATTCGTTCCTGGCGACGGAAGAAGAGCGGGATCATGTCAACGTGCCCGAGAGCGACGCCAATCGCGAATGGTTTGCGCAGCAGCACAACCGAATGCTCGAACAGGAAGGCGCCGTCTCGGCGTATGGCAAGATCACGGGCAACCACAGCGCGTTGCTTCAATTGGCGCGCACCGAGCCGTACTACAAGCGGAATCGTCCTCACTTGTGCTCATTTTACGCGCGAGGCGAGTGTAATCGTGGCGAAGCGTGTCCGTACCTTCACGAAATGCCTCGCGACAAGAGCGATCCGATGGCCAAGCAGAACATCCAAGACCGATTCTACGGCAAGGATGACCCAGTCGCCAAAAAGATGCTCAACACACAGAAGAAACGCGATGGGGAGAATGCCGGCAAGAAGACGCACCGCCCGCCTCCTCCTCCACCTCCTCCACGTGGAACGGGCAAGGCTCCTGCTGGATCAAAGCCACCACCGCCGCCGCTTCCACCAGGCGTGAAGCCACCTGCACCGCGTGGCCCACCGCCGGCTGCCAAGGCGAGTAACGAAGAATCCAAAGAGTAGCCGTGTTACCATTGTTGCTTCCACATACATCCAACAGACCAGAAACAAATAAAGAGTGCTTCCATACCTACTCGGCTTCGTTAGGAAGAGAGCTTGAGCCCATAGAGCATGAGAGCCCGTCGACAGGCTGCGTCCTTGGCGGCCGAGATGGTCCGACCGCTGGCACGAGCCACTCGGAAGTTGTTCACGTAGAGCGCCACGCAATGCTGGTCCGTGTTGACACTAGGGACCTTGCGAAACACGCACTCGATGGGGCGATTGCTCTGTCGACTCCACTGTGTGATGTGATGCTGAAAGATTTTGGTCGGACTCATCCACTCACGCCGTAGAATCGCCTTGAGCAACGCAAACGAGGTCAGACACAGTCGTATCACCAGCATTTCGCTGTATCAACGTACCTCTTTGATTAGTGGGAACAAGGCCCTCTCAAGAATACTCTTGACGTTACTCAAGTCCCGCGCGTTCTCTAGAAACACAGCACCGAGTGTTGCTTCAAAGACATCGGCAAAGATGTCATCCATGTAGAGATCCGTCTTTCTGGCTTCCTTGCCCAAGCGGATGAAGTCATTGTATCCCGCTTTTCTTGCCACAACAGCCAGTCGAGTGTTCTTGACGAGAGAGGATCGCGCCTGGGTGAGCAAATGCTCCTGGTGGTTGGGAAATGTGTCGACGAGGAAGGCCGACGAGAGCAATTGCAGGACAGCGTCACCAAGGAACTCGATACGCTCATAATTGGGATCGTGGCCAATAAACTCATCAGCATCAATTTGAGGGGCCTTGAAGGAGTTGTGCGTCATGCATTGCACCCACAGATGTGTATGTCGAATCGTCACGTTGGTCTTGGATGAGAACTTCCGATGCAGTTGACGGAGCTCAGTGGCATGATGTGATTGCTGAAGGCTGTCACGGTCAATCAGGACATACGCCGCTGCGTTCTCCAACACTTCCTCTGCAGTCAGGATGTATTGGCTCAGTAGCTCTGGGTCGTGGCGAGAAAGCAGATTTACGAGCAGTGCACGGCATGCTTCTAGACCCTACAAAAGAAAATCTTGTGAGTAAACCAAACACAACGTGTTAGCAGCGACGTGCTGTACCTGGTCAAGGAAGACAGCTCCCAACAAGGCTTCGAAACAATCTGCAGCGATCTTCGTCTTGACGTCTTCGTTTAGTCTTGCCATATCGAAGGCAGTGAGTATAAGCATATCGAAGTTGGCAGCGCGGGCGATGCGTCCGAGCGTGCTGTTGCAAGCCACCTCCTTCCGAATCTCGTGCAGCTGGCCTTCTTCGGCAGTCGGATGCTTGAGAAAAGCTGACGACGCCACCAAAAAGCTAAGCACAGCGTCGCCCAAGAACTCCAGCCGCTCGTACGGGCACAAGTATTTGGAGTGGAACTCGGGCTTGAAGTCCTCGGTGAGATGTTGGTCCGAGATTCGCTTCATCTCGGGATCCATAGCTGTCTGACTGGTTGCACTCGTGATCCCATCGTCCAGGAAGGCACTGCGAGAGCGCTTGAGCATGTTGGTATTCTCGAATACGTGGCCTAGACGCACACGAGAGTTGGTAGCTTCGACAGTGTTCACATTCTGCATGCCCGCATCCACATACGAGCCATGCGTGAAGGCCTGGCGCAGGAGTGCTTTATCTTTGAAGCGAAGTCCCATCTCGCTCTCAAAGCTTGCCAGTAGCTTGTAATTTCGAATGTACTTGAGCACCATGGGCATTGCGCTGCCCACCTCAAACACATCAGTACGAAGCCCCGTGAGGTTGCATTCCTCCGGAATCAAATCCTCATGGTGCGGATCGACGCGTGGAGACACTTGCACAATGGCACCACCTTGTTCTTGCCATTTACGCAGCCTTTTCTGTCCTTTGGCACCGTCATACTGTGAAGCTCCTTCTCCACAGTGCTGCACACGAAGCACTTGACGCGTCTGGGCCCTTTTGGTTGGAGAAGGACCCTCGGGATTTGGTTGATCCGCTGGTTGGTCTGGCTCTGGTTCATATACAAGGCGGTCAACGCGAAAAACACACGGAACACCATTGATACGAGTACCAATTGCCGTATCAATGAGTGGCTGAGCCCCAAACTGATCGAGATAGTATCGCACAGAGTACTTGGTGTTGGCGTCGAGGCATCCCAGCACGTGACTCAGTGGGAGGAGCTTGCCGACAGCAAAGCCAATGCGGTTTGATGCGAAGAGGTCCTCTCGGTTGATCAGCGTTTGCTCTGCGAGGGAGATGAATCGAGGGATGAGATGAAAGTCGGAGCAGATGTCGCCGGGGTCGCCCGTGGCTCGGGTCGGGTCGGCAAAGATCGTCTGGAAGAGATGCGGCGTTTGGATGCCCAGCAGCTGCTGGAACAGGTAGCGCTGCAAGAGGAACAGGGTATTGCAGCCTTCCGGCGTCGTCGTGGACTGGCCATTGGGGTCTTGTGGCAAGAGTGATCGTGGCAAGTCTTCGCGGACGAGTTGGATCCGACACATGACGCCCCCACGTGTATACTCAAACTAGGAGGCACCCATAGTTAGTTCGTGAACACACAATGGGGAGCACACAGCAGCTCACTCACTTGCGGCACGTCCACGGATACTTCGTCGTGACAGAGGATGTAGAACCCATCGAACAAGTAGAGTTTGTTCTCCACGTTCAACGACGTCTTCTCGCGACAACGCGGATTCACTACATCACAAGGCAATTAGAACAGCAGAAACGCACCCGACCACGCACACGCCACGCACTTTCGGCTTCCCATTGGACGCGATAGCACTTGCGCGCCTTGCATTGCTCCGAGACGCGCAGCGTTTCCTCCACCGTCACTTGCTGCGATGCATACCCCACTTGTTGCGCGTGAGCCGGCGGTTGAGGCGGTGGAGCGGGTCTCGCACGACCCGAAGCGAATGGCGAGGGCAACGGCGCAGCTCTCGCGCGTGGCGCAGTGGCAGGACGCTCGTCCTCGTCGTCGCCTTCATCGTCTTCGTGCGATTCCGGTGCATCCTTCGCTTTGTTTTGGACGCCGTTTTCTGGCGGAACCACTGGGTTTCCAGCGCTCGGAGGCGGCTCATTCGCTTGGTCTAAGTCGACACTCTCAGTAGACGTCGTCGTGTACTCGGTCGCCGTGCTGGCCCGGAGGAAACTCGCATGTTCCATGCCATCGTCGTCGTCGTGCGTGCTCATGGTCGGCTCTTTTCCGTGGCAACGCTGATGACCATCTTGAAGCTACCTGATTGGCTCAAATCAATGGATACGCGTCATTTCAGCCAATCAGCGCGTCTCCCAACGAGGAGCTCCATTTGACCATCGAGATCGCGATCGAATATGGACGTGACGCGAATCCTCGAAGCTGTGTGCGGCCCAGCGGCGGACAACAACCAGCAACTGCGCCATGCGTTTGTAGAGAAGCTTTGTCTGTCTCTGGACGCGACGGAAGTGGAGGGATCGGCGCAGTTGAGCACTCTGGAGTTCGTGCACAAGTTGCTTGGCTGGGATGCCGCGGCCTCGGAGCTCAAGCGCAGCACGAAGACGCAGTTCCAGGAGTGGCGGTGGAAAGCACTGTCGGTTGTCATCGCCCACGAAGGAGGTACGGATGGCGTGGACGAGATGACGCTGTTGGCGGCCATGCGGAACGACCGCTTTGCCTCGATCGAAGTGCTGCGTCGGTTGGCCGACTTGCTTGTTGTTGCCGTGGATCGAGGCCTGCTGACGGATGTTGAAGGCACCGTGGGCTTGGTCAAGCAGCTCTACGTGACGCTCGAAGATGCCGAGAGTCGGAAGCAGCTGGCCAAGGCGATGGAAACACTTCTGAGGACCAAGGACCATGTGAAAACAACCATTCGGATGGGTTTGCTACGATCCATATTCCAGGTGGCCATCGGCACGTTCATTCGCGAGAGCAACGCTGCGCAGGACGATGGAGAAGGCCAGGATACCACCTTATCGTCAGTGTCCGTGCTCAAGAGCTGTGCTCAAGTGCTACAGCATGTCGGATCCTTGGTTTGTATCAAGTTTCACGTATTCCAACGACCCGCGAGTGATGACACCGCTGTGATTCTTTCTCTACTGAGTGAGTCGGTCGTCCAGCTCATGCTCAGCCGCGTCCTTGTCGTGTTTGAGGAAGCTGTTCGTTTGTTACAGATGCTTGTCGACCACAACGTGACTCGCACTTCGCTGATCGCCGTCATCGATCTCCGCGGGGCACTCGAGAAAGCCAGGATCCTCGCATCACGACCCGATGACAAGCCCACTCTGGAGGACGAGTACATCCGCACGTTGTGTGTGCAGCTGCATGCGTCACTCATTCCCGAGATTGACGCCTTCGAACGTGTCCATGGTAGTCTCATGGGCCTTCCGAACGAGCAGGATGGGGTCGAAGCGACGCAAGCACTCGACATCGCAACTTTGTGCAAGACTCGCGGAAACGAATTCTTCCAGCGTGGAAACTTTGGGGCTGCACGTCTCTTCTATCGGCGAGCCATCTCCATTCTTCGTGGGTCCGAGTTCCAGGAGACGCAGCGTCTTGCGTCTCTCTCGAAGGAAGAGTTTGCGCGGCAGTGTACTGTCGGAGCATCCGTTCTTGTCGTCCAACGCAACGGAAGTGTGCGTAGCGCTATGGTTTCCGACGTGGAGGAGGGTGACGATGATGTCGAGGTGCTCTATGACGACTCGGAAGACGAAGAGCGCGTGGCGTTGACTCGTATCCGTCTGCGGCCGGACACTCAGCTCTTGGAACAGTTCAAGACGCTTTCTGTGGACTGTATCATGAACATGGGCAAAGCGTTCGTGCAGATGTACGACTACGAGAGCGGCGTCGCGTGCTTTAGCGATGCTCTCAAGCATCACCCACAGTACATTGCGGCGTTGTATCACCGTGGCGTCGCATACATGGCCACACATGACCTTAAAGGTGCTCAACAGGATCTGTGGAACGCCAACCAGCTCTGTCGGCAGTGGAAGACCACGGGAAATCCCGTCGAGGCCAAGAAGAAGAAGGTACTACACGGACAAGTCGTCGCTGCGTACAAGCGACTGCAGGTGCTGCATGCCAACAAGAAGAAAGTAGACAAGAAGTTGATTAAGCAGATGATGCAGTATCTCTCGACGATCCCTGGTCTCCAAGACGACGACCAAATCGAAGCATAAAATGATATCTACATCGATCAACCGACTCACGATGGTCCGACACGGATGCCGCGGTTTGGCGCCTCGGCCGCGTAGTCTTCCAGCAGCACGCGCTGGCTCGTAGGGTGTTCGATAAAGCTCTGCAACTCCTCGACGGCCTTCTCGACACGTCCGTCGCGACTGCCACGGTGAGCGTGTGACTCGGCCAGTTGCTGGTACCGATTCGTGATCTCAATCATCTACACAAACACTATTAGCCATGCTATCATAATACAACCAAATACACTCCACAACACACTACCTTGGCTTTAGAAGGATATCGGAAGAACTGCGCCTTGAGCTGATCAATCTCGCGCAGAGCGGGGTCATTCGCCTCGTGACGAGTCTGTTGGTGGTGGTGTTGAGCACTCTCATGCTCGTCGTCGCCTCGTAAGAAGCGCGAGACGGAGCTGCCCCAGCGCGAGAGCTTGCCGACGATCTTGTTGGACACTTCTTTGGCCTTTTCCGTTTGTTCCGGCGTCAAGAAGGACAACAGATGTGACAACGCGCCCGAATCGTTCGGATCATGGCTTGGCCCGCTGTTGCGGTGGTACCCGTTGCGGCTGTCGTCCTCTCGCGAGCGCTTCGAGCCGACTGCTGCGATCATGCGCTGAATGTCCGCGATGATCTCTTCTGTCTGTCGCGTGAGTAGTGTGCGGCAGTGCGCGTTACGGCTCTTGAAGAAGAACGTGATGGACTTGCCGCGCTGTGGGGTGATCCGCGCGATCTCCTTGAGCGGAACGAGGTCATTCACGAAGATGTACTCGTCGTCCTTGTGGGATGCGGCCGTCGCACGAGAAGGCTTGGAGGGCGGCGCCAAGAACACCACGTTGCCCGACTGCAGAAGCAGCGGCACGGAACAGAGCGTCCCCGTACGTGTGTCGACTTCTTGACAGTTGTAAACGACACCGTGGATGTCACGCTTCCGCAATCGAAGGCGCTTGCCATTGCGACCCGCAGCTGCGTGGCCACCGACGGGAGACGCGCCGCCTTCGGAAGCCGCGGCCGTCGGCTGTGGATCGTTCTGTATCGCACCGGATTAGATTCAATATGGCCATGACGCAGTAATACAAACCACGTACCAGCTGCACCGTCTCGACAAAGTCCTGGAGAATCATCATGAGCGTATTCGACGGCGTCCAGTGCGTCAGCGCCGTGATCCGCAGCAGCACCGCGCCCGTTGCCGCCTCGGTCTCGCGCATTTCACGCGGCAAGTACTCAAAGCCCTTGTAGATTTCGACCCGCGGCGCCTGGAACGGGAACTGCGCCTCCCCGTTGGCGAGCTGACTCTGGTCATACGGCATGGAGACTTCCAGTGCGACCAGCGGCACCATCGCCAGCGCACTCGAGCCTTCTCGAAACGGCACAAAGCAGTGGAATCGGGCGCGCGCAATGCCGCGCTCCTCGTCGACATAGAGCTCGTGGAAGGTCACGCCGGCATAGATGGCATCCACCGACGCGCACTTCTCACACTCGCGATGGATGCGACTCCGCCAGATGCCGAATTGGCGCGTCGAGGGCGTCGACGCCGTCGTCGCCATGTTCAACCTCGAGAAGCTCTGACGCGAGCTGGCGACATACCCGGACAAGGTCATCGTACCGGTCAAATACCGATACTTTCATCTGCGACATAAGCGCAACTTGGGGAGAGTGTGCAACATAAACGGCAACATAAGATCCACGGGGCAATGGCATGACCATCATGCGTCTGCTTCGGGCAGTACGAGGCGATGTAAGGTATGTGGGTGGGTTGTACAAGGTCAGAATGCACTCTTTTTTGTATGTTGAACCATGAAGATGCCGCCACTCTCTCGATAGTGTCTGCTTCCTGCTGTGATCTATTTACTCCAGGTCCTTGAAGAGCGTCGTCTGGTCCTTCCGTAAGTGGTTGAGCTCGTCGATGAGCGACTCCATGATCTCGTTCTTGTCGTCCAACTTGATGCGGCCGTTGTTCAAGAGCGAGAGCTTCATGATCTCCAGCGCCTCCTTGTCGGGGTCGTCCGATGGCACTTCCACGCTAATCTCGGGCAGCTTGATGTCATCAAGCGACTTGTGCTCGACACGGCGGTAGAACTCCTGTAGGACCAAGTCGAGCTTCTCCTGTGCAAGTGGTTCGGGCGAGACGTTGAGCAAGTCCGTAAACATCTCCGTACCCGAGGTCATGGGCCACGACTTGTCGGCCATGAGCTCCTCCGACTCTTCCCACACAAAGTCGTCCATGTCGTCCAACATGTCCGGGTTGAACTCCCGGTAACCAGGCTTGCCGTGCTCGTCCTGGTAGAGCTTGTACGGGTCGTAGAGGTCATCCTCGCTCTTCTTGCCGCCGCGCTTGCCGCCCGTCGACATCCATCGCACGAGCGAAGCCTGTGCAACTGGCGCCGCCACCTTCTTGTGCTGCAGGGCCGTACGCACCGCCTGGGCACGCAGCGCCGCTCGCACCACCGTCGCCACCATGATGCTCGCCTTGTCGGATGCCTCGCAGTTTTGTCACCAGCCAAGAGCCACACACACTCGGCCCTCTGTTATTCGATAATTGTGTGTGGACCACTGTACGACCATGTGAACGGATATCAGAGGTTTTGTGTGGTCCACGTGTACACGACCTTGAAGCGACACAATGCAAAGGAAAATGTGGAGTGCCGAGTTCAATGGACGTCATGGACTCTTTAATGCGCAGCAACGCGTCATATTTCCGATAAAGGACCACAGCGAGGGTACAAAGCGGTCTCTTGCGCGTATTTTGCCCATGGGCGTCACAACAGCGCTCGACATCGCATCGCCGGACGATCTCAACACTCTTCACATGGTCCGTGACGCGCTCCAGAACGCCACCACGCAGAACCCACTGCTGCACCGCTCGCATTTCATGGTTATCGTCAAGACAGCCAAGGACTGGTCCTTGGATTCACTCTGCGACCATGTGAAGCGGGTCGTTCAGCACTTGCAGATCGACAAACTCGACGTGCTTTTGCTCAGTCGCGACTCCATGCCACCTCGGCAGAATGTCTATGAGAGGAAGCGGGTGGTGAGTGCCTATTGGGAGTGTATGGTCCAAGTCCAGCGACTCGGATTGGCTCGAGAAATCGGCGTGAGTGACTTGCTCATGGACGAAATGGAGCTCATTGGTATAGCGTTTCCAGCGAATCCACCGGCAGTCCTGGGGATTTCCATCGAAATCGCAACCGACAAATCGCACGAAGCACGGACAACACTCCGTGATATGTTGTCATTTGCACATGGTCGATCGATGGATGTCTTGGTCCGCTTTCCCATTCGTGGCTTGGACCGACCAACCGAGGCATGGGAAGAGGTGCGGTTTCGCATCGCACAGCGCTTACATGCCACTGTTTTCGATGCCTCGATCGTCAATGAAGCCGAAGCAGAGCCGTATTATACTGAAAGACGCGATATGACAGAGAGCGAGACACTTCAGACAAGCCTGCAGATAATAGTCCGGTACTTTATTCAACAAGGTGTGGTCGTGATCCCCGTGCTGGACGGAGAAGACGATAACCATTTCACAGAAGACGAAGCCCATCAACTCTTCACAGTGCTGCCACATCCGTTCACAGGACTTGAACCCTCGTATTCCCCGCAAACTCAGTATTCCAGCATTTTGACTCGAGATGAGCTCGTGGAGATTGATCGGGTACTTCCACTTGTTGTCACTGAGTCCCAAGCCGATTGCACCGAGTAGCTCGACTTTTCATTTACTTGGACAAGCGAGCAGTGTGAGTCTTGTCGCGCATTTGCTCGCGACCGATGATCTCCTGGCGGAAATAGGATGCCATGAACTGGTTGCTGTGTAAGAAACTGCGGAAGGTCTCGCCACCGATCTCAATCACCCGTGTCGGCTGCGTACAGCGAACGCTGTAGTGTCGCGTGTTGATCATGCAGTTGCTCGTTTGACCTGAAACACCAAGAGGGAAGTAGTCACCAGTTCGCAGCTCTTCCACAACGACCTGCTCGCGCTGCTGAAGAACTTGGACCTCGCCTTCCATGATGATAAAGAAGGAATCACAGGATTCACCTTCGTGGTACACGAATTCACCCGGTTGATACGTGTGCTTCTTCACCGACCCTTTCATGGCTTCGACACACTTGATCAACTGCTCCTGGGTGTGGATGCGCGCATTTGCTTTGACCTTCTGATTCAGGCTCGAGTAGAGGCCACTGACATTCAAGAAGTCATCAGCAACCAACTGGAGAACCTTGCAAGAAGAGTCAGGTGCGCAGGTATATGTCGCAATTCGTGGGTGAAGCTCTCCTTCTGGCCGTAGTAGCTCGATTGCACCGAAGAAGCTGCCTTTCTGAAGTCGCTGTAACGAAACATCCTGCTCCTTCTTCTGTTCTTTAGCTGTAGAGGCCCGCGTGCGATTCAACAGTCCTCCGAACCCTTCGCGCGCTGGATTTTTGGTCGACTTAGGAGAGCTAGGAGTGATCGGGTTCTTGCATGACACGTCGACTTCTCCATCAAGCAAGAGATATACATGGTTACCAGTCTGTCCTTCTCGGATGATCACGTCACCAGGATTGAAGCTCGCTGATCGCAAGGTGGATATCGCCAGCTTTACGTCATCATACCCAATGGCCTTGATCGACGAAGCCTTCTGCTCCGGATCACCCGTAGCACCAATGAGCATTTCGTTCAGCTCTGTTTCGGTCAATGGCCGACCGAGCTTCTCGCTCACTCGAGCCAAGTCTGTCTTGGTGATAAAACCCTTCTTTTCTCGATCGAACACATCCAATGTTGACATAAGCACTCCAGCCTTTTCACTAAGGGCTTCCACACTCGAGCTGACACCCCATGTGATCTCCTTGGCTATCGCCGAGAGCTTCTTGATGTGTTCATCTTGCTCGTCGTCGTCAAGTGCATCTAGTAGAAGAACACCAAGGATGCTAGCGCGTAATCTCCGTCGACCACGCTGGAAGCGCTCGAGCAATTCGGCCGAGTTTCGGATGGGTTCTTGACTCAATTCAGCATTCTTAGCAAGCCAAGGATGCATCATGGCCTCTGCTGATGTTAATCGCTTTTCCGTATCGGGTTGTAGTAGTTTCTCGATCAGGTCTCGGGCTGGTGGAGAGATGGATTGCCATGCGCGGGTATGCCGACTGAACTTACCCTTGATGATACGGTGGCGAATCTACAGAGCAGTCAACGATGATTAGAGAATGATATTCAACCTGCAATGCATCAAAGCGTACCTCTTCATCGGTGAGATTGTTGTACGGATCAAATGGGTGGGAACCACATAACAGGATGTAAAGCACGACACCGAGCGCAAACATGTCAGCACTTGGACCAAGCGAGTACTCTGCCTCGCTCTCGAAGCCGCCTTGCACATGTGGAACGCTGTGGAGCAGTGTCTCGGGTGCGGCATACGCGACTGTGCCAGTCAGTTGGGCGTCGGCAAAGAACTGCTCACCAAGTCGGAACGAAACGCCGAAATCCACGAGACACATGCGTCCGTTATGAAGCAAAATATTTTCCGGTTTGATATCACCATGGACGATCCCTTTGCGGTGCAGGTAATGCAGTGCGTCACACAGTTCTCGGATCGCCGCGCTTGCTTGTTGCTCTGAGTATGCGCCGTTCTCGATCAAATGGTCGAAGAGCTCACCTTCTGAGGCAAGTTCTTGCACGATGTACCAGTTTTCTTCGTTTTCAAACACGCCACGCAACTGCATGATGTTCGGGTGGTGCCCAGCTGTGCGCAAGACGTCGACTTCCGTCCAAAACTCGCGTGCTGGGGTTTCGCTCTTGCTCAGGATCTTGACCGCGACGGCTTCTCCCGTGTGTCGATCAATACCGCGACGCACGACACAGTACCCGCCTTCACCAATGATTTCATCCGTGATCTCGTACACCTCATCAATCGCCATACTCGAGCCAATCGGATGCATCGTGACCATTGAGCTTTGCGCATACGTCTCACTCGTGTCGTTACGCCCGGCCATCGCCGCCACGGTCAAGGCACTTACTCCAGCCGCCAGCGCAAGCCACCGACCACCATTCACGTCTTGATTCTGCGAATACCCGCGCTGGATCGTCTGTACATTCCGCAATTGTCCGAATCGATCGCCACATCTTGGTCGTCGCGAGGAGGACGCATTTCGCGCCGTCGTGAGCACGTGGTGCACGCGCGACGTGATCGATCGCTTGCTCATGCGTCTATCGAGCGTTCTAACCGCGTCAATGCGTCGTAGAGCACTGGGAAGTCGGTAGATTCGTCGCTTTGAGCCTCGTCCTCGAGCCACGCACTGTGCTTGACGCGCTTCGTCTTCGAGAAGTCAGAGTGATGGTCTGACTCGGTTAGTTAGTCAGAGAGGGGGTACGGTTACACTCCGAAGGGTACGTAGTAACAAAACATCATTTAACACGAGTTTGTAACGAGTGTTTGTAACATTCAAAACTAAGCTAGCCTACGATAGGAGGAGAAAGACACCCTAGCTTTTCTTCACGGCGCGACCCGCATGACGCCGTCGCGGAGCAATTGACGCAACGACCACCCAGTGGGGCGATTCTGCTCATCATCGGAATGCTTCCAACTCCAGAATGTCCAGCCCGAGTGGGCGTGCGAGAATGACTCCAGTTGTGCGTCGGCAAACTGCTTGAGTCGTTTGCGGTCCTCGGCTGGGAACGCAGAGGCCTGGGCACCGAGACTCCATTCGCTGATCAAGATCCAATTGCCCTGCCAACCTTTGAGCTGGTCTGCGTAGCTTCGGACGGCTTGAAGCACCTGCTTCTCGTTCTGACCCTCGTAACCCCAGATAAAGTACGGATGCCATTCATGCCAGACGTTGTAGCACTCGGGGTACTGCATGAGGTCATCCATCACGGGCGGGAACTGTTCGGTGAGCATTGGGGCTGTTACCACAACACAATCGTTGCCCATGCTACGGATGGCATGATAGGCACGATAGTAGTAGTCGCGCACGATCTGAGGGTTCACTGGGTACTCTGGCTCGTTTAACAACCCGATCCCGAGGAACGCTGGGCTGTTTTGATACCGATTGGCCAAGAAGGCGGCGAGCTGCACAGTATTCTCCACGTTCTCAGGGTAGTCGCTCCAGTACTTGACACCACTCGTAGGTGGTGCACTATGATCGCGTCCGTTTTGTGAGCCTTTTGCACCGTGGATGTCGATCAGCACTGCGAGGTCGTGGGTCACACACCACTCATTCACGAGTCGATCGAGGAACTTGAGCGCGTTTGGCGCAAACACCTTCCACTCTTGCTTGTTCGACACGTCAGTTGGGTCGTAACCCATAATCCAAAACCCCACAGGGACTCGTACGGTGTTGAGACCAAACCGCTTGATCTCCGCGATGTCGGACTCGGTAATCCAGGTCGCGCGATGCCGCTCAAAGCGCTCGTCTCCCTTGGCGTGGCCCAGGAATGACATGGTCGCATACTCGCCTTGGCTGCTAATGTCTGACGGCACGTCCTGCCAGATGACGGAGTTCGAAGTCATCCAGTGCTCGGCAACGAGCCAACCGCCAAGATTCGTACCCCGACAAGGGATCTCGCCACGACGAAGCCGTTCCTGCAAGCTGCTCATGATGATTGGTCTGTCAAAATGAAAAGTGATAGTGTCGATGATCAGCTTCGAAGTGAATGAGACGAGACGCGGCGTGATACCGTCATGTCTCTTCTTTCATCTTCGATATAGAAGGCCAAGTCTGTGTTTCGTTCAACGAGCTCTGTGTTGTATGTGACCCAGCAACTGTCACATGGTGACTCTATCCAGTAATCAATGTCTCGAGCTCATCAACCGCAACGAGACCTGTTAATAAGCACACAGAGAAGATCAGCATCCCCTCATTCCGCCTAGTCCAATCGTCCGTACCGGAAAGATACGCAGCCTGAAGGGCGCCTTGATAGCGGTAGTTGGTAGCTTCACCTGCAAAGAGGACACGGCCTGCAACAGTCTGACGGAGCACTTCCGGATCGTCCGTCGAGCTCTCGAGCGTCAGGCAGCTGTACGCGCCAACGGTCCACGGATGCTTGTTCCAGCTACATAGCCCACGCGTTAACACCCTTTACATAACTACCGGTAGCCGTCAGACTATTCGTACCGCGTGATCAACTGACTGACAGGTTGAGGGACCTTGTCGCCAAAGACCCGCTGGAGTTGATGCACAAACTTCTTCACAATAGCTTCGTCTTCCCATTCCGACGCACGCAGCGCAACATCCCCAAACATAACTCCTTCCAGAACTGGCGCACCCTTTGCGCTGTGGTAATTGAAGAACAGTGGGAACTCGACCCCAGTCTCGTCGTTGGAAGGGGCGAGCTGACCAAAGAATTTGGCATCTTCCGGCCAAAACACGTGCGGAAACTCGACCAGAACCTTCATGTACTGCCCCATGCTCGAACGCTGGATGGCTTGTTGCTTTTTAAGCGGGAGTTCGGGCTCAAAGCGGAGTTTTTTCTCTTTCAAGGCGCCGAGCGGGCATGTGACGATGACGAAATCCGTTTGGATGATGCGTCCATCGTGGAGTTTGAGCGTAGCTCCGTCCGCCGTGTACTCTACGACGTCGACAGCAGCATCGGTCTGGATGATGCCATCGCCCAATGGCTCGCGCAGATGACTGATCACTTGCTCCATGCCATAAGGGATCACACTGTGTGCACCTGGATCATCACTATTAGTAACATCACCGTTAGAAGATACCCATGCCACATACCGAGTAAAGACGGCTTACCCAAGCAAATCCACTTCTTCAAAGTCATCCAGCTGCAACGAATCGGCTGTGGATCCCATCCAGCACTCGGTCAGTCGGACGCAGTACTCGAGACTGTGCGCTCCTTGCTCCTTCTGGGCGACCAGATCGACCAGTTCTTGGTTGAGCGCATCCGACTGGACTTCCCGCGAAAGGATCTTGACGATATCGGCCAACGACTTGTCCGCAAAGCGTCCGGCGACCTCTGCATCGTCGCTTGTGGCGTAGCGCTGCAGTGTGAGCAAGAGCAGCTCGCACAGCTGCCAGGTATACTCGACCTGGTCGGCCGCCAGTTGCTCATGATCGAAGAAAAGTTGGAAGTTGTCGCACGACGCTGGATGTAGCCACGGATTCCGCGTGCTAATAGGCTTGCATGCGATCTTGGCCGGTAGAATCAGGTCGCGATAGAACGGATTCTCGTCACTGGCCCCATGGATCCACGCCGCGCCGACTTCAATCGTGATGGGCTTTTGCTGACCAAACGTCACCGACTGGACACGTCCGCCGACGCGGGAGGTCGCCTCCAGCACGCAGAGTTCGTGCGATTGCAAGAGCGTGGACTGGATGAGCTGGCGAGCTGCTGTAAGGCCTGACACGCCCGCGCCAATCACCACAACACGGTACGACGTCGGCGCCATTATTGCCATCTTCGTGTCTCTCTGACCCGGATCCTCAGATCATTTCCTCAGACTCAGAGTACCTACTGGACTCATATGATTGGTTGTCAAATTCTGAGTATACCGGTACTCGACCGGTAGTCGGCGGTGCTCTGAATGCCTCGGAAGAGCTCCTTGTTGTCGGTCGTCGGTGGGTATTTGAAGACAAGTCACGTGAAGAACGCGCTCTCTGTGACCAACCAGCTGGCGTGTCTTCGACTACTGCCTGCACATCGTCGTCAGGACGGTCTACTAGCTGGAGGCCGCACTTGCCCGCTTCTCCGAGCGGTCTTTCCGAGCCAAAATGACGTCCATCTCGCCGTCGGGCGGGGTCTTGACGTCGAACGGATGGAATACGTCGTCGCTCTCGGCGCGCAGCGTCATCACGCTCCAGCAACTCACGTCCTTCGGCATGCGCAACATCGCGATCCCCGGTGTCATCGCCTGCGAGCTCATGGATCTGTATTTCAAGCTCGGTACGTCCTCTCGAGTTAGCGGCATGGTGACCAGAGATTAATACTCTCTTCGTAGTGATTGATGGCCGTGTCATCTACGTGAGTGAGATTGCGCGGAACACGCTCAACCCTGTGTGGATGCCCTTCCAGCCGGACGAGCTGCTCATTCGCGACGGCGACGAAACGCGGATCGAGAACCTCGCGCATCTCTTCTGGGGCACAGTCTTCGACATCATCGTCGTGCGCGTGCGCGACTACAAGCTCGCGCGTCGCAAGTCCAGTGCGTTGAGTGGGAAGATCATGGCCGAGGAAGACGAGAGCAACTTGTCGCAGCGAGGAGGTAGCATTCTTTTGTTCCATGAGGACGATACTGTTGGAGACGGCGACGACATTCCTCCCACCACGTACGAGGAAGAGATCCTCAAGGCCACGTTCAGTGTGCGAGAACTCGATCCATTGCCCGTTGGATTGACGGAGCTCTCGAACCTGCCTCTGAACACGTGTCTCTTGGAGTTTAACGGCCGAACGTACGTCAAACGCGAGGTGATTGAGCTGCTGGTGGAGTCGGGCGTGATCTCGTCCAAGCACTCTCGACGAAAGGGATCGGCCATTCAACTCAAGGACTACTCGCTCCACGAAGGTGTGGATAATCTTGAACGTGTGCGGATGCTCAAGCAGCATATTGACGAAGTCACCAAGTCAAACGAGCAGTTGCAGCAAGAGATCACACACCGTCTGACGGACTCGGAAGACACCGTGGGCAAGGACCAAGAGCGTGCGTTGGTCCAGACGCGGATACAAGAACTGCGTCGTCAAATCATTGAGAAGCGTGACGCCTTGGAGCGTGTCAAGAGCGTCGTGCACGACGAACGTCGTACCTTCGAGACGGATATCCATATTCCCAAGGCACTGCTCAGTACGATGCAGATGAGTATGCGCTTCAAGGATGAGAAGCAGGGCATCCTTGAGCGTCGATGCGAAGTGCTCCGCGCGGCCCACAAGATTCGCTCGCGCCAGGCCATGCTCGTCAAGGAACTCAGCACGGTGTACCCGATCGAGTATGTCGGAGCAGGCGAGTACGCGATCCGAGGCATCCGCGTGTCGACCGCTGAACTCCAGAGCTTTGGACGCGGTGATGAAGAACTGCTGTGCACAGGACTGGGGTACATCGCCCACTTGGTCTTCATGCTGAGCAAGTACTTGCAGGTGAATCTCCGCTACCGCGTGATGCCCTACTCGTCGCGATCATTCATCAAGGACGAGATCAATGACCCCCTTGGTGAATACCCACTCTACCGCAAGGGTGTCGAAAAGGAGCGTTTTGAACGCGCCATCTTCTTCCTCAAGAAGGATGTCGAGCAGGTACGAAGGTGTTGAGGAGGATGCTCTGGTTGTGCTGAGAAACTAATCCTTGTTTGTGTGTACAGCTTTTGTTTGCTCGCGGCCTTGATCCAACCCAGGGCGCGCCCATCTTAGGACGTCTGAAGGCATTGACCGATGCTGAAAGCTCATGGCTCGCTGCCGACCGAGACGTGACCGTGGTGCAAGGACCTATTGCCGGCTAGATGTTAACTCAACACGCAACAATCGTCGTTTATGAGAGAGGAATTATCATTTGTCTCCTTCTGATTCAAAGCTTGGCCACCCCCACGACCTGGGGGTAGTGGTTCTTGTACCAGTGCCGCGCAATTTCCTCACGCTTACACACCCAGATTTCATCGTGGAACGTGTTGATGTAGTCTAGGAACCGCACAAGCGCAGCGATTCGCCCTGGGTGGGCCACGACACGACAGTGCAACCCAATGGACATCATCTTGGGACTGCCATTGCGTCCTTCAGCGAGCAACACATCGAACGCGTCCTTGAGGTATGTGAAGAACTGATCGCCCGAGTTGAAGCCCTGGAACGCCACAAACTTCATGTCGTTGTTGTTCAATGTGTACGGAATCACGAGGTGTGGACGGCCAAAGTCGTAGTTCCAGTACGGCAAGTCGTCACTGTACGCGTCGGCATCGTACAAGAAGCCGCCTTCTTCAACAACCAAGCGTCGTGTGTTGACGTTCGGCTTGCCCTGGTAGATGCCTACTGGTCGCTTGCCCACGAGACGCTCGTGGACTTCGATGGTCTTACGGATATGCTCGCGTTCCGTGGCCTCATCGACGTTCTGGTAGTCGATCCAGCGATACCCATGACTCGCCACTTCCCAACCCGCCTCGACCATGGCCTTGGCCGCATCTGGATTCTTCTCCAGCGCCAACCCGACGGCGTACACCGTCACAGGGAGCTTGCGCTCGGTGAAGAGGCGATGTAAGCGCCAAAAGCCCACGCGACTGCCGTACTCGTACAGCGACTCCATGTTCATGTGACGCTCCCCTTGGTACGGCGACGCTCCGACAATGTCCGAAAGCAAGTGCTCCGACGCTTGGTCGCCGTTGAGGATGCAGTTTTCCCCGCCTTCTTCGTAGTTGATGACGAATTGCACTGCGAGTCGCCTGCCCCCAGGCCACTTTGGATCGAAACCGTGACGGCCATAGCCCACGAGATCGCGCGGGGGTTGCGGGGCCATACTAATGTTGATCTGGGGAGTGTGCTTAACGCAGTAGCTGGACGACTGCGCCCGTCCTGACGTCGTGAATGCGCGTCGATGAATGCGCTGCCGAGGATGAGCTCTTCTTCAAGTGGACCAGATGGATCCTTTCGTACTTAGCATGATAGTGCGTACTTAGTCGGATGCGTACTTATTAATCGTACCTATACGGATTGATAAAGTGCATCGAGGAGCTACGGAACAAAGGGGAAGAAGCAGTGAAAGGATCGCGCAGGGGACCTAAGACGCCGTAAAGCACCATGCCAGGAGACGGATACGACCGCCACATTACCATTTTCTCCCCAGAGGGACGACTCTACCAGATCGGTGCGTTGCTGCTAACGGCGTGGCTTGACGGCAGCGCTTGAATCAAGTGCGGACGAGAAGGGGGAATGCGAGTACTGACGAAAGATTTCGGATCGCTACGACAGAATATGCGTTTGCTGCGGCCAAGGAGTGCGGCTTGACGTCGGTCGGTGTGCGCGGCAAGGACAGTGTCGTGTTTGTGACCCAGAAGAAGGTGCAGGTACGGTGGATCCGGGTCTTTTCCGCGCGGTGACGGTGTTTCTCACGAGAACATGCGGGATCTTGTGTGGCAATAGGACAAGTTGATCGACCCAGACTCTGTCACGAGCGTGTTCCAGATCACCCCACAGATTGGTGCTATGGTGACGGGTCTTCCAGGTGCGTATCGAGAATTCGATGGCTTGTTTTGCTAATCCAGTGGGACTGACAAGCGTTGTGGACCTTTACTCGTACAGCTGATGCCCGTGCGCAGGTGCAGCGTCTCCGTTACGAAGCCCACGAGTTTGAGAACAAGTTTGGTTACAAGATCCCAGTGCACGTGTTGTCGAAGCGTATCGCCGATGTTGCCCAGGTGTACACCCAGCATGCTTCGATGCGCGCCTTTGGTGTGATCACGTTCCTCATTGGCGTTGACGACGAGAAGGGGCCTCAGCTCTTCAAGATCGACCCTGCTGGTCACTTTTGGGGCTACAAGGCCACGTCGGCCGGTCCAAAGGAGCAGGAAGCACAGAACTACCTGGAAAAGAAGATCAAGGCCAACCCAACGATGGACAACGAGACGACGCTGCACACGGCCATCACGTGTCTGCAGTCGGTGCTCTCGGCCGACTTCCGTCCGAACGAAATCGAAGTGGGCGTCGCCGTCACGGGCCAGCGCTTCCGCAAGCTCACGGAGGACGAGATCGAAGCCCACTTGACAGCCATCAGCGAGCGGGATTAAGCGACGTCTCTCGTGGTGCTCTACCCAATACCCAGGTAGCCGTCCCATACAGAGTCGAGTGTTTGTTCCTCCGTCTCGTGCGTCATCGCATCAGGCCACACATACCAATACAACAAGCATACACCACAATCATCTTCCTTCTTGTCTAGTGCCCGCGACCAGGTTATTAACCTGTTCTAAACCGGTGGCTGTACCGGTATCTCTGGGAGCAAAAACACGGTGGTTTCGCAACACCCGTCGCTGAGACAGGGTAAAAACACGCTATTTCCACCTTCCGACCCGCAGTTGCCAACCAGCGCCGCCCCCTCCAGAGCTCTTCGATATGACGGACGCCAAGCCGACCAAGAAGCCGACGCTCTGGGGCTTTGTGTCCAACAACTACGGCTGGACGTTCAACCTGCTGGCCACGCACGCCATGTTCTGGGCCGTGGGCTTCCCGCTCGTGCTCGATTACGGCTACTCGAACGACAACTACGACGACAAGGGCGGCATCCCGTCGGGCTCGGAAGGCTCGGGCGCTTTCATCGTCACGCTCTTCATCTGCATCCTCTGCACGATCATCTACTTTACGCGCTTGGCCATGTTCCTCCTGGGCAAGGCCGAGCACGAAGATTAGTAGAGGTGATAACGCCGCTCGTAATCTATGCATCCCCCTTGATTTTTTTTTTTGCATCCCAACAACTGATTGACCCAGTGCACGCCGCCTTATATTATTGACATTGTTTCCCATCTTTATCGTCTTTGGTTGTTGTGGCCTGTTCCGTCCGCTTGGCGAGCGGACCTCGCCGTCCACGCGTGCTTTGCTTGGCTTTTGGCTGAGCCCATTGACACACAATCACCACAAGAAAAAAAATATACAAGAGGACGTCTTCCCTACGAGAAGAGCTTCTTGGCAATTGAAGGTGCGCCGCCCGAGGCTGGCATCAGACTGCGGTGACGCGGTTGAGTGGGCGTCGACATCCGCGATGGCGAGTTCCGCACGTTCACAGGTGTCGACATGCTCGCAGGCGCGCTCATCGGACCGTTCGACATGCCGGAAGACACCCGAGGCTTGATCTGACGCGTGGGCGCGCCCAACTCACACTGACTCACGTTTTGAGCAAAGCGGAGACTGCAGATCGACTCGTCGAGCGAGGCAAACGTTGGCGAGAGGTTCACCATCATCAGCGTCTTGCCATCACCCGACAGTGCGGGCTGGAGCACATACGTGAGCTTGCTGTTGCGGTACGGCACATGAGCTGACTTCTTGGCCAACGCTTGGAAGACATCGGCCAATGCACTCAGACTCTTGTTGATGGCCTGGGCTTCCTTCAAGCGATCGCCAGTGGCGTTCGAACGACTCAGACGCTCACTACCGGCGAGATCGACCAGACTGAGACTGCCTTCCACTTCCGTGTTCTGAGCCTCGTTAAAGCCGCGGATTGTCAAGCCGAAGATACTGTGACTACGCGACGAGTGCGCGTTCATATCCGTCTTGTCCACCGAGCGATTACATGCGGCAAGGTTTACGATCTCTTCGAGTTGCTCTTCAGCACATTCGAAGTTGATCGCATAGGTCATGAGACCTTCCACATAGTTCTTGCCGCGTCGATCAGTGCGCACATTGTACTTGCGGTCATCGTTGCCCGAGTCGGCCACGAGCAAATCGCGAATGGTCTCGTTGTAGATCTCGTAGAACGACACTTCCAGCGCATACTGCCAGCCTTGCGCCGTCAAATCACGGCAAGTGTTGATGATCAGCTGGATCGCACGTGGGATGATACCACGCATCTGGGCCTTGCCACTACCTTGCATCGTGTGCGTCTTACCCGAACCGGTTTGACCGTAGGCAAAGATACACACGTTGTAGCCGTCCATTGCCGATTGAATGAAGTCAGAGACGTCCTACAAGACACAAAGAGTGAGCATATTGGTCAGGATCCAACAAAGACTTTAAAGTACGTACGCTGAACACAGCCTCTTGCGAGTCCGACTGCGCGTAGACCTTGTCGAACGCAAACGTGTGCGGCTTATCCACATTCGTGGATATTGTCGAGCCAAACGAATCACTTAGCATCGCTGGTCGTGGGTTCTCCACCGAACCTTCGACGCCATCCGATCGCAAGAACGGACGCAAACGCACGTGCACACGAATGTTGCCACGCAATTCCTGGATTGTGTTGTGAAGCTTGCGACGCATAGTCTCTCCTTCGGCCACCTTTCGTTCGAGCTCAGCAATCTGATCAGTGCGTGCCACAAGTTCTTGGCGGACGACTAACAGCTCGTCAGTCATTTGCTCCAGTCTCACTTGCAGCTCCTGTTCAGCTTCTGCCGAGAGCGCAGACGGTTTCCGATCAGCAGGAGTGGAGCCACCGAGGATACTGCTGAGACGACTGTACCCGCCGCTGCTCTCGCCCTTGCGCATGAGCATGTTCTGGGTCTGCAGAGCACGCATCTCGCCAGCCAAGATCACGTTGCGCTTCTCAAACGACGCACGAAGCTCCTCCATCTTAGCTTCGTGTGTTGTCTGCAACGCCACCATCTGTGCATACAGTGCCGTGTTTTCAACTGTGAGCTGCTCAACGTTGACTTGGAACTGTTCGCGACGCGCTTTCTCGTCCTCAAACTTGGCCTCCATCGCACTCAGCGTATCTTGCATCACAAGCTTCTCCGTTTCCAGTTCCTTGGCTTGGTATGCGTACTTGGAGTTCTGTGCACGGAGCTCGGCGCATTGCTCCTTCATATTGTTCGTGGCTTCGTTCAATTTGCTTGCGTTTTGCTGCAGAAGCGTCACCTCTTCCATCAACATGCGATTCTTCTTGGCCAAATCCGTGGTTTTCTGCCAGAAACTCGCACTGGTTGATCGCAACTCGTCTTGATCATCCAGTTGCTGCTTCACGTAATCGACGTCCCTCTGCATGGAAGCAATCTCGATCGCCATTTGCTTGTTTTCAAGCTTGAGTGACACGTTTTCTTCACGAAGCGCCTTCACCTCTTCTTCGCGCTCGTGCTTGGTCTCACTCACAAGGCGAGAGTTTGTCACAGAGGAAGCTGACGCACGCTCTCGCTCCTGAGCCAATGCTCGCTCGTGTTCCGCGACTTGCTCGGCAAAGCGAGCCTTCCATTTTTCTTCAATCTTCTCGGTCGCTTTCTTCAGCATATCGTTCACATAAGCTGATAATGGGGAGTCTGCACTGAGTCGGCGACCGACATCCGAAGATGGCTCCTCATCAATCGTCAAGGTCAAGTCAGCCACAGCAGGTACTGGGGACGACTCGGCGAGCTCACGGATGAGATGATCGTTGACGCGCTGAGTCTCCAGCAGCTCTTCCTGTTGGACGGACTGCTGTTTCTGAAGCACCTCACACGCCAAGAGCAGCGCTTCACCGTGCTCGCTAAGACGCTTGATGCCACCTTTCAGACGTCGAAGTTCCTCCTGACGCGTTGAGAGTGTGGAGCCAGCAGTCGAGGACGTTGAGGGTTTCAGGAGCTGCTGCACCGCCACCTCCGCGAGTTCATACTGCTGCTTGAGCTCCTGTACGAGGACATTGTCAACCGTAGTGTCATTGTGTTCGTCCGAGGCCAGGCGAAGCGCTTCAACCACAGAAGCCTTGGGTGGCGGCACGCCTTGTAGCTTGGTAGCAGATGGTGCGGCAGCTGATCCTGTGCGACTTGAAGCTGTCGACGTTCGGCCTGGTGTGGAAGCAGGAGTCAATGCCGACGGGCTGCTCTTGACGCGCTGTAACCGCGACGACGCAGTCGATCGAGACGAGATTGTTGAGACGTTGGAAGTCGTCGAAGGTGTCGACGAGACCGAAGACACCGACGACGTATTGGAGCCGATGGAATCGCGTCGGGTTCGTCGCGTCGACGTAGCCGATGGAGGCTGGATCGACTGCACTGATTGAGCCGAGAGGACCGTGGGTGTGATGAGGTCGAGTGGCTGCTGATTCGCTAGCGCCGGTGGTCGAACTGTCGAGAACGACGAGGCGGACGACGGCGTTGCCCTGCGCGTAAAGCCAAAGCTACTCGCACCTGCCGCCGTTGCACTCGCTGGTGTCGGACTTCGTTTCCTTGCCAGTGTCTTCCTCGCTGTGGCCGACGACGCATCGCTAAGATTCCCACTCGATGGCATACGTGTCTTGAGCGAGAGCGCGTACGATGCGCGTCGACTGTCAATCGCCGAGACCTTCTTCGCTTTCCCCACACTCTCCGTGCCAGGCGACGTACTCCCAACTGCACGCACACGCCCGGGCAGCTCCGTATTGGACAGCGTTCGACGCAACGTTCGTCGTTCCATCACCGGCCTCGTGATCCCAAAGCGACTTCGAATCGCTGCCGCTGCGTCTTCGCCTGAATCCGATCGTGACGGTGACGGCAAACTCCGTCGCTTGGCCAGCGCAGACTGCGGCGACGACGGCGTGGAGACACTGGTCGTCGCGACACTGGCTTCGTTCGAGGGCGACGAGGCCGCCGACGACACGGTCGAGTCCGTGGCCATCGACTGCATCGTGTCCGAGTCGCAGCGCACTTTGATCTCGGGCGGACGCATGTCCACCGCTTCCTCAGCCATCGCCGCCGTGTGCTGCTCGTCCAGAGCGTCCATGGGGCAAGGCAGTCAATCACTCAAGAGACTCCAGTGCCCACGTACCCAAGCCCGGTATTTTTAGACTTTAGACTTTAGACCCAAGTGGTGAGAGAACACGGCGAGCACGTTCGCGGGAGTGGTGCGTCGCGTCCGTCTCGACTCGCTCCCCACGGACTGGACGCAAGGCAGGAAGGAAGGAGTGGCGGCGCGTGATCGATCGATCGCTTGTCTCCAAAGAGGCCAGGCGAGCGATGCCGTGGAAGAACGGCAGGCGCAAGCGAGCTGCTGCAGTAATACAGTTAGACCGAATTGACCGGCCATCAATCACGACGAGCAGACGAGCCACCGGCAAGGTTAACCTTCAAACATTCAAATGCTGGTGCCGAGTGTGTTAGCAGGCGGAACGCGTGGAGGTTAACGGAGGTTAGCGGAGGTTGGTCTAAACGAAGAACTGACTGCGGTCCGACGTTGCCGAAATATCACAACACGGTGGGTGAAACACAAAAAAGACGAAAACAAGGTAGGATGGAAAGTGTAGGTTGACTCACAACAGTGCGACAGGCTCCGTGGTTCCTGTGCAAATGGAAGCAAGCTATGTGCATTGATTGGCGTACAGGGAGAACTTTGCGCTGAGTTACAAGTCGTTGTCTCGGATGTAGCGATTGCCTTCACTCTCTTTGATCTCGGCGCTATGGGATGAGGCACATCGCGGGATTGAGAACGATGAAGGAAGGAAGGAACAAACACAGGCAGTGGATAGACGTACCGGTATCGTCCAACGGTGAGAATGCCGCGGTTGTTGCGGGGCTCGGCAGGCAGCGGCTTGGGGATCTCCACCGTGTCCTGATTCGATTCGTTTTGGTTCTCGTCATTGCTCGATGCGCCTTTGCCGAAGCGCTTGCTCAGACCAAGTGCAAGGTTCTCGTCAATGACTTTGATACACGCATCGCAGACGCGGCAGTCTTCTTCGGCGACTTTGTCTGGACTGATTTCCTGATACACACGCAAACCAGATCTGAGAATTGCACTGAAGCTCTGCGATCACGAGGAGTAGCTCCAGCGTACCTTGTAAATAAAGCGCGTCCGGCTGCCTGAGCATCCGTGACACACCACAGCTCCACACCGACGGCAGTGGTGCTTGCGATTCCAGAATGTAAACTCGGCGCGGCAGAGCATGCATTCGTTTACCGCCACGTCAGGCACCCATTGGCCATCTTTCTGCTCCCCACGGCCACAGTCCAATTCATTAGACTCTCATTCTCACGTGGCATGTAGATCAGCCACGTGCGTACCATGTGCGTCCGCCAGGAGCTCTCCAGCGGGTCCTTGGAGCGTTGCTTGAGCAGCGGCGCGGCCATCGTCCTCGGTGGCTCCTTCTTCTTTGTGTGTTGCGAGCTTTATCCAGATCCAAGTTTCTTTGTTTTGCTCCTTTTCTACCGGATTTGATTATTACATTTTCAACAAATCCTCGAGTGATAATTACTAACCTAGTCAAGATCCAAGGAAGAGACACACTCGATGATGGCAATGGTTGACGGGAATATGCTCCAAGACACTCAGGTATCGCACTGCATACGTGTGTTTACCATCGTTTCTGTTTCATACGCGAGATGACTATCGCCTGATTGCAGGTCCTGGTCGTAGTCTACAGTCGATGCTTCTTGTTGGCGCCGTCGGCGTGGTGCCCCGTCTGGAACTGGCGATCACCCGCGTCACCGAGACCTGGGAAGATGTAACCCTCCTAGTGCGCGCAAAGAACCCATACGATCAGTATGTAGTCGCTCTGGTTGAAGATAGCAGAGAGCAATACCTCAGTCAAAGCCTCGTCGATAGCCGCCACGATCACTTCGACTTCAGGGTGCTTGGACAACAAATCCTGAAGACCTAGGAGAGGAGGACAAGGTACGTGAGCACAATGTGTACGTAGCGGGCTGCAATCAAGCGCATCAATTGTACCTGGCTTGGAAGCTACTGCGCTGATGACCTTGATCTTGGTCACACCCCACGTCTTGAGAATAGCAACTGTAGCGACAATCGTACCAGCTACAGGCAGCACGGGTGAGTAATCAGAGCTCTTGCATGTGACGTAAAGCACTCCAGCAATCGTACCTGTGGCGATCACGGGCTCTAGTACGATGGCGACGTCAAGATCGCACTGCTTTGGGAGCTTGTTGTAGTACTGCACTGGCAGAAGCGAGTGCTTGTTGCGGTACATGCCTAAAAACGACAGAAGGCAGTGTAAGCAAGGACACAAGAGACGGGAGTAGTACTAGAGACGCACCAATATGATGAACGGCAGCATTAGGGAGCAAATCGAGCATAGGTTCAACCTGCACATCACACAAGACTCCATCAGAACGTACATCCATCTACCAAGAACAACGCACACATACCATGCCCAGACCAGCTCGCAAGATCGGCACAACTGCGACCGACGTGGTCAGCTCCGCGCCACTGTGCTCACCCACAGGTGTCTATAGATCAGTTTGTTCCGTTTAGTCTCCCAGTCTTTCGTCATCGCTCTCTTTCACAAACACACTCACCTTGATAGCCTTTGGGGTCGTCTGGAGATCATACGTAGCTTCGTATCTAACCAGAACACCCTCACGTCAGCACACACCATCTCCTGTTCCTCCCCCCTTCGTTCACTTACCCCAGGTAGAACGTGACTTCGCGCAAAAGGTGGCGGAAGACCGTGCTATCCGTGCGCTCGTCGCGGAGCTTGGTGAGCTTGTGCAGGAGCACGGGGTGCGACGTGCACCAGACCTTGGCTTCAGCGGGCAGGCCGAATTCGCTGTTGTCCACGCGGGCGTCGCTCTTCATCGTCGGATCGCAAAGGGGTCTTGTGTCGAACGAGGCGGTTTGGATTGTGACCACCGGAGCTCTTCGGCCATCTTGGGGGGATGCGATCATGACGCATTCACTCACTTTTCGCATTCACGGACATGGTTTCAGCCTATCAGAAAGATGTAGATTCTCTATTTCAACCAATCAAAGTGATTAGGAGAGGGGAAAGTGACGGATTGGACGAAAAAGAAACGGGAACTTCAACCAATCTGAGAAAGCTGAGAACGGAACTACGTTACGAAAAGTCATGCGAGGAGATGCGTGAAAGCATTCGTCGAGGGAGGTATCAACGATACGATGACAGCTTACACGAGTATCGATCTTGTGCTAAATCGTATGAGCTATCGTTTTTTTTTAGGTGTCGTTCGAAGAATACGTAGCAGTAGAAGCAAAGATAGACGAATCGGATGCCAAGGAGCGAAGAGACCAGCGACCCCGTAAGGTCAACTGATCGTTGCAAACATGACCGCAATGTTGATTGATGGTCAAGTGGCAGTTGAAGTGATGGGCTTTGAGTTGTTTCTTCCCTCAGTTGGCGCCATCGAGAAGAAGCAGCCAACCAAGCACCGTCGCTGGAACTTCACACGCCCCGCACAAGCTCTGCATTTCCCGAAAAACTTCTTTATGAAATATTTTGCTTTGCTTCCATTATAACTTCTCGTGTGACGACCAGATGAGTGTGCCTCCAATCCTGTGATACTTGAATATTCATATTTGCGTGGGTCATACTAAATTTAGTAGGCAGCTAGAGAGGAGCTGCTTTTACACCAAGGACACTCTGGTCCTCGACCGTGCTGATGTACGATACTTGTAGTGTTCAGAAATCAAGCTCATTTATAGTGGAGGGAGGGCAGATGACTCGCGCCCGCGCGCTCCCTCGGCAAGCGTTGTGGTACGTTGTAGTCAGGAAGGTGTGTGTGATGATGAAAAGCGTGATAGGAATGCGTTCGTGTCTCATCGCGGGTTCTTACTCTGTAGTGTAATATGATTATATATTGTATGTATCCATTTATAAAGACTTTTTCAAGCCTACTTATGAATGGCCGCAATAACTAAACACCAAATATTTGAAATAACAGGTTCTGATGGACAATGCTGTCTCGTACTCGTTGAATGGGAAGTGCCGCCAGATTATTAGGTCAAAACATGGTTGAGGTAGTATGATCTAGGAATGCAACGAGTGTGCTCGTGTATTGACCACGCTCTACCACTCGGTCTCCCGGTAGTCCTTGAGGAATTTGCCGATGATGGCAGTGCCGTCGTTGTAGCCGACGAACACAGGGTCCAAAATACGTGCCGCCGCATCGATCTCGTCGATCGGCGTCTGGAAATCCGAGCGAGCAGCGTGCGCATGCGCCTTCTCCAATGGGTTCTCGTCGTTGATCCAGCTACATATTCAAAGAGGAGTTAGTATACTGTGGAATTCATAATTTCAGAAGAAGAAACAAACGTACCCGGTGTCCACAGACGTCATGTAGATCTTGCGCTTGCTCAAGTCCTCAGCACACGTTCGCGTCATCATGTTGAGCGCGGCCTTGGCCATGTTGGTGTGAGGATGGTTAGGCGTCTTGTGGCGGTAAAACTTGCCCTCCATCGCACTGACGTTCACGATGAACTTCATGTCCGACGAACTGCCGGTCTTCTCCATCAGAGGCACCAGGCGGTTGTTCATGATGAATGGCGCCAATGTGTTAATAGCAAAGACCTCAGCGACTTCTGGAGTCGCGACTTCGCCAAGACGCAACAACCACGAGTTCTTCGATCGCAGATCAATCTGTTGGCCGTTCACATCCGTCATACCCTCCGGGAACGACTCCTCATCCTGGGTATCCGTCAACAAGAGCGGCATCTGTGACTTGAGCGCCGACGGAACGGCAACCGTACCAGCAGGAGCATTCGACGCAGCACCATTCGCGTTTGTGGTCGACTCAGGGAGAGCGAGAGAGTGAAGATGCGCTTCGAATTCCTGCTGATGGTGCATCAAGAGCTGGATCTTGGAATCGCATTGATCAAGCGACTTGGTCTCCTTGTTGACGAGATGCTGGTAGTACTTTGGTGGACGACGCACAGTCTGACACGCATTGTGAATGATCACATCGAGACGAGTATAACTAAGCAGGAAGAGAGACATAGATTAGATATCGCACACAGTAGGCCATGCTACGAATCCCACTCACCGCGTCAAGACGAAATCGATGAACTGCTCGAGATGGATGAGATCACGGAAGTCAATGCCAAAGATCTGTAGTCGGTCCTTGAACGTCTCGTACTCTGGGTGCTTGGCAAAACGCTCCGCAGTATCCTTTGGGAAGCGTGAGGTAGCGATCACAGCGGCACCGCTGAGCAACAGCTTGACAGCAACCTGGTAACCGATCTTGACACGAGCACCAGTGACAAGGGCGACCTTGCCACGCATGTCCGCGTTCTGGAAGCGCTTGGTGAAGTTGAGTTCAGCGCAACGTGGGCAGAGCTGGTCGTAAAAGTGGTGGATCTTGTCGAAACGAGACTTGCACGTGTAGCACGACCGGAAACCCAAGAGCGCACTGGCTTCGCGACGCTCGTCGTCAGCCTGGTCAGCACTAGCCTGCTCCTTGTCGTCAGGACAAAGCGCCTGCAAGGACGTGTGGACCACTTCCTCACCCGCCACACCATCGGCGATCAGTGGCAACGCGCTTTCCTTGCCTTGTTCAAGCAGTGACTGGAGCTTCTGGATGCGCTCACGACGCAGTGTCGAGCTGTTGATGTGCTTCTTGTCATGCATACGGCGCTGGTTGACACGCGCACGCTTTTCTTCGCGCAACTGCTTGTCTTCCAAGTACTTCTTGCGTCCTTTTCCACCAAACTTGCGACTCTCCATGTACTCGGCGAGCGGCGCGAGCTTCTTGCGGAACAGACGCATGTTCTTCTGGTCCACCAAGTCGTGGTTTCCAGCCAGCGTGTCAAGAACCTGCATCAAATGCACATCATCAGCTCCTCGGTCGCGTCCATTCCTGCGCTTTTACCATCTCGTACCTTGTAACACGCCGCGAGCTCTTCGTCCGTGAACGGCATGGCCTCCTCGGCCTCTTCTTCAAGCTCGCGCTTCTCCGCCGTGCGCTTCTCCTTTGCCTGTTGTGGCTGCGTCATCACAGCGTCCGCGGCAGGCGGCGCCACGTGCTCGTCCACCTCCATGGCGGTCGATGGCTCCATCTTGCCAACTGGTGAGCTGCTGGTTTCCAGCCACTCATGACCACGGAATGTAATTTCCAAAACCTACATCTCCTCAAATGTAAAATACGGCAAACCCGGTCTAAAATCCCTTGTTTGGGAAGTAAAACGAGGGACAGACCCTGTCCTTTGTGCCCTGCTGTCCTCACGACGGGCTCACCAAGCGGATCAGCACACGTCGCGCGAATATGTCGGTCGCGCCGTTCGCCGCAGGGCTCATTGTGGGCGGCATTCAGTACGGACTGGCCAAGTACCAGCTGCAGGACCGAGAGGACGTCGTGCACTACTCGGCGGACCACGTCAAGGAGAGCTTTTACGGCGCCAACAAGGTGAGTGGCGCATGAATAATGTTCCTGGAGGTGGTGGACTGACTGGCTTTGCGGCGACAAACAGAAGCAGACGGACGAGCGATACGTGCCGCTGCGGTCGCGTGAGCACGAGTACTACACATCTCTCCGTCAGGGCTGGAACGCCAAGGTGCTCGGCTTCCGAGACGCCGCTGTCGACTTTTTCAAGGCCAAGTAACGACGTTGTGTTGTCAAACATCCAGTATTCATTACGGTCTGTGGGGATTCGAGTATGATCTGATGCAGGCTATGCCTATGGAAGGGTCGTGGAGCTCTTTTAGTAACTCACCTCTTGGATATGAGTGATTGTCTGCATGACTTGGTCTTGGGTTTCGTTCGCTTGCTCCACCAGACGCAGCATCTGGCGCTTGTAGTACTCGACAGAGTGTGCTTTGGGCGAGTGCAGGGCCATTCGACTCGTGTCTGGAAGACTGAGTGGCGCTGTTCGAACCGTTTCTTCGTCGCCTTCTTCGCCCTCAACTGGAACATTGTGTCGATGGGAGCTGCTGGCTACTGGCTCGGATTGGCGAACCAAAGGCGTGTCCATGAACGACTTGAGGATGTTCTTCTCATGACGCTCTTCAATGCGGTTGACAATCGCCCGCGCAACGGATTCGAGCAGCTCCGTGCACTCCATCAGCTCCTCTTCTTCTTCTACAAACTTGGAATCGCACACCACCAAAGCGCCGAGAAGACGCTCTTTCGAGTCGACCAGCGGAATGCCCGCGTAGAATCGAACTTGCTGTGGTCCTTTGACAAGCGGGAGGTCAGCAAACGCGTAGCCCTCGATACGGCACGTGAGAGTGTTGCGCGTCACGACTGGACGTAGGAGATGCAGCACAGGCTCGCAGCATTTCATATTGCTGGCCACCTTCATCAGCTTCTTCCCGCCCATGACTTTGAGGTAGTGTGTCATCGTCGGAGGCACAGAAGCAACAGTCTTCGTCGGTGGAGACAAGCTCGCCCCCTCCCCTGTAAACACACTCACGGCCGCATATCGAGCGTACGTGACGACGCTTGCTCGGTCACACATTTCATGGAGCAGGTCTTCGTATTGCTCTACATGACTGAACTTGAAGCAGCGCTCGAGTGATAGTGCGCGCTTGGGAAGCTTCTTCAGGGAAATGAGCTTGTGACTGTGACGCTCTCGTGGTTGTTCTGGGCGAAGACGAGGCGGCGAGATCAGAGCACTCTTCCGTGGAAGCGTGGAGCTGAATCCCATGGGTCCACCCTTCCACGGTCTGATAGGTGAGTGCAGCTCCATGGTACGTTCTTTCATGCGATGTTGGCCTGGTGACAAGGGAATCTTTTTCATAATCCCAAAGTTGAATCGGTCTTGGGTTTGTTGGGACACTTTCGAGCACGAGTTGGCCTGGATGGGGGCAACCGGCGCTTGATTGCTGTGTGGTGAAGACGCTTGTGATGACGTAGAGGTAAACGGACTCGTTGACCCCGGAGTATGTGGCGGTAGAATCCTCGATCCGGAATTGGCTCGGCTCGCAAAGAACGCTTTCGACCATCGGCCAGCCGGTGAAGGCGACGGAGAAGCCGTGATTATGCTTGTTGGGCGCGTCGACGTGGATTCGTTCCACTTTTGACTCATGCTCAAGACGCTTGCCTTCGGGCAGCTCAACGGCTGATCGACACTACTGTGGCGTCGGGAACGATCAGTAAATGATGGCGATCGATGTTCAAGCGATGATTGGAGTTCATCTCGATTTTTTCCAGCACCGAAGAAGCTTTGTCGATCATTATTGTCCGAGCTCAGTGTGGATCGGCGCATCCGCCTCATCGTGGGGCTATGGAGAGTTGCGGCTTCTAATGCCGCTTCGCGTTCCATGAGTGCCGCTTGCTTATGATCAACGGCAATGGTCGCCAATCCACTCAAACGGCCAAAGCGTTCAGCATTGCACAGCTTGCAAATGCGTAGAGTGGTGGGTCCTACTGTGGGCAAGTCGGCGTCTTTATGAACGGAGCAATCTCGACAGATCACATCACCACAGAGTCGACAATGGTGGCGACGTCGAGCAATTGGATGGAAGCGACGATAGCAGACCACGCATTCCGCCCGCATTGTGTTGTCCACCCATCGCGTAGCTCGTAGAGCTTCCAATTGCAAACTCATCGCGTATGCGTCGACTGCATTTCGGATACGTCCGATCCCAAGAGCCATTTGCTGAAGCACAGTTTGCATTGCTCGGAATTGTCGGTCATCAGAGCTGAGGAAGCTCCTCTGTGATGGTGAGGCTGGCTTCTTGCGCTCGTAAACCACCGACATGTAGAACACCACGTCCGTGACTTCACTATTTTCCGTCGGATACAATAGAAACCCACCCAACGGAACCGCCCCTCGGACAAGGTGATGTGAGCTACTGAGCTCTGGACAATATTTGGTGTCAATAGATCGGAGGATCTTGTACGCCACTGGGAGCGCCTCGCAGTCACGAAGTCCATCGTGCGCACGAGTTGAGGCGTCGTTGTTTCCTTCGTTGTGGTTGTTGCCTTGATACCCGCCCACGACTGCAGACAACTCGTCGATCGAGTGCACCTTGGTATAATCCACCAAGCAAAAGTCGCAATCCGAGACGAGCGGGTTCTGACACCTCGTCACGAGCCACCGAACGGCCAGGGATTCCGTCATCTCAGGTGTCTGGTGGTTATGGAAGAGCACTGACGTATCTGCCACGAGATTCTGATACATGAGCTTGGTGAACGATCGATATGACGTCGCGTACGAGCAATCCAGTGTCTTGAGCACGCTCTCGAGCGGGGCCTTGACTGTGATACTACTCTTCACCGAGTAGATCGCGTGCATCGATGGCGCCGACGAGGACGACGCAGCTGATGATGCCAGCCACGTAGGGCGATCCAACGGCGACGCGATGCGTCGTAACCGCTTGTGCTCCGTGCTTGTCTGGGTCAATGCCGACGCGCTTCCTTTCTCCCACAGCTTGACGCGAGATCCCTTCTTCCCACGCACTCGTCGCCATCCAGGGCTATTGTACTCGCATTCGCTGAGTAGCGACGTCAACTGCGTCTGGGCATGTTGCGCCAGCGCGCTCTCCTCCCGCTCCGTCATATGAAACGACATGACGTAGTTGCCTTGCACCGGATGGACACTTGAGAAACTGAGCGCCTCCAGTGTCCCAGCCTCGTCGAGTTCCCACTCTGTGTCTTCCACTCGGCCATCGTCGCCGTCGTCAATGTAGTCGTCCCGCATGCAGTCACCTTGCTTCTCGCCACGTTCCTCTGGTTCTTTCGCTAGATTTCACTGTCCTTTGCACGTCGGGACGCGCCAAGCGTTACAGTTTCGCCCCCTATTGCGTTTCCCTCGAGGGCGCGCGCCACAAAAAGCGCCCCCTCTGGACGCCCGCGCACCGTTCCGCACGGCCTTCTGTCTCCTGCCGCCCGCGTGCCGCCACAGAGCATGGAAACATCGCTCGCGTCGCCCGCAGCCCTGCGCGCGCGTGAGCCGAACTTTCTTTCCATGCGTTGCCGCCAGCACATCAGAAGTGGGAGTTGAAGCACACTTTCGAATCTCCGTCAGTGGATACGACCCACCAGAGGGTGGCGAGAACAAGAAATATGCACTGCTTGAATCACTTTAACCACCGCCGACGACTCTCGTTCATCATCTGCGCTCTCTACAACCTCTAAGTCTTCATTTAAAATCTAAGGGGGGTGCTCTGCCGCACCGCAAACAGTCTTCTAACACCAGTGTGGACAAGGGTCTTGCCTCCCAAGGTGGTGGAGGAAAGCGTCTAGTTGGCATCCGTCTCGCCATTCACCTTCTTGCCGCCTGGCACCACCTGCTGAAGCCAGATACGCGTCTTGTAGATAGCAAACAAGTCGCGAACAAGCTCACGGAAGTCAATGCGGCTACGGAACCAAACGACCAATGTGAGCACGATGTCATTCCAGTATCACATAGGAGAGCCACCCACCGATCAGCCTCGAAAAAGAACGTCAACTTGTGACGGTCAAACTGGTACTCAGCGTCAATGACGTTCATTGGCAACAGACGCTGGCGAACCTTGCTCTTGCACACCTCGAACACTTCGTGCTCTTCCTTGCGCTGGTACACACACAAATAGGTGTGAGCGCCACCCTCATCCTTCATCATCAACATGTACCATCTTACCTGCTCACTGAGCATCTCACACTCGCGGGGGCTCGCAACGCACATGATCTTCTTCCTTGGTAGCTCATGGCGCTTAGGTCTAGCAGGTGATTCGTCGCCTGAAGTAGCTTCGTGGCTAGAAGACCCCGTGATCTTGGAGATATCAGTGATACGACGTACGAGACGTCCAATATCCTCACCACGATCAGCCTCAACCTACACGAAACCATTAATATCGAGCGCATACATGCCCATAACGCTAGTACGCTTACCTTGACATAGTCACCAGGGGTGTGTCCAGCGTTGCCAGCGAAGAGCTCCGTTCTACCACGCTTGAACTCCACTTCATAGTAAGCTTCTGGAGGTGGCGGAGGATACTGGTTGCTTCGAGGCGTTGAGTGAACATCTGGTGGAAGTGGAGGTGCAGGTGGAGGCGAACGAGGCCACTCGTATGTCATTCCCCCTGAGGTGTGGCGACTCCCCACTGGATACTCGGTAGGAGGAGCCACCGATTGAAACATCTGCTGTCCTTCTAGCGAATGCGTTCGCACGCGAGGATTCGGTGGGAAGTACTCCATACTGTATGAACGAATTCCTCGACCAGTTGGAGTGCGATGGCCAGGCATTTCAGGTTCAGCAGCATGCATAGCGTCTGGGTAAGGCGGGGCCACCGCAAAATCGGTCGAGTAGCGACGATATGGTGGAGGAGGGACTGGCTGGGACTGCAATATAGGTTGAATGAGCATCATCATTAGATACGCATGAACAGAAGGATGCAGCATTACCTGGTGGTACGGGTGCATCGGTGAATCCGTTGGGATGCTCACACGGGGTGGGCGAACAGGACCCTGCATCAGTCCAGGCTGCGGAGGAGGTGGTCCAGAATGGAATGGACGCATCGTAGCTGGGAAGTCTTGCTGTGGATGGTGTGGCGGCATGTAGCCCTTGTTGATAAACGCCGGATTGAAATTGGTTGCTCCGTAGCTGGCTGAGTGAGAGAACGAACGAGCGCGGATGCGCTGCGCACTTTCTTGTTGCGGTGGCAACGGTGGGTTCATATCACTCGGACGAGAGTACGTGAAATCGACCGAAGAGGCACGAGCATCCTTTGTAACCCTACGAAGTGACAATATCTCAGTGACATGAGCTCAACATCACGTAACCAAAGTATCCGTACCTCGTGTGCGAGTCTCTGAAGTCGCCAATCTGGTTGCTGGACTCACTGTGTTACGCGCATAGAGTTAGCATAATCAGACCACGAATCAAGTGCATACACACAACTCACTCTGCCAGAAGTCCGAGACTGTTGCCAAAGACGCTCATGCTGGTGTCTTCGAGAGACGATCGGAAGTTGAATCGCGGAGAAGTCAGCAATTCCTCCTCTTGCATCTGCCACGTTTGCGAATCCTTGCGTGTGCTCAAGACTGGCGACTTGACATGCATCAAAGGAGGCTGACGCGTGTCCACCGTAATGTTCCGGCCGGCTTCCTGCAACGACGAGAGTCCACCGTAGGATGGGTCCGTGTCGATGCCACTGGGGCGAAGCACATCAAACTCATTGACGTTGTTGTCAGGACTGCGCGTCCGGTCGGGGCTGCCCTCACCCGAGGAGAGCGAATCCACGAGCGACGACTCCGAAGACGACATAGCCGAGTTCACAACCTCACGAAAGCCCGACGAGTGCTGCAACTTGGCGTTCCCATTGCCATTGTGCGAGAACGGCGACGCGTCAAACTGGTGCTCCAACTGATTCGAGGGCGTCACGAAATGCGCCGACGCCCGCCGACCCAACGGTCGCCAGGTCGACCCCGCTGGAGATGATTCATTCGACGACGTCCGCGAGTCCGAGAACGAGTCGCCGCGTTGCTTTCCACGGAACGCAGGAAACGCGAATCGATCTTCCCGCCCGAGAAAGTCAGTCGCGGCGTTCTTCTCGAGCTCACTCGACGGTGGGTTCACCACGACACCGTTCAGACTGTCGAGCGACCGCGATCCAACGTCATTGTCGTCATCCGTCGTCAAGGCCAACATACTCGTCGAGAGGAACTCGGTCCATTCGTCGTGCGGCGACAAGCGTTTGTTGGATCGGGGGAAATCCAGCGACGCATGGCGCGTGCGCTGGGCGTGCTGATACTGCATGGTTCAAGCGAGCGACTACTCCAACCGATGGGGGAGCCCTTCCCGTGCGTGCCTCCTCGTCGTCTCGCGCTCTGGGGGCTCTTGGTCGACGCGTGCGCTTGGCGGTCACCTCGGTCGGTGCTCTTCCTGTCACTCTCTCCCTTGTGTACTTGCAGTCCCAAGCCCGTTGTTGGCTCGGTCTTGCACAGTACCCCTGCGGGATTTTATTTTTTTTTTTCGAAAAAGGAGAGGGATAAGTTACCGAAAGTTCGAAGGATGGCCCGTATTTTTGCCCGCAAAAGTTCAAGCCAGCGATCTGATAAATAACGACCTTCACTCCGTTTGCCGCGGGGCATTGCGGTGGCGTAGCGCGTAATTTACAGTCGTGTGACAGCGTCGTTAGGGCAAGGGGAAATCTTGATGAGGACGCCAGAACCGAGTTTGTGCCAATGAGAGCGAAGAAGTCACCGGTCGCTGTGGATGCAGGCCTGATCCCCCGTGTCTGTTCTCGCCCATGCACGCGGCAGGTGCGGCTAACAAGACGCAGCCTATCAAGTTCATTTCATGATGACATAGCCGCCAGAACGGACTGTGTACGTGTCTGGTTTGAGTGGTATATCACAGAACTGTCGCGAGGTCGCGAGAAGAAGGAAAGAGTAGCCTGGCCCAAGTACGAGACATGCTCCAGGCTGCTTTCTCCTGCCGCGACGAGACCTTCCATCCTCGTCAGTGTGCATGGAACAAAGTGGGACAATCCAGTGGATCCTCTCGCGAAGATTGAAGATGCCTTTGGCTTCGACATGAGAACTGGCACCTTCAACGAGACTCATCTCGCTACCTCATAGGGTTACTTCAGTCCAGCTGGTCAGCGAGCGGGGTTGCCGCTCTGGTTCACCATGCTCATTGAAGTTGCCCTTTCGACGATGGAAGGAACAAGTGTTGGTTCGTTCGTTGGTTTGTTGGTTTGTTCTTTCGAAGCTATCGCCCCAGTACCTATCCATCCGTCAGAACAAAACAAGCACAGTGGAAACAACCAACAACCAACCAACAATGTTGACGAGCATCCTCCAGGCGATCGGCTTTCATGGCGCCACGACAGAATCCTCAGCGCCAGTATCGAACGACCCCATGACGTCACGACCTGCGCTGGCTGTGAGTGACGAGGCCCCAGCACATGCAGATGGAGGGGTGGACGACTGGGTGATGATCCCTGAAGTCAAGTCGCGATCGGTGCTTGTTCGATCGTACGCAGAAGTCGTCGTGGCTGGCGTCATCGCAGCAGGCCAAGCGCGACGATAAACAGCGTGGCGAAGCAAGCCTCCGGGCATTCCGATTGAGGCGATTTTCGTATTCGTCGTACAACACACTTGATTTGATTGACGTTTGATATAATAGACCTACTATCCTTTACGCTACGATACTGTTCATTGACGGGCCTAGCTCTCATCGCTTTTGCTTTCACACTCGGCGGGTAAATACGACATGAGTTTGTCGGGGACAATCTGTTTGAGCTCTCCGTACGGACACTTGTGGAGGTCCAGACGGCGCAAGATTTCCGTGTCGTCGTTGATCTCGAACGGGTTGCTGAAGTTGAAGAAGATGTCTTGGCGATCTTCCGACATTTCGCACTGAATGACCGTGTCCTTGTTTGTGTTGACCACAATGAAAGGCAGGAATATGCGCCCTTCGTCGCGAAGTGTGTCCGTTCCGTTCTCTTTCCGCCGTTTTGTGTTTCGCTTCAAGAGATTCTTCATGGCAACTTGCTGCGAGGCATCCATGTGTTACTAAACAGGCACTTGAGAAACAATACTTGGTGTCTGATTGGACTCACCTGAACAAGAAGGTCTTGTAGATGCTGTCGCTTCTGCTCCACGCTCTTCATGCGCTCGTTACGCTCAGCCTTCAATACGGATAGGAATATAGTACGTTGAGCACACCAAATACACCAATATTCGCCTCAACGTACAATGAGCATTTCAGCATCGTGCTGCAAATTTGTCGGCAACCCCTTCCATCTGATCTCTTTTCTCTCCTTGGAAATGATATCCATGGCCATCAGCACGTTAAGTGCATCATACACGCGGCGCCGAATGTTCTTCTCATCATAACCCTGTAAGGTAAATCCCAAGTCAGTCCAATTTCTCACGGAGCAGCATCGGCGAACGAGTAACACCCACCGAATCGTTTGGACGCAGTGTCACAAACTCGCGAACAAGTTCGTCGGCAACTTCATTGTACGTGGTAACGTTTTTCTCTTCGACTTTTTCGCACACCTTCATACTGAAATGCCGCAAGCCTTTGTTGATTTTCATGTACTTCCGCTTCTTCGCCGACGATCTAAGAATCAGCATATACGGATGAGCACACAAGAGTCAAAGTGAACCTTCCAAAGCGGGGTTCGTACGGGCTTGAAAAAGACGGACTTCCCATCTCAGCCTTGATCGCTGAGAGGGGGCGTTTTCCGTTTGGTGTGCCTTGAAATGGAGCGCTCTCCAGTCCAGGCTCCTGTTTGATATCAACAAGTGCGCCATCTTTCATCAAGCCCGCTTCCGTGGCCATTTTTTCGAGACCTTGAGCTTTCATCAAGTTGACAAAGTCATCGTGGAGACTGCTGGGTGTGACGGCTGCTCTGGAGGAATTCTCTCCGAAAGCCTTGACTGGGGTGGCTATGTAGAAGAAGTAAGTCCACATTCACAGCTTCCATCCTCATCATAACCCCTCGTACCTGTTGGGATGTCGTCTTTTTCTTCTAGATCCATCTCTGTGAGCTTTTTTAGCTCGCGTCGCGTAACGCGGGGTTTGGTCGCGCTAGTCACCGCAGCAGCGGTGGTCCGCCTCTTCCCACCCGACCGCGTTGACGCACCAGTAGTCACCATTGGAGATGGAGTCTCATGCATGTTCGACATGATATGTCACCTATAGCACAATATGCTCAATATACACCACTACACATAGCTCACCGCACAGAGCATCTTACCACTTTTGAAAGGATGCCTCGAATCTGACTCAAACTGGGCCGTATTCGCCGCGGAAACCAACAGACAGCTGGTCAGAGCCTTCAACTACGTAGAATTCACTCGCGCGAGACTGGTGGGCACGGGATACGACGTCAATGGCGCGGCGCGGCACTCGTCGTTTCCTCCCTCCTCCTGCGTCGAGTTACTTTTGAACCAAGAGCGCGGGGTAAACCACCGCATGTCGCGATTTTACGGACATCTTTTCAGCCAATGAAAACACGTCGATAATGATTTAGAGAGTTTTCATTGGCTGAAAAGATGTAATTTCTGCAAAACAAGTGGAAGAAGTCGAACCACCACTCAGCAAAGGGAAACTGCGAGCAGGACACGGATCGGGGACGTGAAGGAGCACCATGGCGCGCGACGACGAGTTTTACGTGCGATACTAGTACGTGTTGACTAGATGATGGTTTCAAAGCGCCTATGGCGGTGTTGTTGTGGCGAGAAGACGACTAATTGGCGCTTTGTAATGATCGATAGTGTCGGACATCGAGGCAAGTTTGGGCACGAGTTCATGGAGTTCGAGTTTCGATCAGACGGAAAGCTCCGATATGCCAACAACTCCAACTACAAAAAAGACTCGATGATCCGCAAAGAAGGTATGAAACGATCTGGGTGGCCCCGATGGGAGGAAACCATGAATTGAACAAATGTGTGGCGTGGTAATAGTGACCGTGTCCAAGTCGGTCATTGAGGAAGTGAAGCGCATCATCAGAGAGAGTGAAGTCACAAAGTATGAGGCTACGTCTTCGAGTATGGTCAATGCACGTGACATTCACACTGACCACGGTTGCGTATCCTAGGGAAGACGACAAGGAGTGGCCCGAGCCGGATCGCGTCGGTCGCCAGGAACTAGAGATCATCCTGGATGACGAACACATCTCCTTTACGGTATGCTTTGTTCACTTGTGCTGCATGTTCCGCACGTACTTAATCCGTGATACTCCATCATGTATAGTGCGCCAAGATCGGATCGCTCTTGGACGTGCAAGACAGCAAGGACCCAGTCGGCCTCCGTGTGCTCTACTACCTCGTTCAGGACCTCAAGTGCCTTGTGTTCTCTTTGATCACCTTGCACTTCAAGGTAAGAAATTCTTCTATAGTTCAATCCCGTCTGATATCTTGGCTGAGCTTTGTGGGGTCCTTCTTTCTAGATCAAGCCAATCCCGTAGTGAGCTTGGCTCGACACGTTTGTATGGCGACGCAACAGCGTCTGATACGCCGATAGAATATCGGAACATCGACCTATGCTACAGCCAGAGCCATTCTACTTTCCATTCCATACGTACGCTGCTTCAATCCGCCTTCACCTTCACCCCGGACGGCAATAGGGACAGCCCTTGCCAGATGGAATCGTCGCCATGCATTCACCCTTTTTGCTGGACAGATATACGTAAACCCGTCCTGACGTACGGATACGTTTCAAAACACGTTTGCCGTCTCATCGTCATCTGTGCAATTGTCTCACAATTTGGGGTTGATCTACCTTGTTTTGACCACAAATCTGCCTTGTTTTGAGGGGTCGAGGGATCTGTTTCAAACTGCGAAAGTGTTTTATACGTTGCGAGAAAGGTTCAGGTGAAGAGAGAGGAGAAACCCCGCGTGTGTCGGCTGAGTGTCCGTCCTGTGGCCCCAACCAAAGAAAGGCTCAATCAAGCGCGAGCGCGGAAGGATCGACGCCGCGCCTCAAAGAACAGCCAGCAGAAGAAGACGGAGACGTGAACGCTCTGATCCACATCGAATAGGTAGGTGGCGCCTCGTTTCCCTCCGAGTTGTGCGGCGGGAGTCAGTGACGGTAAGGTCTGAAAAAGTAGAAGAAGAAGAAGCAAGACAAACATCATGGCTCAGGGACGCACGTGTCATTTCAAGCTCGTCCTTCTCGGCGACACGGCTGTCGGCAAGTCGTGTCTCGTTGTACGCTTCGTGCGTGACGAGTTCTTTGAGTTCCAGGAACCTACGATCGGCGGTAAGGACCGATTTCGATGTGCCAACGACTAGAAAAGGGGGTAGATGCTGATTTTTATCTCTCGGTGTCTTTGTGTAGCTGCTTTTCTGACCCAAACTGTGAACTTGGACGATGGACTCACGGTCAAGTTCGAGATTTGGGATACTGCTGGACAAGGTGCGTCTTACGAGCCGATCATGTAGTCGCTGCTCCCTCAGTTGCACTAACCAGTTGGCTGCTTTTCCAGAGCGTTACCGAAGCTTGGCGCCAATGTACTATCGTGGCGCAGCGGCTGCAATCGTTGTGTACGACGTCACCAACAAGGTTGGTCAAGCCCTGCCAAAAAAATTTCTCGGTGGCCATACTAACCTCTTAATATTCCAGGACTCTTTTACAGGCGCAAAGTCGTGGGTGAAGGAGCTCCAGCGTCGTGGTGATCCTAACGTCGTCATTGCCCTTGCCGGTAACAAGGCAGATCTGGAAGCACGCCGAAAGGTGGATTTCGAGGAGGCACATCAGTACGCCGAGGACAACGACATTCTCCACTTGGAAACGTCGGCGAAGACTGCGGTGAACGTGAAGGATCTCTTTGTCGCGATCGCGAAGCGACTGCCTAAGAACCCACCTCAGCCAGCTGGCGATGCATTCATTGTCACGCCACCAAGCGCTCCAAAGAAAAGCGGATGCTGTTGAAGGAAATATGACCATGTTGATGTATCGTCAGCACAAGTGGTATGCGCTTGAGGCGCGTATCCATCCTCCGGATACCGTCCTCGACTGGAGAGAACGAGAAAGAAGAGAGCGAAGCTTCGTTTGTTCACGTCTTAATCTAATATCTATATTTTTGTTAAGCCCCGTCTTGTCCTTCAACATCAACTGAGGCCTGCGAGGGAATTGCGCAGCGGAAGATACCTTGAGGTAACCTTCAACATCCGCGGAAAGTCAAAGCGACATTACATTGACGTGAACGCTTAATCCTTCTTAACATCATCGATGCCGACCGTGGAGTTGATGCCGAAGATGCGGACACGGTCAAGCTCAGGGAGCTTGGCAAGGATGAGCGTTGCCCAGATCGGGAAGTTGATGAGCAGATGCTTCAAATCGTAGTCGGTCGCAACCGAAGCGAACATGAACAACGCCGTTGGGACGAGCATCAAGAACTTCTTGTTGGCCGACCAGGGACGTCCTTCATCGATCTGTTCGTAGAACGTGAGTTCACGGTAGTCGCCCATGGCGTTCGACTCATCTGGCGAGCCCTTGATCCAATGCATGATGGCGAACGACACCTGCAAAACGAACATTATGAACAAACGGTGAGTACTGCGCACATGTACACAACGATGGCTAACTCGTGAGAACGTACCACGCCGTGGATGACACTCACATAGGTCCAGGCCTCGACAGGCGGCACGAAGAGCGGCATGGCCATGTAGATAGAGGCAAGCAGGAGCGTGTAGAACGTCCAGAAGCCGGGTGACTCCATCCAGTTGACATTCTTGTTGGTGCTGACCTCCACTGGCACTTGCTTGGACATGGTGGTGGGATGCGTTCTTGGCTTTGTTTGGTTCTGTCTCGTTGTGTTCTGAGGGGAAACTTGCTTTCCTTTTCTTTCCCTCGCTCTTCCTTCAAGCTTCGTTGGTTCGCTTTTCGTTTCTGCCCCGCAGATGACTCGGGAGTGCAAACAAACGGAAAACAAAAATTATGGGTGGGTTTGCTTTCCTCGCGCGCAATTGCGCGGGGCGGAGCTGTGGTGGTCGTGGGTCTTTTGGCCCATTCTTTTGGGTCCAAAAACACATGTCGCAGGGCATTTCTGCCAATCATCGGACTCCACCAAGTGTCCGCAGGTGATCAAACGGGGTGTTTTATTCGCTCCCTGGTTTAACCTCAGCAAGTCGTAATCGGGTGGGGTGAAGTGCCCCGGGGGTAGGGGGAATTTATGCGTGTACACAGGATGCACTAACAGAGGTCGTTCCCATCGGTGAGTCCGCGTCAGGCAGTTCGTCGGTCAGATCCGGCGCACGTGGAAGCGACCCAAGCTGACGCGAGGACGCGACGTCACGGCGCTTTTCCCCGCGATCTTTGAGGCTATCTGCGCTTCGACCCGACGACGTCGCGAGAGGAAGGGCGTGGGTACGCTTTCGTGGCGTTGGTAGCGCGAGCGTCGCCCTGGAAGAGACGTAGTTGAAGCCACGAGGCAACGTCAACTTGCGGATACCTTTGTCCGCACCAGTGACGATGGAGGGCATGGAGCAATGGATCCGAGAGACCTTCGCGCCCATGGTGCTCACGTGCACGACGCCCGAGGTCGAGCGACTTGCACAGAAGAATAACGTGAGCTTTGCGGACTTGCTGAATGGATTCAGCATCTTGCGGAACGTCGAGACACCCATTCGATCCGTCTCGCACTCGTACACGCTCACGGATTTCTACTTTCGGTTCCTCTCGTCCACGCAGTTTGGCGTGTTGCCGATTGCCGACTCGATGCGGCTACTGAATCAAGTCGTGCTGCAACACCCGCCGCCTGTGGCGAACAGTGTCATCGATCTCGACATGCCGACTGTGTGTTCCGTGGACGATGTGCCCGTGTTTCTTCGAGCCATCGGCGCGGCGAACAACACGGAGCCGCTGTCGTGGTATCGCGAGTTCAAGCGCGCGCTTATGGATACATTTCGATGTGAAGAGTACAGTATGATGTGGCAACCTGCAGCCATCGTCTTGGTCGTGTCGTCGACAGATAGCAACCCGCGTAGTTGCTTTGAACAGCTCAGCTCGTCGCAGAATTTACCCCCAGGGTTCTTGCAAGGTCTCTACGATCCGAATGTGCCCAAGTACTACCTCGTCGTGCATGACGTTGTTGAAACGGACGGGACGACGATTGATCCGGATGCGATTCTCCACAACCTCGGGATCCCGTTATCCACAGGCGCTGTGGTTCGAATCAATTCGCTCCCAGTTGAGACGCCAACAGATGCCAATCAGAGTATTTGGACGACGCATCCACACGTTCGTGCACCACTGTTCTCGGATCCAAACAGCGGTAACTATCCGTATTTGACGGAATATGTCGGTGGATTCCTCGCGAACGACGACCTCATGCGTATCCAAGCATTTGTCCATGAATTTGGCCTTCGATTTGTGCTTCCAGCATTAGAAACACGCATTTTCCAGTTAAATGAAGTTGTGTCGGCGATGAAGAAAGGTGTCAAGAATGTGTTCAAGTCGTGGCTTCGTAAGCCAAAAGATCTGTCGGCCCGGGAAAGATCCAGTAGCAACACTGTGACGTATCGCTGCGACTCGATCGAGGCGCAGACGCGATTGCTCGCTGACACAGCATTCATGGTGCGCGATTACGAACTTGCTCTGCAAATGTATCGTCTTGTACGTGATGACTACAAGTCAGACAAGTCTACGTACCACTGTGCGAATGCAAATGAGATGATCGCACTGTGTTTACTTCTGACCAAGGGATCTCCAGTGCAGATGTCCAATGCTTTGGATGCTGCATTGTCGACGTACTACAAGGTCTCCAACGCTGCCACGTGTCGTCTTGCCGTCCGAGCTGCTGTGATTGCTGGCGAGATTTACAACACGCTGAGTCACTCCGGTCTTTTCACGGATTACATGGACAACGCGTCTGCGGCACTGATTCGCGGGTCGACCATGGAACAAGGTATTTGTTCAGCAGTTCTCATGGAACGAGCAGCGATGTGTGATATCCAAGCTAGACTACCCAAGTTTCGCAAGTTCGGGTTTCGGATGGTGATGGCTGGGCACGTGTATGATTCGCTTGGGCATAGTGCTCACTCCGCACGCTGCTATTCATTAGCCCGTGCAATTTACAATGCCAGTGGTTGGTTCCAAGTCGAGGATCACATCAACTTTACGCTTGCGCAACAATCGAACCGTTTGAATGACCCTATGGCGTCGATCAATCTCTTTTTGAAGCTTATTGGCACTGGGCGCAACTCCGCAAGCCAGCAAGAAGCGCTGCTGTACGAATTTGGGATGATTGTCAAGGAATTCCTGTCGAACGATACGGCGGTGAGCAAAGCAACAGGAGCTCGAAGTGGCTCGGTCATGGTGAAGAACACTTCGTCGGCTGCAAAGAAATTGCTTGTGCGAGACTTATGTATGCCGGAGCTAGATGACAAGTCAACTGTCGTATTCGCCCCGGTCAATGCGTTTGGAATCGATAGAGAAATTGATGGTAACGCGGCGGAACTAGACTCATGGAAGGAGCTGGAACAAGTGATTGAGAAGCAGAACCAGATTCATCGTCATGCATCACAACAGTCCGAGTCGGCGGTGTCTCGTGATGCCAAGCGAGAGACGAACAATGTGTGGCTCTCGCCAATTTCGTCTTTCAATGTACAATATCGTGGAAAGAAGAATGGTCAAGTGAAGAAGCCCGAGCAATATGCGCTCGGTGAGAAGATCTACGTGGAATTTGAGATGAAGAATGCTTTATCATGTGCTGTGGACGTAGAGAACATCCATTTATATGGAAAATTCGAGCCACGTGATGGCAGTGAAGCATTCGATGTGCCCGAATCCGATGAGCCAAGCAACGATCGCATCGCAGTTGAACATGTGAACCTTCAGCTTCTTCCAGTCAGTGAAGAACGTGTCCGACTAGCAATTTGCCCTAGAATCCCCGGTACTTTGCGCATCATTGGCATTCGATGGTCCATTTGTGGTGGTGATGTGCACGGTGAACATGCATTCAACATTCCTGGTCCCTTGTTGCAAGACACTCGAGCCAACAAAGAAGCAAGAGCCCGGGCACCAAACACAACACTTATCGCTGACGTCGTGGGCGATATGCCATGGCTTGGTGTGAAAGTGGACTACGACCCTAGTGACGCATACGTCGGAGAAATTTTTCGGTGGCGTGTGTCTCTTGTGAACTCGGGAAGCGCAGATCTCGGTGGTCTCCAGCTGTGTTGTTCAGACTTATCGCTATGTGCGTCAGAGTCGGAGGCTCAGATGGCTGGCTACATCGGTGCGAACGGACAAGTGGTAGATTTGAGTCACATCCAACTCAAACCAGGTGAATCACGTGATCTAGTGGTGTGGGCGAAGAGTTCACGTGCTGGTAAGCAGCAGGCTCAACTCATCTTCCGATACAGTCGACTGGTTTCTGGTGAAGATCTCGAGAAAGCGCCGTCGCGGACGGTAAAGATGAAGGTGGAGCTCAATTTGCTTCGGTGTGTTGATGTTGTGTACTCGATTGAACCAAGCTACGCAGCAAGCGGTGAGTACGTTCTTGGTCTTTCGGTGACTAATCGTCGACGGGATTCACAGAACTCCGACAGCGATGTCCAGCTGGAACGACTGAAGTGCATCAGTAAGACTTGGGACATACTCCCATTCTCACATCCGCCTCAAGTCGCCGGTGTACGCACCTCTTACCACTTGAGCTTCCAGGAGAGCAGTACTTCTTTCTTTCGCGTGGTTCCAAAGTCGGCAACCTCTCTCGACTCCCAGCATTCGTCCGTTGAGCTGGGAAGTGCAGCTACTGGTGTCCGAAGCAAGTTAGAAGGTCTTCCGTTGGAGCAGCTTTTGTGCCTGGATCATGCGCTAGAACTGGTCCGAAATGCTGATGCGGCAGCTGCAGAAGGCCTGGGTGGAGATCGACCTGGCGGAATCCGTTCGATTCAGAGTGTCCGTCGTGAAAACAAGGCGCTCAAAAACACCTCCGAGTCCAATGCTGGTGATACAAAACGCGATCCACAACCGACAAGCAAAGACGCCCTACTTCACTCTCCTGACATTGACGCGCACTTGGTTCTCGTCTGGTCAGCGTCCAAGACAATTTCCAGTCGACAACCACAGCAGATGAACGGAGGCGGTGCACCATTTGCGATTGGACAAACCAACCTCACCTCGATTCGTGTGCGCTCTCCACTGAAGTTGACGTCTTGTCCACTAACGATCACTCTCGCTTATAAGGACTCTGTTACTTTGCGCCGCGTGCCATCTCCACACTCGACCTCTAGCCTTGCGCTGGCGGAGCTCGATGTGGCCATGACCATCCGGAATGATTCAACTCTGATCTCGAACCCGATTGATTTCATCGTCGAGATGTTGCATCCAGAGGAGTCGAAGCCCATGCCAATCGCCAAACACGGGTCGGTTGGTCCTCCGCCGGCTATTTCACTCGCGCCATCACCACACTTCTTTTGGACCGGTCTGACCAAGAAAAAGGTGAGCCAGTTCCAACCAAATGCAACCGTCGTGGTCCAGCTCAAGGCGTGCTTCATGGCCGCTGGCATCTACGATCTCAATCGCTTCCGCTTCCTCGTCTCGCCATCTCCAAGTGCCGACGGTCCATCGACCACACCTCCACCGGCTGTGTTCGTCTTCCCAGTCGAATACCTGGTAAACGTGCAGCCGCCCGTTGACACTGGGTCTCAATAGAGTTCGAGAGGAAGGAATAGAAGAGCAATCAAGCAGAAGGCAAGGTACAGTGTTGCTCGTCAGTAGTAGAGTCGTCCAAGGGGCTGTTTAATTATGACCTGCGCGATATCCTGCGTAGGAATAGATAGCAGGTGGAAAACAAATTGAACCGTGAACAAATGAGTGGCTTCCAGGACGCAGTACTCCATCCAAAACTACGTTTGTTTGTGCGCAATTGGGTTGAGACGTATCAACTACGTCGCACGATCAAGACCGTCCGTCTGCTCCCTGTCGTGTTTGCAAATGCACGCAACCACCAGGCAAATCCATTGCCGCGTCCACCGCCATCTTCTCACCTGGAACAACGACGGCTTGAGTTTCAGGAACAGCATGAGTTGGCCGGGGTTGTCTTGGAGGAGGAAGACCCTGATGTCAGTTGCAGTAGTAGCAGTGACGCAGAGCAAGTGACTGTGGAGGCAGTGGTGCGGCATCTTCACGCACAGCTCGAATGCATCACGCAGGAAAGTGTCGCCAAAGACCGTCGAATCCAGGATCTCGAGCTTCGCGTCATCAAACTAGCAGAAGAGAATCAGAGTTTGCATCGTCAGTTGGCTAAATACTTGAAAGCGCCCAAGACAAATGCAAATATGCTAGAAGATGATAACCAGGGAGTTCGTACTGAGTGACGAGATATGTTTTACTTGGTAGTTATGACTTGAATCCACGATCTACCGCCGCGAAGGCATGCTGTGACGCTTGTACTTGAGTTCGATGCGCTGGATCTCGTCGTCCTCCGAGTCCGAGATGTTGGGTTCCACGACGTACTTGATCCGAGGAATGAAGAGGCTCATGTTGTTGTCAGTCAGGTTACCAAGTTCCAGAGACGGCTTGACAACACCATCTCGCGATGGAGTGTGTGGTACTGTCAAGCGCGTTCCAATGAGTGGCTCGAGAGCACGGGAAAAGTCGTCGTCATCATCGAGTTGCTCACGCTCGCAGTGTTCACCTGGACGATAAGGTCGTGCATGCGGACAGATGACTACGTGAATCGCCTCGCGGTTATTACCAGTCTCGCGAGAGGTGTCCTGTTGCTTTTCTTCGCGAGACGTCTCTTCTTGCTTTGCTTCGAAGTGAATATTCGTTTGTCGGCGATAATCGGTCCGAAGGGATTCATGGCGGGCACCTGTCGGCTGTGAGTCGACTGTTTGGGGCGCCGGTGTGTCATCCCGTGTGACGAAGGACTTCAGACGGGACCCGACAAGAGAAGAGGACACTGACGAAAGGCTTGATGCTTCAGAGTGCTGACTGATCGAGGACAGTTGTAGTGAACTCACAGCTGACTCGTCGTTGTCTTGGAATGAAGGAAACGTGACATCATTGGCATTTTCCTCCTCCTTCTCTCCTTTCTCCTCCTTCTCTCCTTCCTCCTCCTCCGCCTCCTCTTCTTCCTCTTCTTCTTCTGTAGTATTAGATGACACCTCCTCGTGCTGTGGGTTCTCACCAACGTCTTCGACTGCGAGGTCGAATGCGTCTTCAATAGCAGTCGCTGTCAAGTTGCCACTAAACTCTTGTTTGATGTTCTCCTCGACCGCTGTGGATAGTCGAAGACGGGTAGGAGTCGCGAGGTCGGATGTAGTCAGGCGATCATCACTGTCGTGAAGACTTCGTGCCCGACGATTCTCCACCACAAGACGTGCATTTTCATCTCGAGTCTCGGCTAACATACGTTGTAGATCGCAAATCTGGTCTTGCAATTGGCGGAGTTGCTGTTGCTGGTTCTCAAGAATTTGTTGGTGCTGAAGAGCGAGAAGCTGCTGCGACCGGCAACACCCACGGTGCGCAGGAAAGCGATCCAATGGGTCATGGTGCTGCTCTGCCTCAACTGGTGATGGCGGTGTAGCACTCGAATTCACTGTTGGCGTCGACAACGAGGGCACTGGTGTCGATCCATCTGTTAGTGAACCGAGGAGTGTGCCGGCGATGCTCGGTGTCGACTCGGCAAGACCTCGGGGAGCATGAGACGTGTCGATTTGGAGGGACGATCGTTCCGCATGACGAGTCGACGCCGGCGGTGCTTGTTGAGGGAGTTCATCAGATCGACAAGAAGTATCATCAACAGCCACAATGTCAGGTGCTGGTTGGGATGGATGAGATGCTTGCTCCACGTCCGACGAAAGTGAGAACTGCATTTCCAATCTTCCTTGGAAGCTCGAGATCCCCGCCAGGCATCGACCACGCGCAGCACCAAGCGACCACTGGATCCCTGACGAATCCTTTCCTTGTGCTTGTCGCTTCAACGTGCACTCGAAGAATCGTGGCAATGGACCACCACTTGCTCCATCCGAGTCTTGATTCTCGCTTTGCCCAGGATAGACAGCCAGTAAGAAAGTGTCGGGCGCGACATGCACACGCTCCTGCACGATCTTGGAGCGCATATAGCGAATACAGCACTCGTACAAGAACGGATGATCCAAGCGAAGTTGCGGAGAGAAAGTGTCACAATCTCCGGAAACAGAGCCTTCCACCGAGACACCGTAGACCCACAAACCCACGATCGGTCGTTGTCGCGCCATCGGATCCGATTCCAGCAGCGGCACAGCCTTTCGTGCACGATCCAGCGTCATGAAGCCACATCGACGGGCACTACCAAACTCGCGCCGAGAGAGACTCATGGCGAGAGGAGTCATGAGCAATGGTAGATTACGGATCAATGCCAATTGCATCTTGGCGCATGGCAATGCAACTTCCATCTCAATCTCCATCTCTGCTCGACTGCCGCCTCCGAGAGGAGGCGCATTCACCACCAGACTCGCCTCAATGGGGTTCGTTCTCGTCGTCTCCATCGTTTCCAACGCTCGTTTCGTGGTATTGATCATCTGCTCTTCCAGGCGCTCTTCGTCTTCATGATGTCGAGGACGCGAATGAAACACCGGTGCTCGCCACGTCGCTTGGGTTTCGTCCGCGTCGTTCTCCTGCGCAACAACAACACTCGCGTTAGTATGCTTTGCCACACCCAGTACTCAAGCCATTCAACACGTACGACGCGGGTGATCGTCAGCTCTCGGTCTGTCTGTTCGCCACGGACGAAGCAGAGTCTCCTGGAAGAAACCTGCGAGACCGACGACGAGCTCGCGCCATTGCGACGACGCAAATCCCGACACAACGCGTAAATCTCCTTCAAAACGCTGTTCGTGATGACCACGCGCGGCAGAACGTCTCCCGCTGTCACTACAAACGGCCCAGCGAGCACACGCCGGTCCCTACATACCCAAGACGCGTCAATCTCCACCCATATTTCGCTCCCACCAACGCATTCCTCTCATTACCACAAGACCTTTCGCGTGAGTGGGAAGTGGATTTCGCCGCCGACGGGCAGTCCAAGCGATCCTCTGCTCACAGGCGCCGTCTGCACGCGTCGTAGCGTCCTCTCTTCCCTCACAACACTCAGTTCACGGCCATTGCCGTCCTCGTCGTCCGTGGAATCTGGAAAAAACGTCGATCGGCCGCGTCTGGCGCTGGGAAGACGGCTCGCGACCCCACTGCGGCGCTGCCAGGCCGCCTGCGACGCAGCGAGGCCTGTGAATGTCCGGTCGCTGCTCTGTGCGGCGTCATAGCGCGAGAACGCGCGCGGCGGTCGGACCGACGACGTCGCCATATTGCACAATGATGGTCTTCGCGCCTTTGGCAGACCATCACTCTATCCCTGAAAACGAAAATTCAAATTACGAAAAACAAAAAGGGGTGGGATAGAGTGTACTGGTTTAGAGAAGGAAATCCAAAACTTGGGTTTGTGAATTGGTGCCCTCGAGGATGGATTCTGGTGATTATTAACTGTAAACGGTTCTCAAGAGCATGGAAATGCTCGTGGCTAGACTACTACGAGGGCATTCGAGGCGCTTTACGACTCGGTGTTGGCGATTTGGTCGCGGAGGAGACGTTCCAAGTGCTTGAAGAAGACACTGGGAGGACGACGACTTAGGATCCCCAGAGTGATCTGACCCTTTTGCTCGTTGAATTCGTTTGGGACGAAGGAAAACGGGATGCCGGTCGCTTCGCATGCTTGGTGGATGGCATGCTCCAGGGCCGACGGGTTCTCAAAGCATCCGTCACGTTGCATGAACGATCCCATCCAATGCAATGTACGGCCAGCCTTGGCCGCGAGCTTCATGAAAAGCGTGCAGATCTTCAGAGTCGTCACGCATTCTTCACGGATTCCGAGCTTGCGAAGAGTGTTCGCGTCGTGCTCGGCATCGAGCGAATCAATGTACGCGAGCGCAGCGTCCGAGAAGGGCACCTTGCACTGTGGGTACTCGAGCCAGTCGAAACGCGCTTCGGACAAATGGAACCAACTTGGAAGAATGCAGCCGTGGTCGATCGGGATCATCGTGTACGGAGCCTTGTCACCGATGAGTAGGATATTTCCCGGGTGACGATCCGTGTTGAACGTACGAATGTCAAGAAGTCCCACACGGTGCACCTGCTCCACTGGTACGAATGCCCGGGCCTTTTCGAGATCGAAAGGCATGCCGTAGCTCTCCATGCTTCCAATACTGCCCATCATGAAGCGCTGCACAGCGCCTTGCTTGGCCTTGCCAATATTGGCCAAGTGCAAGCGAGCTACAGCAGTTGCAGGCACTCCACTGAACCCGTTGGCACCCGAGTCGAGCACGTAAGCAGCTTCTTCTCTCACCGCTCCCTCGCCTGGGATGATCCCTTCACGGACAAACTTCTCCTCTTCAGCAGGCTTGAACATGGCAAGCTTCTCACCACTGGTGCGAGATTGGACAGCGTAAACACCACCGTCGCCTTCGCTCACAGGATCGGCGACACCGTCCGTCGAACTGAGCTGAGCCACATCCCATAGCATGTTTCGGCGCACTCCACCACCAGAGTCCAGTCGGCGAAGTCGAAGACGAGCAATGAAACCGTCCTTGCCGTGTTGAGCCAAGGAAGGCACATCAACGTAAACTTCGTCATGAAGGACTGGTTCGGAAACGCTGCGAAAGCGACCACGTAGCGTGTGGAGAGCGGTGGCATTCTCGCACGAGCCCGTCTTGAACACGGACACGTTCTTCTCTCCGAACTGACATCCAAGCCGTAGGGTTTCGGCGACGTGCTTGACGACATCTTTCTCTTTCGAGGAGAAGTATTCCGGAAAGACTTTGACCTTGTCTTCTGGGTGTCGACGGAACTCTTCCAGCTCTTCCACGACAGACGAGCGAGTCAGAGTGGCAGACTCGCCAAACTCCTCAGCAAGTAGATCAGCTAGCGAAGTCGAAGATCCACCAATGCTCTCAACGGGCTTCAAAGGGACTCGAATTGTTGCGAGCGACCCACGAAGATCCGAGAGGTCAATGGTGGCACCAACTTTGTGCTCATGGATCCCATCAATTTCCGGCTCTACATCATCTTGTGGGCCCTTTACATGTCTGCGCCACAGACTAGACAGAGTGGAATCATGGTTCGAACTTTCCGGGACGGATGGTGACGGAAGACTATCCACTTGATTGTTCTCCTTCTCAAAAAAGCACTGCTTGACTGCTTGTACCGGAGATGCCAGAGCTTGAACTGCCGAGAACCGTTTCACGGGGCTCGAAGGCCAGCGCGTGAGGCGCCAGGACGACTTGGCTGGTTGTTCATAATGCAGCTTGGGCTCTGACCGGCGCGATGGTAATGTCACATGACTGAGGCGTCCTCCAGCTGAAGCACCTCCTCCCCCGATAGCGGACGATGGTGAGAGCTTGACCATTTGATGATCACACAAAAACTTGGTTTCAGATATGAAGAAAAGGTTGATAAATAGGATTGAACTTGGACGGAACGAGACGGTTGACGGACAATGGACGGACGACGATTAAAGGTGGAGAAGCACGCGAGGAAGAGCGATCCCCAAAGTACTTCCACTCACAGCCGGATCACCCAGCCAAAAGATACCCCGGAGCTAACACAAGAAGTTGACGTCGGTCGGTCTTCTGGATCCCAGGGGCTGCTGAGAAGAAGAACCCTTGGATCACTTGACCACAGTGGTCACCCGCACTGCCTCGCTTTTGCTTCCCCACGCCAGTCTTCCTTGGAGGATCTTCACCGTCACTCTGGCTCACTTCAAGTGCCCCCACTTGCCACTCAGCTGTCTTCTAGGTCGCCGTTCAAGAAGTGATCAGTCCGTGGCCGAGTCCAGCCGTTTCCAGCGTGAAAGTCGAGGGAGATGAGCGCAGTTGAACGAAAGCGGGAGCCGAGACTCGCTCTTTTTTACCGTACTACAGCTAGAAACGCGGCGAGCGGGCAAGCGGTGGGAGGACCCTGCGTTCCTTCTTCCTTCGATCCTTCGTTCCGTAGCTTCCTTCGTCCGCTGCCGCCGTCGCCTTGATCCGTGGCCGTCACTTGCTCCTTGCTCTTCCGCTTGCTGGCTCGAAATCCCAAATGACATCCAACCCACACAGCACCGCTGAGCGCTCACAGTGTATGGGAGTCCTGATAAAACACCAATGAAAGGGCGCGAAACTCACTTCAACTACCACAATACACCAATCACCGTGCGTGAAAATGTGGACGCATACACCATACACGCACAATGTACTAGGACGTTGAAACATGTGTACGTGCACTTCTACTGTCAAAAAAAGATCAGAAAAAAGTACTTTTACGAGTGCGCGTGGTCGTTCTCACCACGAAACTCCTCGTGTTCCGGCGCCATGCGCCCTCGTCGTGTACGGTGGCCTCGAGCTCTCGTGGACCCCGTGCCGCATGCCGGAAGGACCTCGAGGCCAGTGCGACAGTCATGCGTGGCTCTTCCCGCTAATCAGCGTGGACACGGCGCTTCCAAGGCGGACGACAACCACGTCGTTCCGACAACTTCAACAACGTCTTGATTGTCCGATTGCGCATGGGATCAGTGCACACGTCCCCTACCCCGTGTGTCTTTGATTTTAACTTTCCCACGATCTGATTGGTCCCTCGCAAGAAGACCTGAGAAACTGGTTCCTGAGGGGGGAACAGGTTCCTAGCTGTAACATCGCATGTTAACCTGTTCCTAACGATTGCGTACCTAGCGATACTAGTAAGTGCGGATCGGAGGAGCTCCGCAACTGAACCAAGCAGGAGTCACGCCATGCTGCCACGGAACTCGCCGCGTCTGCATCCGCGCGACAAGCGCAGCACGTTCAATGCGCGCCGACTCATCCTCGGCTTGATGTTCCTCGTGTTCGTGTCGTACTTTGTGGTCATGAACGTCTTTTTCACGTTTCCAGCGACGCCAGGCGGCGACAACCAGCCTGAGCAACCTGCGGGCGGCAAACTCGTGGACCAAGTCAAGGCCGCAGCAGCCAATACGTTCGATGCGGAAGCCCCAGTTGGTGAGCCCAAGGCTGCGAAGGACACGGCAGAAGCTACACCAACGGAGACCAAGTGGATGCGCAATCCGAATCGCAAGTACGTGTGGCTCGACGTCGCCATCGACGATGAGTTCATTGGTCGCGTGACGGTGGAGGTACGTTGTCGTCTTGACACCGCAAAAAGGACATTGCACTGACTGGAAGTGGATGCAGTTGTATGCCGACTTAGTGCCCAAGACCGCGGAGAACTTCCGCGCGTTGACGACTGGTGAACTCGGACCCAAGTATTCGTTCAAGAACAGTGTTTGCCACCGTATCCTCAAGGGCTTTATCGTCCAGTGCGGTGACTTCACCACTGGCAAGGGCTACGGAGGACGCAGCATCTACGGCAACAAGTTTGACGATGAGCCAAATGGACTGCGTCTCACGCACTCGAAGCGCTACATCCTTCAGATGGCCAACTCGGGCCCGAACACGAACGGCTCGCAGTTCTGCTTCATGCTCGGCGCGGCCCCACACTTGAACGGCCACCACGTGGTGTTCGGCGAGGTCATGGAAGGCTTTGAGGTGGTGGACAAGATGGAAGCTGCTGGTGTCGAACGTGATGGCGTCGCACTGCCGCACAAGGTGTCGCTGATTGATGGCGGCGAGTTGCTTTAGAGTACAAGACACAGACTTGAATGGTGTTGGCGTTTCTTGACGTGTAAAAGTGTTCTATATGGTTGATTTGGAGGACAGAGACGTGCTTTTTGTCTCATGACATGCCACCCATACGTGCGGCAAACTCGAAAAACATTTCCAGGGATTCATTCGATGACGCTGGGCGGATGGACGCGACTGCCTCGATAAAATGGCGCATGCAAACGCACTCGGCGTGGATTGACTCACGTAGTGCGCGAAGAGCAGCTTCTCGACAGACATTCTACGTACACAAACCAGTTCAGTAGCACAACCTTTGGATCACGTTGATGTCAGCCACTCGTTTCCGCACCTCCAGTTCTGCGCCACTGAAGAATGACGTGTCTTGAGCGATCTGAACAAGGTCCACGTCTTCATGCAGCGTCATACGCTTGGTATGGATCTGTAGGATCGCGTATCGATCTCTCTCGGTGGGTAGATCGACAAAGAGAATGCGGTCAAAACGACCAGGACGCAGCAATGCGGCATCAATACAGTCTGGTCGATTTGTCGCACCAATGACCAGCAATCCCTCGGCTGATTCTACACCGTCCATCTCGTTCAACATGGTAGACAGCACTCGCATTGCGGTGCTCCCTGATCCAGAGCCCGATCCTGAACTAGCGGCATCGAACTCACGCTTGGCGACGAGGACATCGATTTCATCGAAGAAGATGATCGCTGGCAAAGCCGCACGCGCGTCGCGAAAAACCTGACGCACCGATGCTTCAGCATCACCAAAGAATGGGGAAAACACCTGAGCTGCTGATAGCGAGAGGAACGTCGCGCCACTCGAATGTGCAGCCGCTCGGACGATGGTGCTCTTGCTGCAGCCAGGAGGACCATAGAGAAGAATACCGCGCGGCGGGGATACCCCTAGACGCTCAAACGTTTGTGGGTACTTGATAGGCCATTCGAGAGCCTGCTGAAGGGCGAGTTTCGTCTCTTCTTGACCACCAATGCTGTCCCAGCCGAGCTGCTCCGTGTTCTTCCTATACATCGCAATAAATCGGTCAGTTGGGCACATACACAGAAGGAGTCAAGGATGCAGCAAACACTTACGCAGCTCCTGCAGCACTTCGAATTGCCGAGGCCACGACGACCTGTGTTGCTTGCTCAAAGTCAGCCATGGTGACCTCAAACACGCGTGGTTCTGATGGTTCTTCCGCCATCTGAGGAGTCGTAACCTCACCAACTGACTGCTGGATACCCTGGAAAAGGTACCGGAAGTACTCGGCTGGTCGGTCTGTTGGTTTTTGGACTTTTGGCTGAGTACCTTTCGACAGAAACCACACTGGGATCGCCACCGGATTCACTCGCCATGCCACACCTGCAACCATTTTCTCTAGATCCGAGACCTCAATTGCTTTGCCGTGACGTTTCCATTCGTTCCACCACGCTTTGGTCTCTTGATCCCTGGTGAGTTCGACAAACTGGCGTGTGGATGCCACAGACAAAGCTTCACGACAGAGAGAAGCGATGTCAGCACCGACGTATCCAATTGCACGCTTTGCGAGCTGTTCGATAAACGCGTCTTGGTCAGCAGGCAATTTGTCGACTTGGTACGGCATGTTCTGCATGTGGACGCGGAAAATATGTTTCCGAGCGGCCACGTCTGGCGGCGACACGAAGACTTCGCGGTCGAATCGGCCAGGACGACGCAAGGCCGGGTCGATATTGTTGGGAAGATTCGTCGCGCCGACAATCACGACATTCGCACGCGCTTGTTTGTCTGCACCATCGAGTAACGTCAATAACTGCGCGACAATACGACTATGAGCCATGGTGCCGTGAGTGTCTCGCTTCGGACACAAGGCATCGAGCTCGTCGATGAAAATCACACTGGCTCCATCTGTCTCCGTGGCACGGAGGGCAGCTTTACGGAAGATGTTTCGCAACGCGAGCTCGGCATCACCGATGCCTCCTGTCATGATCTCCGATCCATTGATGACTTCGAGATGCAAAGGCACCTGGGACTTGCACTCCTCCACAGCTGTGCGCACCAACAAGGTCTTGCCGACACCAGGGGGACCGCACAGCAGCAAGCCCTTGGGGAATTCGATGTCGTACTGCTCGCGGAGGTGTTGGTTCTGGATGGGAAGTAGAATCATCTCTCGGAGCGCCTGGAGTTCCTTTTCGAGACCACCGATGCGATCCATCGCGACCTCTTCGTCTTCTTGCTCCTCCATGGCCACATCCTCTGGCCCTGCTGCAGGTGGCGCCACTGTAATGGTGATCCGTGTGTTGGGAGTAAGACGCACAAAGTCTTCGGCTGGGTAGACCGACACGACCCTGGCGAGCAGACTCGATGTGGCTTCACCACGAATCGACTCTGGCAGCGGCAGATGCACCGTCGCTGACTTGCACACTGCGACGTGGTGCTGCAGTGTCTCGGTCACGAGCTGCTTGTAGCTCAGATCGCCCAGGAGCTCCTCGATCTTGTACGGGACACTGGGTTGCTCCGTACTGATCTCGAGGGTCACCCCACCTGCCTTCCGAATGGATTCCCGAGGAATCCAATACAATCCAGACACCGCCGCTTCTGGGTTACCCGGTAAGTGTGTCAATCGCTTGGATAGTAGGCTGAAATGCTTGCTGCCGAGCTCCACCATGGCGTCAAAGTCGAGTGGACGCCGTGGCTCCCGTAGCTCCTCGTCCACCACGACACTCGCTCGGCACACAAACGCTTTCTCCTCGGACCGATAGACCACATACGCACCCGCCCATCTCGGCCGCCCATGGATCACGTCCACAGGCACGCGGCATCGCGCCGTGAAGCGATCCATCCGCCGCGCATTGCCCTGCGCGATGGCCCATTCGACCGGCATGGTTAACTTGCCGCGCACTTGCCAGTCAAAGTTGCCTTCCACCGTCTTTTCCACCAATCAACGTCCATCACTTAGACCACCGGATCGGCCTAACCTCTTTTCCACCAATCACATGCCTGTTTGCTCATTGAACGTCCTGGGATTGGTCCAAATCCAACCAACGGACGGGAAAGCCCCCTGGACCGTCGATAGACCACCGCCGCCCAGAGGAAGAGCTCGACGGCGACCATGAACATGCTTCCGACCGCCCTGCGCCGCCTGGCGACGCGTCCCACCGCCGCCGCCGGCCGTCGCTTCATGGGCGCTGGTGGCCACGGACACGGACACGCCAAGGACTATCCGTTCGGCATGCACTTCCACGTCAGCCCCGTGCACAAGAACCTCGCGCTCGCGTACGGCACCATGCTCTGGCTCTGGATCTTCTGGCGCGCAAAGCAGGACGGCAAGGTCGTCTTGGTACGTGTCCATGGGATATACTGAGGAGGAGGAGGAGGAAGACTGATACGCGTGTTTCTGTATGTGTACAGGGCTTGGAACACCCATGGGACCATGGGCACGGGCATGACGACGCGCACCACGGCGGCGGCCACCACGCGCCACGTGGTCCTTTCAAGTACGAGCGCACCGAAGTCGGCGAGCGACCAACGCTCGTGCAGGCAGACGAAGTCGAGGATGACGAGTAAACGTTGGATGGGCGCTTCAATTCAATATACACCAGCGAGGCGACGCCCCTTATGTTCAACTCGTGCGATTTATCATGAGTGCTGGGTTACTACTCTTGTAGGAAACGACTTAGTTATCATGTTGCGCCGCCACGGCATCGCCCGAGAGCACGTACAGCTGCTCGATCTGCTTCTTGAAGAAACGCTCCGCGTCCGTGCGACGCAGCTTGAACGTCGGCGTCAACAGCTCGTTCTCCACCGAAAACAGCTCGTGGTGCAAGTAAATCTGCTTCACACGCTCGAAACCAGCCAGACGAGCGCGGGTACTCGCCTCGTCCAGCTCCTTCTGCACGAGCTGCTTCAACTGAGGCTGGTCACACAGCTCTTGCAGGGTCAGCGTCGCGTTCGTGATGCCATTGGCGGCCGCCATCATCCGCATCACCAGCTCTTCCGGTACGATGATCGCCACGAGGTGTGAGTGGAAGCTGTCTCCCGTGACGAAGATCTGCGCGACACTTGGACACGTGATGAGCGCGTTCTCGATCTTCTCCGGTGCAACGTATTCGCCTTGAGAGAGCTTGAAGATGTTCTTCTTGCGGTCGATGATCTTGAGGTGGCCCAGTGGCGACCAGAGTCCGATGTCTCCTGTGTGTAGCCATCCGTCGCTGTCTATTGTTTCTGCGGTTTTGTCTGGCATTTTGTAGTAGCAGCTGAATAGACATGGACCTCGTACACAGATTTCTCCACGGCCGACGCACGGGATCTTTTCGTCGCCGTGTTCTCGGTCGGTGATGAGGTATCCCATGTCTTGCACAGCCTCGAGCTTAACCTCCGCCGAAGGCATCGGCCCTCCGACGTACCCACCGATAGGATCCGTCAAATGCATCGCCGTGATGCCAGAGCTAGTTTCGGTCTGACCGTAGCCTTCCGCGAAGTCTGCCGGGAAGACGACACGCCAGAACGCGAGCACATGCGACGATAGCGGTGCCGAGCCTGAGATAATCATCTGACACTGATCCAAGCCCATTGATTCAGCCACTTTGCTGAACACAGTGCGATCCCAGAACGCATGTCGAGTCTTGCCATGCTTCTCGAGGTTCTTGAGCTTGCCATTGAGTGCCGTGAAGAAGAGCGCACGCTTGACCTTGGGAGCATGGCGCATCTTGGCGAGGATTAGATCATGGATCCGGTTCAAAAGACGGGGGACGGAGCAGAAGACGGTCGGACGGAGCGCGCGAATGTCGTCAATGAGCTTGAGAGGATTGTTCTGGGAGAATCCGATGCGAGCGCCATAGCGAAGGCAATTGATCTGTCCACTACGCTCATAAATATGCGCTAGCGGGAGATAGGAGAGATACACCGACCCAGTGGAGTAGTGGCGTTTGAAGTAGGTGAGGTAGTCCAATGAGCCCTGCGCATTCGAAAGGAGTGCCTTGTGTGTGATCACAACACCCTTCGGGTCGCCCGTCGTACCACTCGTGTACATGATCGTCGCAATGTCTTCCTCCCGTGGAGGCTGCGGAGGCTTCGGGTCCTTCTTGCCCTCCACTTCCAGATCAGTCATGGTGAACACGTGCAAACCGACCTCCTTGCCTCGTGCTTCCAATGCGTCGTCCAAACTACCTGACACAATGACGTTCTGCAAGTGCGGACACTTGTCTCGGATCGCCACCAACTTGGCCAACTCCACACTCGTACACACGATCGTCGGGAGCTCCGTCTGGTTGAGAATGAACTCGGCCGAGTCCGCACCCAGCGAGTCATACAACGCCACTACCACCGTACCAAAGCTGTACGCCGCCTGCTCCGCGATGATCCAGTCGATACTATTCTTCATGTAGATCGCGATCATGCGCTGACGCTCGGCGTTGCGAGGCAGCAGCTCAAAATGCATCATGCCACTCGCAAGATTCACCACACGAGTGCCGACTTGGTCGTATGTCAGCCATTCGAACGGTCGAGCTTCACCGGCGACGATGGGTTGCACACCGAGACATGGATGGTCTGCGAATTCCTTGGTACTTTGGAGGAAGTTGTGGTACACGCTCTCGCAATGTGGTTTGGCGAGTCCGCAGAAGGGGTTGTCTGTGTCGGTGATAGGATTCTGTGACGGGATGACACTCCGATGGATGGCGCCGTGTCCAGGACGCTCGGTGCCTGGTAGCGTGGTGGAGTATCCGACGGCTTGCACTGCGCTCATCGTGGCTAGTGAGCTCAATCTCGCACTGTCAGGCCTCCATCGTCATCCGCAGCAGTGCTGTCTGGTACTCTCATCGTCCGCACATCCTGAGAGTATGAGTACTTGAAGCTGGCCACCTCAGGACGCCTAGGACGATCAGCTTAATCAGCACAGAAATAACTACACGAGCACATAGGAACAATTGAACAGTATCCTCGTTTGCGTCTATACGTGGACACGGTGGTTCTATCGCATCTCGATGGCGATTCACTTGGTGCCCTTGCGGTCCTTGGAGTCAATGCACATGGTCACCGGCCCATCGTTCACCTAAGTAGCACACACATGAGCACTTGTTCGTGAACTCCTCCTACTGGATGACCGACGACCACAAACATACCAGAGCGACTTCCATCATGGCGCCGAAGACGCCTTCTGCCACCTTGTCAGACACGTGGGTGCGACGCACGCGGTCGCAGAACGAGTCAAAGAGCTCCTTGGCGGGGGCAGGTGCCACTACACACCGTCCACACCTTGTTAGCCTTTGCATACAACGTGTGCGTGTTGAGTGGTAACGTACTTGCGAGGTGGAAGTCGGGCTTGTTCCCAGCAAAGTACCCATGCAGCGTGAACTGGCTGACCAGCAGCACTTCGTAGCCGTTCGAGGCGACCGACGTCTTCCACGCCGCGCCCTTGTCATCCGGCCACAGACGCGCATTCTAGACGACACAACGCAACGCCATCAGCCCCAGGCACCTTGCTTCTCAGCTGCTTGTCCAGCCCATACCAGCAAGCGGCGACAGCAAAACTCGGCGTCATCCTCCGTGTCGTCGCGTCCGATGCCCACGAGACACACGAGGCCCTTGCCGATCTGCCCCACGATCTCGCCGTCCACACGGACGCTGCCGCTCGTCACGCGCTGCAACACCACCCGCATGCTTGGTGGTATTGGAGCTCTTGGGTTGTTATCTGATCCCGTGGCGCACGATGCATGTGGTCCACATCGTCGCCATCTCTCTTGGCTTGCGTCACTCCTCGGGAGCATGACGGACGCGCCGCCACGTCGCCGCGAGATCCTTCTCTATGGCACATCGGCGAACCCACCGACGGGTCGACAGGGCCACATGGGCGCCATCGCCTTCTGTCGATCCCTCGTGGACGAGATCTGGATCCTGCCCGTGTACCAGCACATTTACTCGTCCAAGCGCCAACTCGCGCCGTTCTCGCACCGCGTGGCCCTGACCAAGCTCGCGATCGAAGACACGCTTGTGTCCACCGAAGGCGCGACCGTGGAAGTCAAGGAGTACGAACGCGAGCTCTTTGAACACCACGCGGCTCAAACGGACGACCCCGCGAGTCTCCGCCTTGGCAGCATCGACTTGATTCGGTACTTGAACGACCAAGTGCCCGATGCCAACTTGACGATGCTGCTCGGTGCGGACACGTATGCGGACCTGCGTGCTGGCAAGTGGAAAGAAGGCGAGGAGCTCCAGCGACGCGTCAAGCTGCTGGTCATGAGCCGCAAGGGATACGATGTCCCACAGCACGACGACGACGAGGCGAATGACCGCGTGCGGTTCATCGAGATCCCAGCACTCAGCGACGTGTCTTCGACGCACGTGCGCTCGCTGACCGATGCAGAGGCACTGGAGCAGTCGACCACGCCGAACGTGGCTGCGTACATCGTCCAGAACAAGTTATACGGCTTTGCAGCGTGAGGAAAGGGCTCGCCACAATATATATTCCTAGCGTTCGTTCGTCTTCTTGTTACACGCGCGTGAAGCGCTGAATGCGCGTCCCTTGCTCGTGGAGATGGCAGAGCAACACCTTGCGTTCGAGGCCAAACGCCTGGCACTGCGCGTCGATCTCGGCTTCGGTGGTGTCGTCGTAGCGATCGCTCGAGCACATGAGGAACGAAGCGCCTGGCTGCTTGGTGAGCAAGCGGTCCACCGTCCAGAAGAGCGGCTGCACGACGCCTCGGGCGTAGATCACGTCGGTTCCTACGATCAGGTCCACGCTCTGCGGCTGCTTGCTCAGCCGTTCCTCCAACGCAACGATCTCCTCGGCGCCATCCGGTCCCCAACGCAGTCGCTGGGTCACACACGTGGCCTGCGGTCGCTCTTGCTGCGTGCAATTGTGCTCAATCGTCTTGAGCACGCCTGGATCTTGGTCTGTGAACACCACGGTGGCCGTGGGCTGCAGCTGCGCCACCGCAAGGCCTGTCCAAGCAAAGCACACATGAGCGTTATTAAGGACCAACTGACCTCGGACCACCACCACCAATGATACCTGCTAAGCCGCATCCCGCGCCGAGTTCCACGACCGTTCCATTCGGAATCAGTTCACGATGCTGTTCCAGGTATTCACACAATGCCGGCGCTGCTGGCCACACAAACTGGTCGCTCTGTGCTCTCAACCACCCACGTCAATCGGCGGAATGCGCATCCTTCCACCTCATTCGGCAGACTCACCTGCGCGTCTTCGTGCGCTTCCTTCGCGTACGTCAGCGACACGGCCACGCCGTCGCCGTACACATACCGACAGGTCACTTTCTCGAACGCTTCGTCGTCCAGGAAGCCGAGATTCAGATAGGAACCGAGCTCTTCCTGTTCCATGATGACGGAGCTGCTCATCATGGTGGGAATTCCGCCGTTTGGGCGGGATCAGATCTGGCACGTCACACTGGTCTATCTATTCCAACCAATCAGAACACCGAAAAACTTCAGTAATGCTTTTCATTGGTGGAATCAGAGACAACACAGATCTGTTTCCACCAATCCGTGACGAGGTACCCTATTTCGTGAGCTGCACACGACGGTCGATAAAGTCCTGGAGATCCTTGGCCGCTCTGTGGACATGGACACGAAGGCTGTGAGCGTGTGCGTTAGATATATGGACATTGGCAGTACGTACTTGTAGTAATTGGTGTCGGGTGTGTTGTAGACCATGCAGTTGGCGCACATCTTGTCCAGGTCATTCTTGAATTCCGCCTTGGACAGGTAGTGGCCGCTCTCAATGCGTTTCTGAATCAGCGAGAGATCCACCGGCTCCTTGATGTAGTCCAGGTAGTCCACAACGACGGCCGTGTCCACGGGTTCGTGGAATGGCCAGGCACTGCGGTGACTAGACATGGCTTTCCACAATTGCTGGAGCTGTGTTCGTAGACTGCCAGGATCACGCGTGCTGTTCGCATCACACACTCGTTGTCAGTACAAGAGCACAAATAAATGGTTTCCCGGTCGAGAATCCACATACCCGACACGACTGTTGCGAATAACGGCTTGAGACCATCCTGCTTCCTCTGTTCCATCATGAGTTGTTAGTATCGACACACCCTCAGCTGCCCAAGGCACACCACCACGTACTAACGCCAGGAATCATGTAGATATCCATCGTTCGACCTTCCGCAAACTGTGTGATTCCTGGATACACGATGTCAGCATGCGACCGCTCCTTGATTTTATCTTGGATTTTCTACAGTGAGCAAATAAACAACCAACCAGTCAGTTCAGCAAAAGCATCAACAGCATACAGAGCCATCCCACCTTTCGCTGCTGTTGAACCATAGACGTGATCCGCAGGTAGTTGATCTGATGATGAATTGTGCATTCCATCAAGGTGCCTCCATCGTAGTCCTTGATGTAGCCAAACCAATTGCTTTTGGGCATCGACACCACCTTGGCAAAGCCTTGCTTCTTAAAGTACCCAATCGCATAGTTATCAGCGTACGTGAGGAAATGCGTGATGCCCGTCGACTTGACATACTCCTTGAGATGGTTCATCAGGCGTGTGCCGTAGCCCTTGACTTGATCCGCCGCGTTGATCGCACAGAACGCAATCTCAGCAAAGTGGTTCGGTTCAAACGGACGGTAGCAAATGCCACCGATGACGTGCTTGCCGTTCTTCAAGATGACCATGGAGCGATGGTTGCGATCAAACACCAAGCGCACGATGTATTCGCGAGGCATCTTGGGCAGCTGACGCGCGAAAATGTTTTTCAACGTCGTCAACTGGATCATCCGCTCGGGGGTGCCGTCGTTCGTGATCACATCGAACTTGAGCATACCGCCGTCTTCTTCCATCTTGGCCATGTCGTCCCGCGAGATCATAATCGGAGCCGAGGCGAGCACAGGGCCAGTTGAAGCAGGCGTCTCGTCCACCTTTTGCTTCTTTGCGGGCTGACGGGCGACAGCAGAAGCATCAGCTGCGTTGGATACGTCAGCCACTTCCTTGGTCGACGCTTCTGAAGGCTCTTTACGCTTGAGCGCGGCGCCATCTTCCGATTCCGTCTTGACTTCGCTTTGTGGTGTCGCAGTCTCTCCGTTTGTCGGTGCGCTTTCGGGCGCCGTGGTCGCTTCCATATCCACGTCTTCAGAGCTCTGCTGGTCATTCTCGACGGCTTGCACGGTAGCCTCCACTTCCTTGGCTTCCTCCTCTGTAGACACTGCCACATCGCCGTGTTTCGCCGTCTCGTCCTCGACGTTTTCTATATCTTTGACCGCGTCGTTCGTGGTCGTTTCTTCACGGTTTGCCTCCGAACTTGGCACATCCACCATCTCCGTCGTCTCTTCTTGCGCGGGGGCTGGTGCCGTCGTCATTTCCACCTCCGTGGCCTCCACAGGAGCCGTCATGGCCACGTCTCCGTCAGTCTCTGCCATCGTGTTGCATGCCAACTGGTGCTCGCCCACGCTCGCCTTGTCCGTAAAACCTGTCAAATCGAATTTTTCCTATCATCTAATCCTCACAAACTATCTCCTCACATTCTTTTCTCCCACCACCAGCTGTGTACGAATTCCTAAAATTCCAGAACCAAGCAAGGAAACGTATAAAGTCTGACAAGTCCACAATTACCTCATTAGTGCGCCGCCCAGTGCGCGCGACGTTGGGTTTTGGCGGGCTATTCGAGCGGATCCGCTCGCCGTCCACGTCTATTGCCATGGCGTTCCCCATGCTCCGACGCCTGCGTGTGCCCACACTCGACCGCCAGGTGGCCCGCGGCTCCATGCAGATCTGCCACAAGATCGTCATGCAGCAGCTCTACATCTCGCGCGTCGACACACGCAAGCAATGGCTCGTCATCTCGAATCCGTCCGAAGAGGTGTGCTCATGGTCTTCGTATTGGCAATGGCTCTGATGCAGTGGATTCCTTACCGTTCTTTTTCCTTCGCTAGGCAATTGACTTGACGGGTTACACGGTCACCAACTCGGATGGCAGCAACGTGTTTTCGTTTCCCAGCAATTACATCCTTCTCGCGGGCGACGAAGTCACGATCTGGTGTGCACCTGGCGGCATTGACTGCGACACGGACAACCTGCTCCAGCCGTATCTCTTCTGGACGCGACCGGATGGCTCGCTTCGCAATGCGCCGTTCTTTCTCCAAGACACAACAAACGAAGTCGTCTTGCTCGACCCGTGCATGATTGAAGGTGCGTCGCGACTGCCATTCGTTCGCTGCTTCGATGAATAATGTACTTACTGACGACCACGTTTGTGCGTTGACAGTGGCTTCGCTTCGGATATCTGAAAATGGCAAGCGTGATTTCCGTGTGCTCCATTGCGTGTCATCTCATCCTCGTACCGTTCGCTCGGTGCATGACCCCAAGTCGTTCTGCGTCGGCTGCTTGTCTCCACCGCCTCGGCCAAAGCGATCCTCGCGATACGACGTCTACGTGTTCTCTCGCTATTGGAACGTCACGTCCGACAAAGCCCAGTTTGCACACTTCATGGCCGTGTGCATGGCGCCGATGCTCGAATGCCTTCGTGCCCTTTTGATCTACATTCTTTTTGCAATCTTCCAGCAGCCACGGCATTTGATAGGCTACGGAAAAAGGGCCCGCGACAAGGTGCTCACAACTGTCGTCCTCATGATGTGTTGTGATATCGTGGCACGGCGACTCGCTCTCTGGGTCAAGAGTGGCATGGTTGTGTCGCTCTTGAGCTCCACGTCCGTGCTACTCGATCAACTGGGGGTGGTCGCTATCTACACGTCTCTTGAACGACTGTATCCAGATCTCCAGGACTCGTTTCGGTCCATGTTAGTCTTCGAACTGATGATTGCATTCATCAGTATGGCGGCGCTCCAAGGCGGCTTCATCGAGTATCGACGGCTGTGGCATCCGCTGTACCGGAAAGTCGCTCGATGGGATTATCGGTGGCAGCACGCCTTCTTCTTGTTGTCTCTTGGACGCGAGGCGCTGCTCTTCTTGTTGCTAGTGCTGCCCATGCCCGGGACGTCCTACACGCTCAAGGTTGTCGGTTATCTATTGGTGCCAGTCTTCACCGTCGCAACAGGTCTCGATTTTGTCCGCGGGGCCGCCATGTTACTGCATCTTCTCAAGCTACCATTGCTCCGCACACGATTAATATTCCGTCGGTCTACAAAGCCAGTGTGGTGAGCGCCCAAGACATACGAGACACGACAAGATTAACACGTAAAAATGATTTATACTCGATGTGTCTGCACCATTCCCTTCGTCAAGGCAATCATCGCCTCTTCAGGAGCAGTGAGAGACAGGTTAGCGTAGGTTGGTTGGCCGCATCCAACCAACCGCATCCCTCATGGTGAATTACCTTCATCGACTCTAAAACATAGATCCCTCTGGAGGCTGTGGGAGGCGGCGGTTGGTTGGCGAGGCCATCTCCGCTCGCAATCCGATCAATACGGTCTCGAGGCCGTTGTTCCGGTTCCAGTTGGCGAGCACAGCGAGTCGTCGAGGGTCCACACGGCCGGACTGAGGGTCCACACAGCTCATGTTGATACGACTTGTGAAGAAAAACTCGGGTGGAACCATTGGGTACTGGTCGCTGCAGTGGATTCGAAGACTGTAGATGCGACCATCGTGGCAAGTCTATGCAGCAAGATCCGATCCGTCAGACTCAAGGAGATCCTAGTGGAATAGCCGACGGCAACGTACTCCGGCTGGACCAAGAATGGTACCGATCCAGTTCGTCAGGAAGATGTCGTCCGCCTGCTCGAGGCCGTACGAGATGCTCATGTCGCCATGGCCCTTCTCGGCGCTCTCCAACTCTTCCAACAACTTAAAGTTGCGTGGCACTAGAAAGCCATCCCCACCACATCCATCAGAATCAGCCACAAACATACCCACAGAAAACACTCTTCCACAGCCTACCAATCACCACTTCACCACCTGGACGCGCCATTGCCTCGGAAGATGTCTGATGAAAGCTACAGGACAAGAAAGCATCAGCATCATGTCGTCCTCTTGATCTTCCGTCCCAGAGAGCCACCGAGCGTCGGAGAGGCCGCAAACGGATACACAGCGTCATCACTCGCTCGCACACATGCCCACGCATGCGTTCATCCTCTCCGGCGCCCTCCACATGGCTCCCTCGCGCGCGTTCCTCGCCGTACCTTGTTCCGCTTGTCGCTTGCTGGCTGCCCTCGCAAAGTGAACCGACAAAAGAACCCTCCTCCCTTGAAGCGGAAACGCCAAGGCCCACAACACGCGGCTCTTTGATTGGCTGAAAAATTCTCTCGATGATGATTGGCGGAAATGATTCATCGTGGTCCGTGTATGTTGACATAACTCTATGTGGCATGGATATGGAGGTCTCAATCTATGCTTGGTGGCGACGGTACTCCTTGTCATGCAGCAGAGTATCCCGCAAAGCCTGGAGCTCCTGACGCCAGAGATCGGCGGCCGAGGTAGCGCGGAGCTGTTCGAGACGACTGGCCTTGGCGTCGTGCTCGTGCTGGAGCTTCTCGGCGTGTTCCTTGGTGAAGCTCATCAAGGGCGTGTTCAACAAGTAGTCGTAGTCGCGCTGGTTGTCCACGACCACAGCGTCCTCGGTCTCACTTGCCTCAGCATTCGTGCTGGCTTCTTCGGCCGAGAACGCGGTGGCGGGTGCAAACTCGTGACGCTTGAGCAACTCGATCAGCTCGCTCTTGGGGATCCGCTCCTTGAGAATGGACTGCAACTCGCCCTCCGAGACTTCCTGGATGAAGCGGATGCGGTTCTGCAGCTTCAACACATCGCGACTCTGCTTGTCTTCCATGTACTCCTTACGCTTGGTGTACAGTTCCAAACGGATGGGGAAGAAGGCACGCAAGATGTTCTCGCTCGTGTCGTACTTGACCAACTTGCCATCGGCGTCAAACGCGTGCATGTTGGTGGTGCTCAATGACGAATCGAGCTTGAACAGCTTGATCAAATGCTCTTCGCCCTTGTCCATCAGCTTGGTAAGCTCGGCACGTGCAAACGTCACGTCGAAACGCACGTCGCGCTCCGAATGGTGCTCAGAAAACGATCGAATCGCCTTCTTACCAACCAATTCCCACAGCACCTTCTTGTAGTCTTCGACCCATCGGCCCACTGGCAACTCAGATATACGCAAAGTGGTTGTGTTGACCTGCTCGATCTTGCCGCGAGTGATGAAAGACTGGTCGGTCACCTGGTCCAATGAGCCACGGAAGCCCTTGACCCACGGGAGCATTGGCTGGAGCTCGACGGAGTCAGCGCTCTGGGTATCAGCTTGATCAAGGAGGAGCAAAAGGTTGTCGATCACTTCGATTGGATGGTGACTAGGGATCTGCGTCGACCACCCAGTACCGATGCCCTCTGAGCCGTTCAACAGCAGCATGGGCAAGATTGGTACGTAGTAGTGAGGCTCCACTGGGTAACCATCGTCGTCGACGTAGCTCAGCAACGCGTCGTCGTCTTCTGGGAACAGCATACGCGTGTACTTCTGCAAGAACGTGAAGATGTAACGAGGACTCGCAGCATCCTTACCACCCTGAAGTCGCGTACCGAATTGACCCGAAGGGTAGAGCAATGGCAAGTTGTTCGCACCAACGTAGTCCTGCGCCATATTCACAATTGTTGAGTGAAGTGATGCTTCACCGTGGTGGTATGCCGTATGCTCACTACAGTAACCCGCGAGCTGCGCCACCTTGACTTCCTTCGTGAGTTTTCGCTTGAGACAAGCAAACAACACCTTACGCTGTGATACCTTGAGACCATCAATAACGGATGGAAGCGATCGAGCATTGTCGGCATGCGAGAACTGGATCAGCTCCTTGTTGACGAAGTCTCGGTATGACACGGCACCACTGCTGGTATCCAAGAACGACTGGGGGGAGTATTCGTTCAGAAGCCATTCCTTACGATCACCCGCGCGAGTCTTGCTGAAAACCATCTCGAGCGCGTCACCATCGGCATTACCCGCCCATCGGAAGTCAACGAGGTGGCGGCTCAAGTCACGGAAATACTCACGACCCTCAGCACTTGTGCTCGTACCCAGACCCTTGTAGTACTTGATCGTGTAATGCTTGAGCTCCTCATCAGGCAAGCCATTCTTCCATTCCATGTACTCTGGCAAACTGTAGAACGACAAAACGTCGCTCTTCTTGCCTCGCTTAGGCGTCACCTTGATAATTGGTGTGATGAACTCGCTTAAAAAGCCGTCAGTCTGCAACAGTTCAGGCCAGAACGAGTGGAAGAGGTTGAAGAGCAAACCCTTGATATGCGAACCATCATGATCCTGATCCGTCATGATGATCACTTTGCCATAGCGCAACTGCTCACGCTTCTCAGGAGTATCGTAGGTTTCACCCATTTTCAAGCCGAGGATTGTACACAGGTGAGCAAACTCCGCATTCTTGGCAAGCTGGGAGTCAGTGGCATCACGGACATTCAAGACCTTACCTCGCAAAGGGAATACACCGAAGGTATCACGTCCGATCACAGCAAGACCAGCCACAGCAAGCGCCTTGGCCGAATCACCTTCCGTCAAAATGAGTGCACACTCTTGGGAACGAGCACCACCCGCGAGGTTGGCGTCTTCGAGCTTAGGTACGTTCACACTCGTCTTGGAACGTGCTGTGCCCGAGACCTTTTTCATCAAGGCAGCGCGCTGCTTGGACTTGGCGGCGTCGACGACACGCTCAACAATGCCCGAGTTCGTCACAACCATCTTGAGGAAGCGCTCGGAGAGGAGACATGTCGAACCGTACGTCGCAGGACGCGAGGACATGTACTCCTTCATCTGCGAATCGAACGTCGGATTCTCGATCAGACAGTTGATAAATACAGCGACGTGTGGCTTCACTTGTGCTGGCGTGAGATTGAGCTCGGCGTGCTTCTTGTTGATATGATCGGCGACACGACGGCAGATCTGGTCAGCCACGTAGTTGACGTGGGTGCCACCGCGCAGCGTCGACATGCCGTTCACGAAACTCACTTGGACAAAGCCCACGTCCGAGGGCAAGACACCGACTTGCCAGCGCTTGTTGACACGAGAGAAGATGTAGTCGGCACGCGAAGAGGAAGGATCATCGGGATTGGCGATCGTCGTCGAGTGCTGGAACGACTGCAAGTAGGACTCGAAGCCTTCTATTGGGAGCTTCTCGCCGTTCAGCGTGACCCGGACATCCGAAAGACAACCAGCGACGTCAAACACACGCTTCTTAAGCACGCGAGTCATTCCTGCAGTCAACTTGTCCATCTCGAACTTGGCCAGATCAGGAGAGAACGACACCCGCGTAAAGTCCTGTTGACCTGGCTCCAATGGCGAGATCTCTGGCTCGCCACGCTCCCGCATGTTGTTGCGCCAGACCTGGCGATAGCGCAGTCCAGTGCTGGTATCACCCGTTTCGACCACAAACTCCTGACTGAAGATGTTGGTGAGCTTGGCGCCGTAACCATGACGACCACCCGTCAGTCGCGCGCTGGTGTCGTCGAAATTCGAGCCCGTGAGCAAATGCCCAAGCACAAGTTCCGGCACATAGACGCCTTCTCCCTTGTGGAACTTGACTGGAATGCCTTTGCCGTCATTGTGCACGGAAATCCACGGCTTGAACCCATTCGCCTTGTTGCCTGGGTCGACCACCACGTCAAGATGCCGCATCGACGGATCGCGCACCTTGTTGTCCACGGCATTGACGATAATCTCATCAAAGATCTTGTACAGCGCCGGCACGTACTCCACGACTTGCTGCTTCATGCGCAAGGCGCCGTCCTCGTCATTCTTGGAGAGAATCCACATGGTATCCTTGGTCGTCTCGACCGAACCAATGTACATGCCGGGTCGCAAAAGCACGTGCTCCAACGGTGTCTTCTTCTGGTAGATCTGCTCGACGCTCTCTTCCAAGGACGTCGACAAGCCACGCTGCGTAGTGTGCCACGCACGCAAAGCACTCGTGTTCGACGCGTTCAGCGCCGCCTGTCGCGGCCAAGACGCGTGCCAACGTGCAACCGACGCGACGGCAGGTTCATGCGCACTGTTCAGGCCTCCACGCGACGCCGTGGGCTGCACATACGCGCCGAGCTGCCGCAACGCGCGGCGACGTCCGGCCACCGGCACCTTCCACATGAGACTCTAGCTTGTGGCCACTCACATTCATTCCGATCGAATAGTACCCCCGATGTACTATAAATCAACTGAGAATACTACCCCCCATTGATGGGGGTACTATTGATGAGTGGTCAGTCGAGTGGGGGGACGACACCCCAAGTGAGTCGAAGCCACCGACCTGAGTATGGAGACGGCGGCGGCAAGCAAGCGCGTGGGCACACGGAGCACGCGCGCGACGTCCCAGGCGGCGTCAGAGGTGAAGGACGTCGTGGACAACACGCTGGCCGAGTCGCTGCTTCTAGAAGGCAATATTGAAGGAGTTAGCGCGTCGGAAAGTGCGAAGTCCACCGAGACGAAGACTTTGGACGATGGCGCGGCGCAGGCACCACGCCGTAGCTCCCGACGAGCGGCGGGGAGTTCCACGACGGCCACAGCGACTTCCTCTGCCAAGGTGGCGAATGGCGATGGAAAAGAAGCCGAGCCTGAGGCGGAATGGACGGATTCCGAAGTGTACAAGTTTGTGCAGCAAGGCGGGTCCGTCGCGGCGGCAGCAGCCAAGTTTCGCATCTCACGCGCCGAAGTGGGCAAGATCATGAAGGAGCACAGTGATTCGAAGGCATCAAGCGGCTGCTCGGGTGCGGCGACAGATGACGGGAAACCGAACGACGTGGGTTCGGACACCAAGAGCGTAGCTGCTGGCGAAGTCACCGTAGCTGGAAACAATGCACAGAAGCGACCTGCTGCTGACACGCCAGCTGGAACGACGACTGAGAGCGGCGCGAGTGTGACGGCGCCCAAGGCCAAACGCGTTCGGAAGACGCGTGAGGAGAAGCTCGCGATCTTGCAGTTTGTGGATCAGGGCGGCACTCATGTCGCGGCCGCCGAGAAGTTTGGTGTCTCGCGTACAGCAGTTACCAAGATGGTCAAGGAAAGAGACGTCATCTCGGCCTCGGTATCCACTTTGCCTGTGGTGACTCCCGTGATTTCGATCGCATCGACGCCCACGACGCCTGGTTCCGACGCTCCAGTGACTCCAGTTGCGGTGGTTGCGGCAAAGAAGGATAAAAAACGACCGACCTCAGCCTCTTCAGCTACTCGCCGGTCAGCAGGAAAGACAGAGGCCTCTGAAGCTACAGAAGACTCGGGCGCCGAGCCAACTGTGCCCAAGAAAACCAAGCGAGTGCGCAAGACGAACGAGGAGAAGCTCCAGATCCTTGAGTTCGTCGAGAATGGCGGATCACAAGGCGCTGCGGCCGAGAAGTTCGGTATCTCTCGGACAGCTGTGACCAAGATGGTGAAAGAGAAAGATGCCATCTCGGCCCAGGTCCTTTCGGGCATGAGCCATCATCGCAAGGTCTTGCAGTACCAGCACAAGCTCTCAATCATCGAAGATACGTTATATAAGTGGCAGATGCAAGTGGAGAATGACGCGCCAACACTCAAGTTCACTGGCGAGCTGCTTCAACGAAAAGCGCTCGAGTTCCGCGACAAGATCCTCGCGGATTTTCGAGATCAACTTCAGCCTGAAGTTGTTCAGTCCCTGACTGACTTCAAAGCGTCAAACGGCTGGCTCCATCGATACATGCAGCGACGAAACCTGCGGTCAGCAGCCGCACAAGATGGTATGCAGCGCGCAGCGTCAGGAGCAGTGTTACCAGCCGCTATGTCGATGCCACCGACTGTGTTGGATCCAACTGATATCCAGTTCTATTTCGCTGCGATTCGCCAACGTATTGCCAGTGTACCTGTCAAGTGCATTTGGAACCTGGATGAAGTGGCTTTATTGTCGAGATCATTGGCGCTCCCAACGTTCGAGCCCAACTCGACTGAAACCGGTGCGGAAGACCGTCTTAGCCGAGTAACTCTCAGTCTCATGGTCAGCGCGGCAGGAGAGCGATTCAAGCTTCAAATCATCTCGGAGGAAGATCTCCCGACGCCGGATTCGGCCACGACGGACATCCCGTTCGTTTTATCTGGAACTCACCGAGCGTCATGGCAAGACACTTCGTCGCTGGCGATGTATCTGCAGCTTATGAGTGACGAGGCCCGGGCACGAAATGAGACATGGTATGTCATCATGGACGCAAGTCCGGCACACTCGGCTTTCGTTCATCTCGCCGACCCTGCTGGGTCGTTTGAACAAGGGTTCCGCTTTGAGTCGCTCGTGCTTTTCCTGTTGCCTGCTCACGCTACAAATGAACACCAGCCAATTCATCAAGGAGTAGCTCGAGTATTCAAGGCTGCTTATCGACAAGCAGTGCTCCACTTTGTCGCAGAATGGCTCAAGGAGAAGGGATCTGAGAACCCCGATTTCGACTTTTCAGAAATCGCGACTCCAACCGTTGTAATGGACTGGATCATGAAGGCGTGGGAGGCCGTGCCTGGCCCATTGATTCGACATTGCTGGGTGCGGAACGGCTTGCTCTCTCGATCGCAGTTGACCGAAATTAGTCATGATAACTCGCGTGCAGTGGAAGCTGAGCTGTTCGAGTCGTTGCATCGCTCGCTCGGACAAGTGGCTGCAGCTGAAAACGGAGAAATTGCCAGACGACTTGGTTTGGCGATCGCCAGTGGCCAGGAGATCACACCTGATTTTATGAACGCTCTGATCTCGCTGGATGAGCACGAACTAACAGGTACGATCATGCTTTTGCGCTATGTGGATGCCTCAACACTGACGAATGTACTGCAACAGAACCTCGAGACGATGTTCGAATGGGAGTATCAAGCAACATGTCGGATATGTATTCTGTGGGAGATCTCGGTACTGTCGTTTGAAACACATTCTGCTGTTTGAATCTGTTATTGTAAATGTTACGACGCTTCTGACCCACTCGAATGATCCCCCTCTCTGCATGAGCAAACTGATATGAAACGTGTATTGCCTGTCTTCGAAAATTATCGATACGTCAGTTGTGATAACGCAGCACTACCTCGCGCACTTTTGGATAGCGTGCCAACTCAAAAATGTTTCGGAAGATGTTCGTATCCATTCGTGCCATCGACTTCGATACCGGAGAGTTGGGTGAGTGGAGGACACTCAAGAAGGCGAACTTCGAAACGAGGGCCAGTTTGACGCCTCCACCAGGGACAAACTCCTGGTTATGCGGCTCGAAGTATTGGCCGAAGCGCATTCGTTGAGTTCTCGAGAGGGATAAGTCCAACAGACGAATGAACCGGTTTGTCTTTAGCATCAGGGCAAAAGCCTCGATCACTTCGTCTGTCACGAAGTCACGACTCAACCGAAGCTTCAGCTTCCGAAGAGTTCTGGAGATCGGTTGTTCTGGGTCTCCCAGAGCTTTCGCAAACGAGATCAAGCTGAGCGGCTCGTGAATTGCACAACTGGTAAGTGCAAGATGAGTCACACTACAACGTTTGGTGGCATACGCGTCCACAAGCGTGCTGAGAGTGGCGAAGGACAGCCCCTGCACATTCAATGAGGACAGATCGGGGCACACCTGGTTGATTGCTTCGAATGGGATCGCCTCTATCTGCGAGTTCGACCAATCGTCCCATACGATACTGAGCTTTGTGACTGGCGTGCCGATTAACTCGAGAATATGCACCAGTCCGTCGTAGATAGTCTCGAATAGCTCGATGTTTAGCGTTGTGATACTGTGCGAGTCCAGCCTCCAGACAGTTGCGTTGCTTCGGGGGTGCTTTCGAAGTATGTCCACGTGTTTAACTTTGCAGTGGCCAAACCCAGGAACGAGTATGTCGACCATCCCAGCGTCGACGGGTGTACCCATCACATCGAACGTATTCGTAGTATCAGAGGCACTAAACACGCAAAGACTGCCATCTGCTGAGTACACTGGCGCGTCATTGACAAGCACGACATGAGAGAAGTCTTCGGTGGGATTCGAGGACGACGCGGCTGTCTCGAAATCAGAATTCTCATTCTTCATCAACTCAAGAGGCCTTGGCGCCGAAACAAAGTCTCTCACACGAGCCATGTCGTTGACTTGGATGTTGCGTGCGAAAATATCCACTGAACAAGCCATACAAAAGCCAGAACCATTGAATGTGTTGTAAGTCTCCTGGCTCCCCCAGGTCTCCCATAGAACACTCGACACGGCGAATCGCAGCGCTTTCGGGCAGCAGAAAGCTTGAACACACTGACTTGAATGCATCCTTCGAGGCTCCATACGAACCCAATGTTGCCGATTCAGACAACGAACCCAAGAACATACGCATGAATCCAAGCGGAGATCCACCACACTCAGTCGTCGTCACGTGCTGTCGAGCGTTTTGGCTAGCAAGAAGCATCATGCGATGGGTATGTGATTCGATGCGCCCCAATCGTAGCTCGTCGATATATAGTCCGTCTGTCAGTGCATATCTTATAACCGACGCGATTATGCCGTCCGTGATCGCTTTATATCGGAAGTCGAGTTGAATCCGATTGAAGCAGAACATACACGCCGTATGCTCAGTCCCCAGAGTTTGGATGTGAGCCAACTCGACCAGTCGATCGAGAACAGATTTGACGGCGCTCATATCCTTTAGCGTCACCGGAACCACCATGTTTGCGACGTGTTGTCGAGTCTCTGGGTCTTGGATCAAGTTGAGAATCCGTGCCCGTTCTCGCTTGAATTCCTCACTGCGTTGCTCAAGTGGGAGGCGCTCGACGAACGCGTCGAGTCTCTCCATGCACTGCTGCTCCGTTGAACGGCTTAGATCCATAGTTACGAGGGGAGACTCATCACTCCGACACCAAGCCCAGCGCACGAGGATTTGCGCTTCGAGTTCGTCTCGCATCTTCCAGTGCGGACTGGATCTCTTCCCCTGAGGTCGACTGTCCATTCCAGACATGTCCTTTGTAATGACGCCATGTAGATGCGCTGCCGTACTTCCCACGTCCCCCACCGACGGGTGCAAGTTGCTTCTGCGGCTTCTGCTTCCATATTCGTGACTGAAGTGATGAGGAAGTTGATATGAGATGGGAGTTGTTTCCTAAAGTTCGCTTTTGCCTTGACGAGTATTGTACTGCTTCATATACAAGCCTCGTCAGAAGAACCGCTCTAGGATCGCAATGGTACTCTCCGCACTTGCAGTTGCTTTGCATCAGGTTTGTTCGTGATATGTCAAGATTCGAAGGCCACTACTATCTATGTTCACTATCGGTTGGGTTCTGATCCTCGGAGCCATCCGCCTTTTTCTTAAAAACTGGCGCCGAGTTGGTGCGATTGATGCCGCCGCCACTGGTAATTGGTGGTAGTTTCTTCGTGCTTCCGTTGCCTCCGCCGCCTGGCGTTGCTGTCCCAGCAGCGGGTGACGGCGCGGCGTCCATGCCTCCAGCTCGTCCGTTCCACTCAGCTTCTTTCCGGGCCATTCGTTTGGCGTCCTCGAGTTTCTTTTGCTTCTGAAGTTGGAGCTTCTCCTTTTGTTTCTTGAGTGTTGCGGCTGAAATGGGGCGAACACGTGAGAATAATCGACCCGATTCCTTGTCGACTGATGTACTCGGGCCGTTTGATCCCTGGAAACCCTGTCCTCCGGACTTGATCTTGAGCTTGAAGGCACTCGCTGGCCCTTTTAACGTCGACGCTGCTCCAGTTGTTGTGCCATTCCCGTCAACCGCGTCCAGATCGTCAAAGAGTTGGTCGTTATCGTTCGTCTCAGCCAAGACTTGCTCTCGTACATCGATGACACAGATCGTCTCAACACCAATAAGGCCTGTTCCAGTGCTACTGCCTGGTAGTGGACCGACAGTGCTGCTCATTGCGTGAGCATTCGCCATTCCCATCATGTTCGATGATGTTGTCGTGCCTAAAGCCTCGATCTTCCCTCCCGCGTGGACATACACGTGCTTGGTCCGCTCATTCCGCTCCAGTGCCTCCGCTAAGACCTTGATGCCATCTTTTCCAATGCGGTTCCCTCGCAAATCCACCTGACGCAAGTAACACGACGAGCTACTCAGGATGGCAGCAATGGCGCGAGCTCCTTCACTCGTGATGGTGTTCCCACGCAACTGGAGCTCTTTCACATTTGATGCATTCCGTAGCAATGCCGCGATCGCGTGGACTTCTTCGTCACCCACACCACTTTCTGGTAGCTTGAGCACGCCTGGTTCATCATTACCATTCCCACTTACGCTCGACATTTGCCGGGATTTGATCTCGTGGACGTAACGGAGCAGTGTCTTGCGTTTGGCATCTTCTTCAGTCGTCAAACGCTCTTGAATGAGCATGGTCTTTCTCGAGAGATGGCGAATTTGGTCGTCTTTCAGCGTTAGTTGTTGCCGAATGTCGTCCACACCGTCTTCTGCACTCAGGACAGTCGTAAGCAGCACGGCGATGCGGTCGACTAGCATTTGTTTGGTGTTCATACTCTTTTGAGCACGCTTGAGGAACACGTTGATGCCAGATTTATCCAGAAACTCAACTGCACGCTGCACACTTGGAGCTGACAGATTCGTTCTTTTGGCACGAATCACGAGTAATCCACCGTGTGATGACCGTGCTTCGACGTAGAATCGTCCGTTCAAAGCAGCCGCGACGTCGTCGGGGTGTGCTTCTGAGCCGTTCTGGTTTGGGTGGCGATGGCCATCTTGATTATCTGGTCCGGCTAACCCAGCATTCTCCATGGCGACCGAAATCTCGGCCATTTTCTTCTGTAGTGCCTCGAATTTGATTGTCAGGGCGTCCAGCTCGTCCTGCTTGCATCGTAGTGCTTCAGTCACAACGCGGTTGCTCTCAGCTGTGGAAAAGAGCTTCTGGATTGCTTCACCGTTCTTCTCCTGCATACTCGTGATCTGAGCGTGCATTTTTTTCATCTCTTCCTTTGTGACGATCTTTGCTTCTTCGTCCGCTTGCATTTTGTTGAGCAAGAAGGCGATACGCCCACTCATTGTCTTGATTTTCTCCTCCAGATCCTTCCGTTCTTCAGCTTCTTTGAGCTTGGCCTTAACTTCTTCACTACAGCGAATGCTGAGCTGAGCGTTATGCTTCTTGAGCGCTTGGATCTGCTCCAGCATTACTTTCTTGTCGAGTTCTGACTTGACACGGGCCTTGCCTTCCTTCGTACCCTCTTTCAACAGTCGTGAGTTCTTCTTTTTGAGCGCTAGCATCTCTACCTCCTTCTGCTTGAGTCCTTCAATCGCCTTAGTCTTGCCCAACTCGGCGAGTTTGAGTCGCTCGAGCAATTGGAAGACCTTCTCGGCCATCTCCCGGAGCTGCTCAGCCGAATCACGGTTCTCTGCTTCCATTCGTGTACGTTCCTGTTCAGCTTTCTCGAGTCGCTGTTGTAAATCCTGCTTATCCTTCATGAGATTGCCATTTTCCACGAAGAAGTTTTTGTTGGCATCGATTTGCGCACGTTTAGCCTTGGACTCCAGCTGCAACTGCGTCTCAAGCTCTTGATTTCGCTCGTGGAACTTGCGCAACTTGTCCTCAAGCACGTTGAGCTGGTCATCGCTGTGGCGTTTGGCTTCTTCGAGCTGCTGAATCTTCTCTAGCAGTTGATATTGTTTCTCCTTTCGAACTCGGAGCTGTTCCTGGAGTGCCTCAACCTCGACCTGAGTCTTCATCTTGAGCTCTGTATTACAGGAACGCAGCTGATCGCTTTCATTGCGCAGTAATCGTACTTCCTCCGCTCGTAATTGTCCTTCTCGAGTCGCCTTGGCTGCAATCTCTTCGTGGGTCTTGGCAGTAGCTAGCAAGGACGCGTACCGAGTCTGCAGAGCCTCGAGCTCACCCTTGACGGCACTAGTTTCTCGAGCCAGAGAGGACGACTGAGCTTCCTCACGTTCCAGCAGCCGTAATAGTTCTGTGTTGTGATCCGTGAGCACTTTGATTTGTGTTTCGCGCTCGTCCATGCCGGTTTGCACCTTTTTCAAGTTGGTCTCGGCAGCTCGAGCTTTGCTTTGCAACTCAAAGTTTTGATCTCGAAGTGCTCGGTTCTCGTCTTCGAGTTGAAGCTTTTGGGACTTGTAGGCGTTGATTTCCTCATCCATAACGTTCAGAGATGCCAACAAGTGAGAGTTTTGCTCGCTCAAGATCTTCATTTGTTCATCTTTCATCGCCAGTGCCTCATTTGCACGCGTTTCCTTGTTTCCTTTTTGCACCATCGTAGCCATCATAGATGCAGCATCTCCCGAGCCCTTCATCTAGAACGAACACACATAGAATGAGACGTCAAGCAGTCACAAAAGGCCCAGCAGCGTGAAGACCTACCTTGAGACCTCCTCTGTACGGAGACGGACTGCTCATGGCGCCCTCACTCGCGAGTTGACCTGCGTAACAGCCAGCTCTCCCGATCGGATTTGGCAGGCACACACACCGTCTGTTCTTCTCACGTCGTGGTATTCATAAAGCGGCAATGGATGAGCCCAGGCGTCATGTCATTCTTTCGTGTGTAGCCATATTTGGCCCTGTTTACCGGAATCCATGGATATAGCCATATCACTTGGTGAAATTACCTTGTCCTAGGATTGGCCGAAACGGTGCAAGACGAGAGCAATTGCCTCCTCCTCATGGAGCAGGACGTCCTGGCAAAGGACGTGAGGATTCTATGCCTCGGTGGACGATTTCCTCGTCACTTTGGAATTCAATTCCGAGTGATTTCGTGCGTACAACGGGTGCGTGCGGAATATCAGTCCTTCGTTGTTGAGAGACCAAGTCAAGATGGGCTTCCACATCCCAGACTCTCCACGTCCCGGACATTCCCATGCCCCAACATGGGCGGATGGTACGTGTCAAACGGTCTCGACTGGGACGTCGACGTCCTCCGACGCGTCAACCGAGACCACCATCGAGTTCAGCGAGAACTTTGCGGCGCATCGCCGTCGTCGTCGGAACGCCATGATCCCGATCCCAGTGATCGACATCGTCGGTTCACCACGAACGCCGCCTATCGGATTGACAACGGACCATCGCTTGGCTTTACTGCAGTTCCAAGAGCAATTGCGACGCCAGGGTTTGATGGGCGAGTCCCAGGACCCCAAGCACCCTACGAGTCGTGGTACGCTGTATCTACTGAGACCTACGACGTAATCACCCAGACTGACCTCGTATCATGCATATAGAAGCCTCCACGGATGCAGGACACGGCCATCTCCGTCTCGACATCCCTTGAAACCCCTTCCTTGCATAGCTCTCCGGTGAATCAATACAAGTTGCTGTTTGCGTTGCTTGACATGGGTTAATTACCCGCCTGGTCTAAATGTGGCCCACACCATTCGTTCGTTCCGCGGTTATATTTCACGCTCGGATCTGAGTAGTTTGCACCGCTTTGTGGTTTTGGCAGAAGCCCCCGCGTGAGCAAAGCGCGCGAAACGGGCGTCCACGGCTCATCCTCTCTGAGGCTCTTGGACACGAGCCATGAGCGGATCGCATGCACACGGCGGCGTCTCGACGCTCGGCCTCGCGCCGCTCACGCCCGCCGAGCGCCTCGTGCGACTCATGCAGCGCCAGGCGCTGAGTCCGGACCAGGTCGCCGGGCAATTGGGCTGGTCGCTCGAGCAGCTCCAGACCTATCTCGCACCTGAAAATCGACAGCAGACGCAACGCTGGCTCACAGCGACACCGGAAGTACGTGGCTAGGACGACTGAGAGAGGGTGGTGAAAGAGGAAGAAGACTCAGGAGGATGTGGTGGTGTGTAGATGGAGAACGCGGTCGAAAAGCTGCTGATGCGCCAGGATCTGCGGCTCGCCGCGGGCATTGTTAAACGAGCGAACAAGACGATCTTCGCACAGGCCAATGAACGGATGCGACAAGCGCACGCCGCTCCACAGGTAAGCGATCCGGCGACACAACTCGACGAATGAGATGAGGCAGGGGCTGACCGCTCTTCCTGATTTCCTTTCGTTCTTTTCTCCAGCTGGCACGAATGCTTGTTGGCCATCGTCGTAGTGTGCTGCAGCCCGTCGCTGCGGCAGCGTCACGGCCCCCGTCCCCGTTCCCAGCGGTACGTAGAATGGAATGCGGGATCTGCGAATGGACGTTAACTGACCGACATGCGTGTCCCCAGGAGAAGACGGAGGGAGCGTCACCGCCAGCGGCCAACCGAAAGCGCAAACGGAAGGCGGTCGTCAAGCCGCTGTCCAGTTTTCCGTCGCCTTGCGTCGTGAAAGTTGCGTCCGACTTGCTTTGTCCTGTGCGAATTGACGTCGATGTGGACGGTGTACGGTATCAAGACACGCTGCTGGTGAACAAGTACGTACCACTTGTTCTCTCAAATTTCATCTTCTGCGGATGGACTGACGGTTAGAGTGGCGTGTGAACAGTGCTGTGCCGAACGTATCGCCCGAGGTGATTGCTACTCGAATCGCTCGAGAAGAAAACCTCAGCGACCTCGTCAAGGTAGGCGACACGCTCCTTGCTTCTCATGTCCTTATGCATAGTCCACTCATGGTATGTTTGCTCGTAGGATGCGATCGCTGAGTCTATCCGACGTCAGCTCGTTACGTTTGCGTCTTTCATCGACCCAACGTCCGAGTCGTTGCACCCGATCACCCTCGACCTGGTGATTGATGGCTACTCGGTACGTTGGTTTCGAACTCAACTGGCGTTTTGAAGGACCATGGCCACTCACTCGCATGTTTTCTGAATAGCTGCGTGACCAGTTTGAATGGGATGTGTACAGCGACCTGAACAATGCCGAAGCCTTTGCCTCAACGCTATGTGCAGATTTGAATCTGCCGAGAAAGTTTGAGGCCGCCATTGCCTTCTCAATTCGTGAACAAGTGTACGCGTATCGGAAAATTCTCCACAGCAAGCGCTGGATTGCAAACGATCCTATGGTTCAGAAGAATGGAACCCCAGCACCTGAATTCGGGATTGCTACGTTGGATCCAATTGAAGACAACATCTTCCGAGAAAACGAGGATACTGGTACGTCTTGCTGAGGTGAAAGACAGGGAATGTGCTCCTGCTCACCTTGTGTCATACTCAGTATTGTGGCAACCAGTGTTGAGTGAACTGGCCAAGGATGAAGTGCTCTATTTAACAACAAGAACAAGCGCTCACCAACGGTACGTCTTTTTATTGCCTGAGCCAGCATTGTGCCACACACCCTCACGTTCGTGTTCTTTTGTGTGCAGTCCAACATCGATGAAGAAGCCTGTTATGGTGCCAACAAATGGACGGATAGCGAAGCGGTCCCCCAAGTTTGTGCCTAAGGAAAACAAGGCACCGCGTCCAATCAATCCGTTCATCATGTACTGCCAACTCCAGAAGGATATTTTCCTCAAGTCCAAGCTACGTCGTTCAGCTGCAGAGACGCGAAAGATTCTTGGTGACATGTGGCGCAAATGCACGGACGAAGAGAAGGAAAAGTATGCGCAGCTTACGGAGATTGAGAATGAGAAGCGACGTCGTGAGCACGTGTTTGACATGCGAGATCGTGGTATCTCGGATTGGGAAGAAGACGAGTCCCGTCGACTCGGTCTCTTGGGCTCGAGCGTCTTGGAAGCCACGACGGAACACATCCGTGGCCTGCTTTTGGCGGTACGCTCTCGAATGTTCTTGCCTTTTGTTGTGGCGATGCTGATGAGATTTTCATGGCCGTGTAGAATTACATGCATGATCGGCACGAAGTGGACGTCAGGCGAGAAGCTCCTGCTGTAGAGGATGCCGAGGAAGACGAGGACGAGGAAGAGTCATGAGAAGAACTCATCGTTTGACTACTCTGACTGTTCCAAAGCAAGTTCTAGCCTATAGACATGTGAAAGGTGATCGTTGTGTGCTGATGGAGAGAGAAAATCACGTTGGCAACAAGAAGGTGTCGTGTTTGTTGCTTACTGGAAGATGGAAATGCCCGTGGCATCGCTAATCTCTTCCTGCAAGAGTTCAAAGAGCTCGGTCTTGTCTCGCGTGTTGAGCCACTTGCCCGTCGCCGCATCCAACTCGTAGCGACGAGGACCACTACACACGACATGCGGTGAGTCTTTGCAGTACCATCTCTTCCTCTAGGAGCATCGCGTACCTGATGGGCGAGGACCACCAGATCTGTCGGTTCGGAATCTGGCGGTTGAGTACCCACGTGCCACAGTCGCCGAGGTCGATCTTGAGCACGCCTTGCTGTCATGTCATCCCATTCACGTCAGCGTACCTTCAACACGTTTGGTCCATCCAGACCACCTACCGAGAGCGTAATGTCCGATTCGTCCAGCATCTCCTCAATGCCATCGAGCCAGTTCATGATCTCGTGCAGCGTGTCCTCCGCGATCTCCATGAAGCGGTTCTCGTCCATGGCCTCGTCCATGGTGGAGAAAGCGCGAGCCAGACTCGAGTTCACTGGCGCGTGCTGCACGCTCTGAAGCGCGAACGATGGCGAGCCACGGCGCACAAGAGAGGAAACAGGTCCGTTGACGGTAGCGCACAGAGCCAGACGGCGCGAGCGCAACGCTGAGCGCTGCACGCGCGTCGCCAACGTCGAGATCGTCTTGATGGTCATCGCTCTTCGGTCACTGAACGCGAAGAGCTCCGTTCAATTCGCGTCCTCTTTTTGACCAATCAGAGTGGTGTATACGCGCATTATACACCAATCAGAAGAGTTTATTCCCGTGACACACCAAAGATCGATCGAAAGCGCATGGAACCATGAGCAAGAAGAAGAAGGCGAGTGGCCACGCCAATGCCACTTCCAAGGGGAATACGAGTAACGTTTCAAAAGGAGATAGTGGTGGTTCATCTGCACGGGGTGCAGCTGCGGCGCTCTCGGCGTCCAAAGCGCCGTATTCGACCCACAAGTCGCTCGAGACTGCGACTCAGTACTACATGCAGCTCACTGCGGATGGCAACAACGCAAAGGCACGGCTGGATGGCGTGCTCTGGTTGCATCACTCTATTGCCGTGGTTGTCATCAATGCGCTCTTGTTTGATGGGGTACGTGGTCGCTAAACCATTCGGCATGGGTCCATACATGTCTGACGATTTCAATATGTTAGCACGTGGATACCCAGCAACAGCTCATCGTCGGCGCCACTGTGTTCTGGCTCGGAAGACGCTTCTTGCTTCAACACATCGCTGGATACAGTGTTCTAAGGCGCGGCTGGCAACGCGTGTCGATGGCCCGGACGGTCTTGCTCTTTGTATTCGCAGGCGTCATGCTGCCATTGGCCTTCGACCGCTTTGATCTCTGGTCCACGCAAACCACACAACTCCTGGGAGTCATGTACGTACACGACGGCACGAGGTAGCGTGCATCGGTCAACTGATTGTGTGGAAATGGCTTGTGTGTTCCAGTATCGCCTTTGATGTCATGTCCGTGGCTGTGCTGATCGGAGCGACATCGGATACCGAAGAGCTCAGCAACTACGCACTCGATGGACTCGAGACTGTCTTTCTCGTGGGACTCTTTTCAACTCAATTCAGTCATGTGCGTCTTTAAAGGCTCTATGATTGCGATAAGCTACTGACGTCGATGCCGTCTCTAGCGTCCGCATTTGATTTACGATCGCTATGCGTTCCGATTGTCCTGTGCGTCAGTGGCGACGCACTGCATGGTCATTGCTGGTGCCAAGAGCGCTGTATTCGCTCGCAGCTTGACGAATGACAAGCGGTCACAACAGCGCAGGGACCAGTTACTCGCACAAGCGCGCGCATCCCTGGCCTACGACGGCTTTGGCGATCAAAAGACGAGTGAGGTGCGTGCCTGTGTTTTCGTTGAAGTGTCAGTAACTCATGACTCACCCGATGAAACCCGAAGAACGAGGAGGAGAAGACGAGCAAAGCCGACCAGTTTACGCCGTCTTGGCTGGAATGGCTGGGAGACTCAAGGGGCAAGCTGCTTTGCTGGACAAGTATGCAAACTCTACTTGTGCTCACCCAAGTGACCTTGTCATGGTTCGTTTTATACTCGTGGGAGTTATCTAGGTGCGTTCTCATGGACTTTTCTCTCGCGGATAAGGCGCTACTGACGACAGCAACGTTAGTGTCCTGATGCTCAGTAGCTCACACGTGCTCTGGGAGCTCCTGCGACTCGAGGATCTGACCGACAAACCATTCGCACCCATTGAAACCCCAGCTGCGTGATCATCCAGTTACTGTAGTATAAGTTGCTCGAACTTGACAGGAAAAGTGGACACGGAAATGAGTTGGAACTCTGATTAACATCCCAGACTCCTTTATGCACGCACGGACCAGGAGTCCAGACTCATTCGTGTCGACTTGTCTTCGCTTGCGCGCTCTTGACGCGTTCACAGCAGTCGAAATACTGATTAATCACCGCAGCGCAGCGGCTCTCCTGATACCCCATCCGCTGCAGACAGAACTGGATCGCACACGCAGCCTTCTGGCACTCGCGTTGACACAGCGCGGCGTCTTCCGCACGCACTCGTTTGATCGGCGCTTCTTGCGTCATCTCCTCTGCGTTATGATGCGACTTGCGTCAAAAGCTTCACCCACATTACCAAAACTAGGTGTATCAAAATGGTATTTTGACTGACACCTGTCATGTCGAATGTACCACGTTCTGCATCATATGTTTCGGTCTCATCCATTTTTGGCTCAGAAATGAGTTGACATGGGTCTTTCTTTCTTCCATGTCCACGTCGAAAGCAATCGCTTGATGACCAATCGCCAGTGGCCGTGGATGAGATCTCACGGAAACGTACACATACCTACTTCGAAGACTCCCATTCCTTCTTTCGTCTGGCGCAATTGCTGCCGCTTTGACTGACCACCGTTGACGAGGAGCTCCACTGAACCCAATCCAGTCTTCTGGTCACTTTTTGTTTTCTCTCTCTCTCAGTCTTCAAGATGACAAGCGCACTGCTCGTTCTCAGCAATGCAGGACTTGTCAAAGCATGTCGCCTCGTTCCAGAGTGGGATTCCGCTGCCGTTGGGTCAGTTCTGGTGTGCGTTTGAACCAGATCGCGCCATAAGACACAAGGTGGACGAGTTGCCCGCACTCATTGTGCGACATGGAAACGCTGAGCTGCTCGATCTGTTGATCAAGCATCCTGTGTGGACACATGAGACGGATTCAGCACCGAGCAAAGTGTCGATGGATGAAGCCTGGCGCGAGGCTATTCGATGCGGTCGTGTGGATATCGTCGAGTCGTTGATCCAGCAAAATGTGGAACGTCCGACGAATCGATCGCTCTGGATCTTGGCGATCACATCTTTCCAGGGCGACTTCGCCATCCTCGACTTGCTCAAATCGGTTTGTCCGAATGAGGTCGAGGAATTAAGTGATGCACGCAGTCGAAGCATTATTGGCTTCACCGTCACGGACGTTGCGCTAGTTGAGTGGATTCACGCCAACCTCACCATCCCGTTGCCTTGCTCGCTCATGGATGCTGCCGCTGGTCGTGGGGATCTTCCCATGCTCGAGTTTCTTCATACACACCGCAAGGAAGGTTGTACGTCGCGTGCATACAAGGCTGCCTGGAGCAATAAGCAGGTTGAAGCTCTGTTGTTTCTGCTGGAGAACCGACCAGAGCCATGGTCTCCAAGTTTCGTGGAGTTGGTGGCCGAAGCCGGCGACGTGGACACTCTCAAACTCCTGCTCAAGCGGAGTATTGAGCTGCCTCCAGTTCGATCCGAGTGGATGAACCGCCTCGCTATGGCTGGTCAGTTAGCTGGTCTGGAGTTTCTTTACGACCACACACAAAGTCGATGTACGACGACAGGTATCGATGGTGCATTGAGCAACGCCCACCTCCCAGTCGCCCAGTTCCTCCTCAAGCGCGGTACCATACCATCTGAGCCAAGTCCATTGATGTTTCGCCCATTTTTCCCAGTCACCATGGCGTACGACCTTGTCAAACTCACGGAACAAGCCGCATCTCGAGGTGATCTACCTTACGTGCGATTCATGTGTGAAGAGTTGAATGTGACGAAAGCGAGCGCAAGAGCACTTTACTATTCAGCTCGTCATGGTCATTTGGATGTCGTCAAGTATCTCCATGACAGCTGCCCAGAAGTCTGTTCCAGTAACGTACTGGAAGGCGCGGCAGAAGCTGGTCAGCTGGATGTCGTTAGGTATTTGCTCCAGAAATGCAAGAAGGCGTAAACCACGGAGGCTACGAAGGCAGCAACATCCTCAAGACGATTTGAGATCGTCGACGCGCTGCGAACTAAAACTGGGATTCTTCCAAACGGAGCCTGGGCCGTGAGCTCATCAAGAGACCCTAGCGAACAAATGGTATACTAGTCGAGACGAGTGTTGAATTTCGTGCTGCGATCATGGGAAATGTAAATAGTCTATACAAAATGCGCACGATGAATCACATTGCAGACCAGAGCTGGTCATTTAATGATTGCGTGTCTCACTACATAAATGCACCTCACACCGACGTGTCGTCGTTCAATGCCGTTGTGCTCTTGGACGAGTCAGCCGCAGCCGGTGGAACGTAATCTGGAATGCCACGTGTGAACGAAGGGTGCTACGAAACGCACTCGGTGAGTACGGTTGTTTCACAGCTTGGCGTGATGATAATCATACATACCTTGGTGATGACGTAGTAGTTGAAGTATGCGTTCGCAAAACCCGTCAACGACACGAGCACACCGTACACCCCGACCATGCCGAATGGGAAGATGGAAATCCTGGGGAAAGGTGAATTTTGGTCAGCTAGTTGGTCGCAGTATCCTGTCACTTGAATATCCACGTACATGCACAAAAAGAGGCAGCGTCCCCATGGGTTGTACATGAAGCCGTAGTTGAGGCGCAAGAAGTTATCCAACGAGATGGTTCGGAGCTCGTAACCAATCAAGAGAAGCGCGAAAAAACTGCATGGAAACGACAAACACACAGGTCAGCTGCTGCTCAGCAACACGCGAGTACCAGAAAACACTCACATCGTGTACGAAACCGAGAGGATTCCCGACATGGCGGACATGGCGGAGCGGGCCGTGATGATCTCCACGATGGCGAGCGCGATCATGCAACCAGCGACACCGAGGTTGATACCGCGCATCGCCGCCAACACACCCGAGACCGACGAACCCATAATGCTATACACCGCACATCCAACAACCGCGTCAGCACGAGACCTCCCGACGCCCTCTTAAATGACAGTCCAACGTACATTTCGCGCGTCTTGGCCTTGAGTTCCTCCCAGATCTCGCCGATCGAGATCGAGTCCGAGTTTGTCACCTTGTCCGCCGCCGACGGAGGTGGCGAAGGAAGCTTCAGGTCGTCCGGGTTCAAAGGCGGCAACTTGCCGTACGTCGCACTAAAAGAAGGACACATAACATACACGATTCGCATCATTCGCCCTCGACGGGACCCGTTCTAGGCTCCAAAACTACGTACTTGTCGACCAGGCCATTGCCCATCGGGCCCGCATTAAACACGGAGCCGCTGAGCTGCGTGGAGTTGGTCGTCATCGCTCAAACTTGGCGAGTCGCTGCTTCTGTATACTACGCTTCACGTGCGCGCGCTCTCGCTCGATGTCTGCGTCAATCCACGGCGCACGAGCCTCGTCGCGTTCGCTTCTTCCACGCGATGCCTCGAGGTCGGTTCTGTTTCACCCAAGCGTGTTGTTTCCAGCTCGTCAGATCGGTTAGCTTACGTGGTTGGTTAGTTTCCCCCAACTCATCCGTAACTTACGCTCTCTCCCTGCACAAAACCCCCCTCGAAGCGAAATTTACCCACGTGTACAAACAAACCTGAAACTTACCGATCCGTAGCAAACCGAAATTTTCTGAACGCTCCTCACCAGCTGGGCCCATCACTCTCACCTACCGATTGAACAACCGGTAATCTACCGATATACCGAGGCCAAATTGAAGGGGGGCGACACACACGACGACTTGGGGCACAATGAGTATGGAGCTCGAGCTCGGCGGCCGCGTGACGTACGGCGTCAGCGGCAAGACGGGCGTCGTGCGCTATGTCGGAGAGGTGGAGACGCTCAGTGGCGAGTGGGTCGGCATCGAGCTGGACAAGCCCGAGGGCAAGCACAACGGCGAGCTCAACGGGAAAGTCTACTTCACGTGTCCGCCGAATCACGGGGTCTTTGTGCGCAAGACGCAGGTAAAGCCACTGAATGCGCGGACGCCAGCGGGCTCGCCGACGCCCAGAAGTGCGGCGTCCACGCGCGCGAGTCTGGCGGGTGCGTCGGCGAGTAGTACGACCGCGAGTCGGCTGCAACAGATGCGGGATCGTCGCTTGTCAGGCGTCGGCGTCGGTGCCGGCATGGCGAGCGAACGACGCAGCTATGCTGTTGGACTGGGCGGTTCCGCGGCTTCGACTCGCTCGACTGCGTCCACGGCGGCTCCATCGCCGGTGGTGAGCTCGACGTCGCGCCTGAGTACTTCCGGCGCCGCGACCCCACCGCCGTCTGGTCCGCCGAGTGTTCGACGCACTCCTTCTGCGACGTCGACCGCGAGCTCGGGTGCCACGACGCCGTCTCGACTACCTCTGGACCCAGCGGCGCGGCGTCCTTTGTTGAATCGCCGTCCATCGTTCAGTACGCCGTCGGATGACTTGATGGAAGCACGAGCGCGGATCGCCAAGCTGGAGGAAGAACTGGAAGATCGCAATCGACATGTCGAGCAGCTGAATCAGAACCTCACAGCGCTGCGCGAGAGTCATGAGCGTGTGGGCACGGAATCGCGTGGGGAAACCCCTACTGAGCCGGCTCCGACGCCTATGGAGGTCGAAGACTCTGGTGAGACGGACGAGTCCGTGTGGCTCGAGAAGATCGAAGAAGTGCGACAGGAAGCCGAAGAGCACGTGCGTAATGTCCGTGCGGAGCTGGAAGACTTCATCGCCCAATTGCAGTCGGAACACGAAGAGCTCGTGGACGAGTTGCGGCTCGAAAACGCCACGCAGAGCTCCGAGATCAAGTCGTTGGAGGCCGAAGTCGCGCAGCAAAAGTCCCGAATCGCGCAGTTCACCACGGCAGAGCAGAAGAAAGCGGAGGAAGTGGCGCACGCTGTGGCGAAGACCAGTGCCGGTGCACGCAAGGTCGAAGCGCTTGAGGCTCAGCTCGCGGAGTTCCAGGAGATGATCGAGACGTTGACGCTCGACAAGGAAACTCTGGAGATGGACAAAGAGATTGCCGAAGAGCACGTCGAGGAGCTTCAGGCTGAAATGGAGAAGCTCAAGTCGTCAATTGCCTTGGCCTCTTCTGCGGCGGAGCGAGTGGTTAGCTCGACATCTGCAACTGAACTGGCAGAGGAGAACATGAAGCTGCGAGCTGCTGTGAAAGCTTTGCATGATCGTGGTGCGGAGGAAAAGAACGAACTCAACAAGAAGCTTCGTCAGCTGCAGCGTGAAAACGTGGAACTCGTGGCACTCCGCGAAGAAGTGGAGATCTTGACTACAAAGAGGATCAAGTTGGAAGGCGAAGTGGAAGAGCTGAAGGAGCTCCTCGATGTTGCCAACGCATACGAGAGCATGGTGGAAGATTTGACTGAGAAGAATCTGACACTGGGCGAGAAGGTCGCAGACTTGGAGACAAGTGTCATCTCCTTGGAGGCGCTTAAGGAGATGAGTGAAGAGATGGAGCACCAGCACGTTGAGTATGAAGGAGAGCTGAATCGCGAGATCGAATCGCTCCGCGCGTCCATTCAGGAGCTGAAGAACGAAGCGGCCGACCAAAAGACGACGGTTGATGACCGCGACCGCACGATTGCGCGCTTCCGTGACGCTATGAACCGTAGTCGAGAAGAGATCAACCAGCTCAAGGCACAGTTGCGTGCAGAGACTGGCGAATTGGAGTCTCTCAAGGGCACAGCACATAGTGCACTCAATCAAACGATGACGTTGCGTGTGCTGGCAGCGTCGGCTCGCGAGAACGAAGCTGAAGCTGCAAAGCAAAAGATCAATGCGGAACAGGCTCGACTAGAGAATGCCTTCCTCCGTGCTGCCGTGCCAAGCTCAATCTTTTCGGAAATGGACCAAAAGGTTCTCCGCGTGCGACTCCGCTTGGGTCGTATCGCTGGCAAAGCGGACATTTTGCTACAATATCTGAAGAAGGATTTGGACGGACTTACTCAGCAAGAACAACAAGAGGAAGGTGCTGCGACTGTCATCGACTCGGAGCGTACGATCCAGCAATTCCTGCTTGGTGAGAAACTCGCTACTTTGTCTTGCCAGGCAAAGGAGGACTTGTTCGTCCTCGACTGCCACCTCACAACGGCCGAAGAGTACAACATCACTTGCGGACGCTTGGACACCAACCAAGTTGGGCTGTTAGAAGCGGCTCTTGACAGCGGCTTGATCGCCTTCGCCGATGGATCTCTCTTTGTGTCACGATCTGGTGAAGCGTCAGTCTACAACCGATTGCTCTCCACCTTGGACGAATGGCGATCCAGCCAACAAAGCATGGAACAAGCCACCGAAGGTTTCCCAATGCGTTGTGCGGTCGTCAAGTTCCGCTCAAGAAAGAGTGTGATGACTCTCATGTTCTCATTTGCCATGATGGTGACTTACATGAACACAATGAAGGGATTCGTTCAGAGTCCTGACGTCCAAATCGCTTCAGAGGCAAAACAGGCTCTTACGAACGTGCTGAGCACGATCATCGAAGATTTCGGTGGCTTGCTCAAGGTTGCACAGCAACTTCACCGTCGTGGAGAGATGGATCTTGCCTGGTCCGACGAAGACCTCGATGGCTCGGTTGCTGTGGGTGGTGATGTCGTTGAGCTGATGTACGCGTATGCTGCTGAGTGCCAGACGCTTTGGTCTGTCATCCAGGAGCAATTGTCAGTTTCCAAGCTCCAAGCCGGTGCCTCGGATGAGTTGATGGCGTTTGCCGACCAATCATTGCTTTCCATGCTCACTTCGCTAAAGGATCGACTTGCCTCGATCTTCAAGTCGGTCTGCAGAGGAGCTTTCACTGATGCCGTGACCTCGCGCTCGCGTGACCGCATCGACATGCCAGAGACGCGGGAAGGTCGACCACAGTGGCAGATCCGCGCTCAGGCCATTCACAATGAGCTGCTCAATGCCGCGGGGATGCGCGTGAGCTTGAACGAAGCTAACGAGCTTTGCCAGGCTCTTCACACTCGTGTCCGAGAACTTGAACGCGCAGATAGTCAACACCGTGTCGTGGCCCAGAAACTAGAGAGCGAGATCTTGCGCTTGAATGGTGAAGTAAGTCAAACGACTTCCGAGAAAACGCGTCTCGAAGAGCAGCTTGGTCGTGAGCGTGAGCAATTCCATATTACCTTGGACGAGTCGCACAAGGAGAAGGCTGCGCTGGACAACCTGAATCGCGAACTGCGCAAGCAGCTGAAGCGATCAAGTGACGTTGGTTTGAACATCTCCTCTAGCTCGTCGCGTGGTAAGTCTGCTTTGAACCAGGGTGACGCTGATGCGTTCCGAAAAGCCTTTGAGCACTTGCATGGAGAGCTCCACCGCGCACGTGCAACTTTGGCAAAGGAACGAATGGACCGCGTGCTTGGTCCGCTTGTGCCGACTCGACCAGAAGTCGTCGCAACGCCGTCGGACAAGCTCGTCAAGTGTGCGAAGGAAGTGAGCAAGTTCTCGGCGCATGTCAAGACGCAATTGTCCATGCCTCGTATGGTGGATCTTACCAAGACGACCGCATCAGCTCGTTCGCAATTGGTTACGAAGCAACTCGAACATGCCAAGATGCGCCAGACTCTGGCGGATTTGAGATCGCGTCTCAGTGCTGCGGTGCGTGAAGATGGATGGAGTGGGGACGTTGTGAGTGCGATTAGTCGAGGTGAAAATGTATTCGGCTGGCGGCCACCAGAGATGGAGCGGCCACCAGTGTTGCTTGGCCGAGTGACCCTGCGTCCACCAGTGGATAAGGATGCGATGGAAGATATCAGTTCGGGGTCGCCGCAGCCAGTGCAACTCGTGCTCAATCAAAGTCAAGTCCAGCAGCTCACTCAGCGTCTAGTATGTTGAGCAGAATTGATCTTGCGTCCGAGGTACTTGAATGACAACTTGTGATTGTTAAGCGATTTATGGAGAGGACAGACGTTTAATTCGTTGACCAGCCCTGACTTTACAATCAATCGATGCCTTCACAGCGAATTGCTACATTCGCAAAGAGACACAACAATCGCTAAGACCTTGCGCTGGTTACCCATCGACTTCATGAATACGTCCGTCCCCAGCATTTCTGCGTGGTTTCACCATCTTCAGTTGCTCGACTTGGAGATTCCCAATCATCTCTGCCAAGAGTGTAGACCCACCAATCCATCACCATGCTTCATCGTAAATACTTATACTGTCGAAGTGCGAATATCATTTTTCGCGTGGGAATAGACCACATCGAGAGCAAGTCGCCAAATATGCACAAGGTAACGGATAGTGGTGTGCTATCCTTGATTTCTTAAATGGTCTGCCAACCCGAGAAGTGAACAATCAAGTATATCGTTGCTCGTCGGAAGCAACATCCCAAGTGAAAGTAAACAGAATTCGAGTTTTATGCAATACCGTGTCTGAACAGACTAGCTGTGTAGCGTGTGCACTTGGTGAATGTACAGCCTCTAATAAGGTTTTTGACGCATCGCTTGCCGCTGAGTTACATGCGTGACGACTGCAAAGCCTCGCGGAAGCTTTGGATCATCTTTTCCACTGCCCAGTTTGGGGTTTCAGGTGTGATTGGAAGGTAGACAAGGCTAGGCAAAGACAGTGAGTCGTTTGCTCCGCCCCCAAACCACAAAAAAGCACGTACTTTTGCATAATCTGCTTTGCATGAACAGGATCGTGGACTTCGCCCTTTGGGCTTGGGATGTACGCCAGCTGGGTAGCGCCAGAAGTGACATCAAATCCCTGCGGACAATCATGTTAGTACTTTGACTTGATAAAATTGCACTTGGTTCTCCGTACCTGCTGGTTCATGTGCTTCACAACGCGCTCTGGTGATGGCACAACGACCGGACAGAGCCAGTAGTAGTGGTTCATAGCCTTGTAGCCAGGAATCTACAAGCAGTCGTGTCAAAGAAGTGTAGCAAATCGGTTATTTGCTTCATAGTTCTTACCAGAACGTTTGGCGTGTCTTGGATCGCAGCCATAAGCTGCTCACTCTTGCTCCTGGACAATGTGATCAGTTGTCAGTTCACGGGATGTACTTCCAATATGATCGATCTCCACGTACTTTCGCAAATGAATGTAGGCGTCATCAACATCAGTAAGACGGCGATGGAGCAGACCAAGCAAAGGCATCGATGGGCGGTAGCGGATGAGAGACACCAGCTCCCCACCGCTGAAGCCTCGAATCGCGGCGGTGATCACGCTGTCGTGGTTGGCTACAAGGTAGTTACAATGAGTTAGCCCTCGTCAACGCAGCCTGAGCCTGAGCCGAATAGCAACTCACCACCAACAGCCCGGCAACCATGGAGAAGCAAACCGTACAAAGCTGGAGTCGAAACACCGTGCAAGAACCCGTACTTCACCAGACGCTTGAGGAAAAATGTGGTCGAGCGCGTTGGATAGCTGTTCGAACGGCGACATTAGCCACAATGCCTCGCCATAACGAGCGCAACAGACTTACCGAGACTCACGACGCTTCATCTCCTCCAAGATCGATGGGTTCTTGACACGGATCATGGCACCACCAAATGCAGTCGCAGTTTTGATCGTACCGAAACTGAACATGGACACGTCGGCCCCACGTTCCCCCGTGTAGTCCATGCCAGCGAAGGCTTGCGCACAGTCTTCGATGACCATCAAGTTGAGTTCCTCAGCCAAGTCGAGGATCGCTCCAAGCGGGTGAACAGTGCCAAAGATATGAGCAATCATGATGGCGCGTGTTTTCTGTAAGCAAAAAAGCATGGATCCGTCAAGACAACTCGCGGCCAGGAAGATCCAGTGAGGCATACATACGTCGGTGACAGCACTGCGCAGCTTCTCTGGGTCAATAGCAAGCGTGTCTGGGTCCAAATCGATTGGGACGGGCACGAGTCCATGGTATCGGACGAGGTAGATCATATCCGGGATGGTAATGGCACTACAGAGGATCTCACTACCAGCAGGCAGCTTGAGCACCTGCAAGAGCAGATCAAAACCCGTACTACGATGCAACATGACCATATTAGCAATAGCATTTGCAAGCCAATGCAACCGAGCAACGTACCGCACAGACAGAGTGACCATGCTCTGTCCCGTGGCATCCCAGTGCGTCGCGATCTTGCGCTCGTACTCCTCACGCTGGCCTTCTCCGAGCGTCATGCACGACTTGATGCCCGAGAGGATGTCTCCGTAAGTCACATCGAGCTTCTTACGTGGAAACACAGCCCATGGCAAGTTGGCCGAGTAGTGTTCCAACGGACCTGGTCGGCAGCGGACATTCATCAGCACGGTTTGCATCTTCTAGGCAACCTCAAGAGCTAGGGAACACACCAAACGGCTTGAGATGCGCAGCGGAAGCTAATGCGAGTGTCGAGGGCGGCGTAGAAGACGACGTCATGGTGAGAAGGAGGCGAGAAGGCGAGTGAGCGCGGGTGTCTCGGCGGTTCCGGAAAGGTGGATGTGCCGCAATCTGACGTCAACAAGAGTGATGGTCTCCCGAAAAACCGAGAGTCAGCCAACGGGACTAAACCGGTAGTATACCGGTGCATTGCTGTTGAAGTTAGTCCAGGCGATCGTCGGTCGCCATAGTGACGCCAACATGCGTGGCACGTTGTCACTGGAGGATATTCGCATGGAAGGGAACGACTGCTGCTGTGGATGGGTAACTACACTAACTATTGTAGACGTGAATCAAGAGCTTCTCCGGCTCGGCAGCCTTCTCGAAGATCTGGACGAGCGCGTGGTTGTCCAACCGAGAACTCTAATTCAAATTCACATGCATGCGTGCAAGACATGACACGCGATGCAGCGCATTGTGCTTTAAGTGATCGATAGCCTCGATGTATTTGTTAGGAATGTCCATAGCTTCGTCCGCTATGCACCATAGATATGTTTATAAGAAGGTTGCAACCAACAGGGCCGTGACGCAGGACGTCACAAACGTCGTCAACACTCCGTGAGTCCGCATGATCGACGCTTCTCCAGAATTTGAAGATGGCGATGGGGAGGTTGACGTACCGGGTGTCGATGTTTTCGTGGTCGGAGCCGGCGTTGTCCCTGGTGTGGGCACGATAGTAGGACACGAGAGACTCGCTGTGCTATCAGCCGGCCATGTGATCGACTTGAGCGCGGCGAAGCCAGACGGACAGGACGGAAAGTCTTTCTTGTTCGCATCCGCCACGAAACTGGACATAAGTGGCTCGTCGTCATAGTTCGTGGCCTTGTATTGTGTTTGCAGGAACCCGTAATTGGGCATGGTTTTGTAAACACACTTGACTGTGTCGTGGTCGCAGGTTGCCGGAGAATAGTAACCAAGACCGTAGTTCTGACCACCGAACTTCGTGAACGGGTATGGAGCATCAGCCTTAGAGTTGGCGTTTTCCGTCGAATACTCGAATACGAACCCGCCGTTGAACATAGCTCGGTAGTTTTTGGAGTGGAGCCATCCAGCCTGGAGCCACGTCCGCTGAGCTTCATACTCATTCACAGTTGCAAACGAATTACTCAGGCATCCGAATTCGGTCAGCATGACTGGAATGTTCATCTTGTACGTCGTGAAGTCTGACAACAGTTGGTTGAACCCAGCCGCGTTGCTCACATCGGTGACTGCGCCGTCACAGTGTACATACACATTTATACCATACCATTCGGCGTTCTCGTATGTGTCTGACGTATCCGTGCGGCAATTGTAATAGAGGGCGTTGGCGTCGCGGTTGGTGTCAGCGAGCACAACACCAACTGGGATCTTGCGCATGGAAGTGCACGAGTCGATGTACTTGCGCATGTCGCGGATGAACTTCTTCTGACACGGCGCGTTTGTGTTTGGGTCATCCACGACGTGGTTCACTTCGTTACCGGCGCTGAACGCGAGAACGTTGTCATACTTGGCAAACGCACCGATGATCATCTCCCCACGACTCTTCAGCTGAGATGGGTAGCACGTAGGCGCCGCATCCCTGGTGATTGCGCAGTTCTTACAGTTTGCACCCAAGTCCACAAGCGCGTACATCCCCTTGGCACTCAAGGCTGCCATGAACTTGTCGTGGGACAGACTTGGGTTAACGGCATAGAGTCTCACTGCGTTCGCTCCGAGATCGGCGAGATACTGAATATCCGGACCCCAGATATCTTCGTGGTCATCCGTGAAGAAGTCGTAGTTGTTGACGTCGTACTTGGTGCCCGTGTTGGCACGAGGGTAGTAGTCGACACCGCGTACACCAAAGTACTTGCCCGTGACCAAGTCGTACATCTTGTAGTTCTTGATTACGATGGGGTTCGTCGCCGCCGTCACCATTGGAACCGTCAAGCCCAGCAAGAGACCGGACAACAAGGCTAGGAGCTTCATCTTGGTCCTCTTGAAAGTTCACCGCCCAAATGAAGAGTGAGTGACTTAGAAGCAGTCAGTCAGCCACAGAGCCACGTCACGATGGGCATCCTGGCGTCCTTATCCTAACAAACCTCGGATTAGCTCGGATACCCGTTCACTCCGATTGGCTCGTTATTGCCTTCTGACTCGGCTTGAACATGGGTACAGGAACACATCCTATATAGGTACATATACCCACTCACGCAGTTTTCATCCACTAAGATAACATTATTCTAATTGAAGATTCAGTCCCGTGTTAGTAACGATGTGGGCCACATAGCGCGGTGCACGTGCTCCACCATGGTCCACCGTGTCGTCCCCCATGTCGTCCGCTCGGTCCACCAAAGATCCCATCGAAGATTCCATGCGCTTCCCTGTCTCTTCAGCGCCATCCGCCGCGGGCGGGCAACTCCGTCCACTCACTAAACTCAAGTGACTTTCCCACCGAGCGCGGGCAACGCGACCACTTGGCCCCTCGCACTTGGAATCTCCGGATCGAACGGACATTGGGCAATGACGGTGCGGTTTCTGTGTGGATGCTGTGGATATGAGTGGTATTGAGCCTCTTGTGGTGTGTTTGGATGGTGTAGGAAACGGCAGCGACGACGAATGGCGGCAAGCCAGTCACCAAGGCCGAGGAGGTGACCAAGAGTCCTGCCAAGGCCGTCAAGAAGCCAGAAGACGTGGAAAACGAGGAGGGAGAGAACGAAGGAGGGGACGACGAGACGGCGGATGACGACGAAGAGGCCGGGGAAGGTGAGACCGCCGAGGATGACTCGGTGGAGGAGAAAGACGACGATGAGAACTCGGTCGAAGAAGACGATGACGAGGAGGGCAATGGAGAGAAGCAGGTCGGTCTTGCATCTCTGTACACCACGACGTTTGAGGTCAGCGAGATATCACATGCTATTGCTCTGTCCTTGAATCTTTGTGGGATTGCCGAGTCCCATTGATCACTGTACTGACATCGGTTGCTGCTTGGAACAGGACGATGATGAGGATGACGAGGACTACACCTGCGAGGGCGGGGACGACGATGAGGATGGTGGAGATGACGATGATGAGGATTACGAGGGCGGCGAGGGCGGCGATGATGACGAGGACGACGAGGATGACGACGCACCGCCAAGTAAGTTGCCTATGCTCACCTCTACTACATTGCCTCGTGTACTCATGGTTTGGTGGTGATGATCGTAGCCAAGAAGCAGAAGAAGTAAAGCGACCGGGTACACTATTTTGTTAGAGCCTTGCTTCTATGTCCACTGCCGACGTGGCGACGTCTTCAGCGAAACTCATCTGCATGCTCGCACACTTTTTATTCCCAATAAAAGATAAAAAAAAACCAAATGCGTTGACAACGTGCTTTGAATTGACCGTCACAGAAGAGGACGTTTGTGTAAACCGCTTAACCGACCATCGTACGCTTTCGGCCACGCAAACGCACGGCGGCGAGCTTTTGGAAGGTCGAGTCGGCACGTCGAGAGCACGCCTTGTATGCGCGAAGGACCTCTGCTACCAGGAGCTCCGAGTTGATGTGGGTACTGTCAAAGGCGCGCTCCATGACGTAGAGATCAACAGCCTTGTCTTCTGGCAACGGCTGCGAGTTGGCGAGACCAAAGTCGATCACAGTCTGTCAAGAGCATCCGATTAGACAAACGCATTCTTCATTGGAGCGAGTGATGAAGACGTACCACTTCAGTTGCTTCGGCGCTGCTCAGCATCATGTTGGACGTTGTAAGATCCCCATGAACGATATCCGCGTCGTGCATCTTGGCAATCGCGGCGCCAATGCTGTAGGCAAGACGGGTAGCCTCTGGACCATACTTTGGGTCCTTCTTGTACGCAGCTCGCAAGTACTCCTTGACACTACCGCCCTGGATCTTCTCCGTGTAAATGCGGCCATTGTCCTCATCAATGAGGTAAATACACGGCGTGAGGACACCGGCCTTTCGGCACTTCATGATGCATCGCGCTTCTTGGACCAGTCGACGGTGCGAGAGCTTGGTGTCGAGAATAGGCAAGCGGTACGACTTCTTGATGCGCTCCTTGACGATGCACGGCCGGCCCGAGAACTCCGTCTCGTACACTTTCTACACGACCATAACGCCACACGCTCGCTCAGCATACAGTGCCGTAACGTTCTCCAAGCCCATCACCGCGTACTCACCGCCTCCGCGCCCTGGCTGATCAACGTCCAGTCCGTCATTGTCATGGTCACCACCTGATGTGCCGCTCCATTCAACTCCAAGCAGGTACACTACGTACCGCCCACCCTCTCTTGTAGCATATCCTTTAATCCAGCATGTACTGTATAGTATACGGGTACTATACGGGATCGGCAATTAGAGCTGGTCGTCCACCATACTGAAACCAAGCGTGTTGGCGCTCATTGCCTCCCACTGTCGAGTATACGCGCGCCACATTTCCTGACCCGACGTCATGTCGTCGAGGAAACAGAATGTGGCCATGTGCCTTTTGATGGGCGTGCTTCTACTTGACGTGGGACGCGCCACATGGATGCTTACGCCACAAAAGACTGGCACAATCCGGTGTGCGATTATTCGCATGCCGCGGCTTGCTAATTACTTACCCAATATGTTCGAGTAACGGGATGGTGTCGCAGGGAAGGCACAAAGCACGGGGCGCCTGGAGCGAGTCATTCTTGAATCCGACACCAAGGAACAACGCACAAGTCCACCATGTCGTCCAAGATGTGGAGCCTTGTCCTCGCCCTCTTTGCGGCCCTCTTCGCCGTGCAGACTCTCGCCACCCAGGTCGACGACGATGTCGGTTTGACCGTCATGCAGCTCATCGAGAAGCGTGGTTACGAAGTCGAGGAGCACAAGGTCACGACCAAGGATCGCTACGTGTTGACCATGTACCGTATCCCAAAGTCGTACGATGAGACCCAGTCCAACACCCCCGCCGCTGCCAACAAGCCAGCCGTGTACGTCATCCACGGTCTCTTTGACAGCAGCTTCACGTACGTGAACAACTTCCGCACGCAGAGTCTCGCCTTCATGTTGGCGGACGCTGGTTACGATGTGTGGCTCGGCAACAACCGTGGTACGGTCTGGTCGAACGAGCACTTGGACTTGTCCACGAGCGACCCACAGTACTGGGACTTTAGCTGGGAGCAGATGGCTGACTACGACACTCCTGCTATGCTTGAGTACGTCTTGGCTCAGACCAAGCGCCCAATGATCAGCTACATTGGTCACTCGGAAGGTACCATGATTGGTTTTGCCCACTTCTCGAGCAACCAGAAGCTCGCCAAGAAGATCTCGTACTACGGTGCCCTCGGTCCAGTGGCTCTCCTCGGTAACATGCAGGCTTTGCCATTGAAGGCTCTCGCCAACCTCAACGCCGAGAAGGTCCTCCAGCTCCTCGGCAACGGTCCATTTGCGCCAAAGTCTTCTTTCCTCCAGGAAATCATTGGTAGCCACACATGCGCTCTCACGGGCAAGTGTGACAACGTGATCAACATGATCATGGGTCCATCGACGAACGTCAACCAGAGCCGTTTCGATGTGTACATTGGCCAGACCCCAAGTGGTACTTCGGTGAAGAACATTGCTCACTTTGCTCAGGGCATCCGTGAAGACACGTTCGCTCGCTTCGACTACGGTTGCAAGTGCTCGCAGAACATGCCAATCTCGCTCTGCTTGTCGTCGCTCTGCAAGAACAAGGAAGTCTACGGCACCTTCAACCCGCCAGCTTGGCAGCTCGCTGTCATGTACTACCCACGTACGGCTCTTTTCACCGGCACGGTTGACTGGATGGCTGTGCCTAAGGATGTCAAGCGTCTTCGCGATGCTCTTCCATCGTCGACCATTATCTCCCAGAAGACGGTGACGTACAACCACATGGATTTCACGTGGGCTATCAACGCCAACACGCTGATCTACAAGGACCTCATCGAGGAGATGAAGTCGTACGAAGGCAAGGGCTACTAAGTCTTCATAGAACCGCACTCACAACGGTCTCCTACTAGTCTAAACTGACAATAGTAAATGCAATCTATCAGTAACTACCCATCTTTACGCTCTCTCAATATTCACTGGCTAGTAACATTCAGAGAGTATTCACGGTCCGATAGAGGTCACATCTAATGAGCTTCTGCATGGGAAGCGGAAGCTCACCAAGACCAGGGATCAGTGCCAAGAGCACACTCACGAATCTATCGATGTTCCACAGGACGTCTAGAACATGAGGTACAGTACTACGAGGTGGTGTTCGTTGATCGGATACGAAAGACGAAGAGGCAAGCTATGTGAAGACGCTAGCGGATGATGATATCACGATTTCACTGCCTTTAACTTGGGGCATTCACAGGCCTACACTACTCTTATAAGAGCATCTCCACCGCTGGTCCTAAACGCCCTGGTTCTAAATATCTTCGGTAAAATATCCACCGTTTAGACCCAAGAAAGGAAAAAATGTTGCCACCGCAGGTCTATCTTGGGTCTAAACGTTTTGATCCGACCCCCTAGGTCTATCCGAAATCCTATATTTGGTCTGACGGATAGAACCGGTCTATCTTGACTTCACTATCGAGAGGTTAGACCATCACTCCTGGAGGGACGAGCTGGTCTAACATACACAGTAGATTAGGACTAGCGGTGGCTAAACAGAGGTTCTATTGTCGTCCTATCCGGGAAATTTCAAAGTCGGTAGCTCAATTAGGACAAAAGATAGGGCCAGCGGTGGAGATGCTCTAAATACGCTGACGTGAGTCTGCGGAGGTTGACGGCTCAACCCTGTGGGAGCAGAACAGCATATGGCTGCCTTGAAGCTCTATGCCTTTCCACCTATTGCCTCGAACATTTCATTGAGCTTGGGAGTGCTTTGTATGCGCGCACAGAATGGTCCATCAGAACCTGTTATTTCGAATATTTGGTGTTTAGTTATTGCGGCCTTCCATAAATATGGCTTGTAAATACTGTACAAATACATAAATGTGATATATAATGTTACTACACAACATAGTATAAAACTTTGAGTGCAAAATGCATATCAAAGAAAGAGCCCCGCAAGATACATGTTTTTTGGTACTACCAAAGAACATGTATCTTGCGGGGCTCTTTCTCATGGTTCGATCTCCATACAGATCTCACACAGCCGGCATCCAAGTACTGTGGCGAACGCGTAATGACAAGAAACACCGATCGATCGACCCACCTCCAACGAATGTACTCGTTAAAACAATCAACAAAACACACACACGTCATGTCGATCGGAGGAACCTTCAACGAGAATGTCAGCCTGCTCGTAGATCTCGATGTCCTTTGCATACAGCTCAATCATCCACTCCAGTAGCGGGGACGCTCACTGTAACTACGCTCTCACCGAAGAATAATTACTGTCTACTTCGGCTATACGCGATCGCACGGCGTTTGGCAGATTAGCTCGACTTTTGACGAAGGACGCATCACCCAAGAGCATCCAGCAAAATGGCTGGCTGACTAACTAGCCAGCCGCGCCAAGAATAATCGATTCAGCTAGCAAGTTTTGCATCCTATCTAGATACCGTACGAACTGGGCATGCCAGCGTTCGTGCTCTTTTCAGCAACGATATTCTACGTCCTCGGCTCACCACATCGAACGGTGACAGAGTTGATTAGCTTACATATCCATTCATTTCCTAATCTACTTAGCTATTTGGATACAGTTGCTATATGCGCTCAATAGAACTTCACAATCATCGTCATCACGAAAGAAAAAAACAACAACAAAAATCCGATACTGAACATCTTCGCGAACTTGCCAACACATAGCAATGAATCATCAGATACATACAGAATGGCGAACAGATCAGACATAATTCTACGAGATTGAATCCTTCTCATCGACGTTGCTGTCCAATGGTTTGCCCAGCTTACTGGCCAGGAAATACGCCTCTCTTCTCTCAGCAAGTGCAAAGGATAATGAATCAACCATCTCGGCGTTTTCACTCTCTTATTTAGGTTTATGTTGTCCCTTGTAGGTTTAGCCCCATAAGCAGCACTTCCCAGTGATGCTCTCTAGTACAACTATATCGTTCGCCAAGAGATTATGCGGCATTCCACGGACGCCCAAAACTACTTCAACTTGGTATACAAAATACAGGGCTTGCCTGGGCCACACACAATAATCTCTATAATACGGAACGAACAGCTTTGGCTATTTGGTAATCTTCCATTCATCGGAGGGTCATGCGTCATTGGCTCTCCAGGGCTCTCGGAGGCGTAGTTTCGAAGAAAGAGATAGGAAAAGCAGTACACGCCGCGTCCATTTTAACGTCCAACCGCAGCTTGTTTAGTCGCCAATGAACCATGTAATTGGACCGTGACTTCAAAGTCATTCCCACCCAGCGATATCAGCTTTGTCGACGAATTGACGTTGATGCATCATAACTTCGAAGCGAAACGAAGCAGGTGACCAAGCCAGTACACTCACTGGGTGCCGTATCAAGCATTTAGAAACCGCTTCTGTTCAACTGCTGAAGATTAGGATTCCAGATCAGATAGCTCAGACCTATATCTGAAATTCTAAATTCTCACTTTACAGGTATACATTCTAGAACTTTGAGAACGTCTCACCTCAATTGGCGGATATTCATCGGCTGCCATGACCTGTTTGCTATATCTTGAGCTCTTCTCGACGTTCACACGTGTGATAGTGGCGATACATATCTGTTATTATGACGACGCTGTCTGCGGAGGTGCCTGTCGCATAGTACGCCTGCAGGCGACAGATTTTCTTGAGAGAAATAGAGAATCGCGCGAATTTCACGGATAACGTGATGAAGTACAGTGTCTGCTGCCTGGAGGTCCTCGCATGGACTTGCAAAGTCGTGCTGATTCAGCTTGCTTGTTCAATGACGTATAATACGTCTTGCGTAAGACATTGAGACTGCACGCTGGATCGGTAGCTAGAATCCCGCGGCGGACACAATGCTGCCTGGCCACCCGCTGGGTCTCGGTTGCCTCGACTTCCTCCGTCGGAGAAAAGGATGCGAGATCGAACAGTGCCTGATGGTCCGCAAGTTCTTTGAGAAAACATCCACAGCATACTCGCTGACATATTATGTAAGCAGAGTATGCTGCCGATGACACATCATTTTTCGGAGCTACGTTACCACAATTCTTGCTCCTACGTGCGTTGCCCCGTTTTACTCCAGCTGTCGCCCGTTTCCCGCAAGTTTCACATGAACGATGTGAATTGTATCCAGAGGAATCTTGTACCCGTCATGTGGTATGGTGGTACAGTAATCATGGGTTGAGCATCCATGGGACGTAATCATCCATACGGCGCGTCCCAAATTGAAGAGAAGCGCGCCATTCAAAAGTCACACTGCCGCATATGACGACATGACATCCGATCACGAATTTGGCGCGCGTATACTCGGTAGTGGGATAGACACGCTTGAATCTTGAATTGAGCATGTGACTATCTCGCTTGTCCCACACTACACTCGTGCATTATGGTTGAAGTTCGGTGGGCTGTATGTGGTTCAGCGAGCCACGAGGCGTACATCTACAGTGTTCAGGTCAGAAAGACTACTACACACTCTCAAGCGACAGGCTTCTGCACGAGATCCAGAAGCTACGAGACAAGGACACATTCGCTGGTACTGTACTTGATCGAGTTCCTCTCAGTATTTGCAGCAGCTTCTCCCGGCAAGCAGTGACCTCAAATTTATCAAGGTTCCGTACTGATTTGCCTGGATAGCTATGTAATAGAGGGTCAACTTAGTTGAGCAGTACTTCACCTTGATCTCGCTTGCCAACCTAACCGGGCAAGAAGATGCTTTCCATCCTAAACACAGTGAACCCCGGTAATAGTCACCATATGACATCTCATGCACTTGTGCATTTGAGGCATGGGCTCATTCACTATCCCCTTCTTTGCAGCTCAAGCACGAGAAAGGAAAAAAAGCAAAAACAATCCACGTTGCAGAGCCCCGGCACATATGCCAGAGTGCCCTTTGAATGGCGCTCGTCTTTTCAAAATTGGGACCCGCCACATGGATGCTTATGCCACATGGGTGTTCAAGTCATGAGTATCCACAACTTGGTGTTTATTCGGGAACCTCGGCTTGCTCATTTTCCACCATGTGCGAGTATCGAGATGGCGGGCTTTCGCAGCGAGTCATTCTTGAATCCGACACCAAGGAACAACGCACAAGTCCACCATGTCGTCCAAGATGTGGAGCCTTATCCTCGCCCTCTTTGCGGCCCTCTTCGCCGTGCAGACTCTCGCCGTCAAGATCGACGACGATGTCGGTCTGACTGTCATGCAGCTTATCAAGAAGCGCGGCTACGAAGTCGAGGAGCACAAGGTCACGACCAAGGATCGCTACGTGTTGACCATGTACCGTATCCCAAAGTCGTACGATGAGACCCAGTCCAACACCCCCGCCGCTGCCAACAAGCCAGCCGTGTACGTCATCCACGGTCTCTTTGACAGCAGCTTCACGTACGTGAACAACTTCCGCACGCAGAGTCTCGCCTTCATGTTGGCGGACGCTGGTTACGATGTGTGGCTCGGCAACAACCGTGGTACGGTCTGGTCGAACGAGCACTTGGACTTGTCCACGAGCGACCCACAGTACTGGGACTTTAGCTGGGAGCAGATGGCTGACTACGACACTCCTGCTATGCTTGAGTACGTCTTGGCTCAGACCAAGCGCCCAATGATCAGCTACATTGGTCACTCGGAAGGTACCATGATTGGTTTTGCCCACTTCTCGAGCAACCAGAAGCTCGCCAAGAAGATCTCGTACTACGGTGCCCTCGGTCCAGTGGCTCACCTCGGCAACATGCAGGCTTTGCCATTGAAGGCCCTCGCCAATCTCAACGCCGAGAAGGTCCTCCAGGCCTTCGGCAACGGTCCATTTGCGCCAAAGTCGTCCGTCCTCCAGGAAGTCATTGGTAGCCGTATCTGTGCTGCCACTGGTGGTTGCGACAACGTGATCAACATGATCATGGGTCCATCGAAGAACGTTAACCAGAGCCGTTTCGACGTGTACATTGGTCAGACCCCAAGTGGTACCTCGGTGAAGAACATTGCGCACTTTGCTCAGGGCATCCGTGAAGACACGTTCGCTCGCTTCGACTACGGTTGCAAGTGCTCGCAGAACATGCCAATCACGCTGTGCGCGTCAGCAATTTGCAAGAACAAGGACGTCTACGGTACCTTCAACCCGCCAGCTTGGCAGCTCGCTGTCATGTACTACCCACGTACGGCTCTTTTCACGGGTACGGACGACTGGATGGCTGTGCCTAAGGATGTCCAGAACCTTCGCCAAGCCGTTCCAGCAAAGACTATTATCTCCCAGAAGACGGTGGCGTTCAACCACATGGATTTCACGTGGGCCATCAACGCCAATACGTTGATCTACGCGGACCTCATCAAGGAGATGATGTCGTACGAAGGCAAGGGCTACTAAGTCTTCTTAGATTCTTAGATCTCGTCTAAACTGACAATAGAACATGCACTCTATGAAATCGGCATCTGTCTTTATACTCCTCATAGTAATACTGACGCTATCTTACGAGGTCATGAGGAAGAATCAGTTGTATCTGCCGATCGGCAATTGATTGGAAAGCTAAGCTTGCTTCTACACTGGCTCTTCTGGGCTCTCGGCACTCGAACTAGATACCTCCTTCTGAGGCAACACAGAATAGGCATCGTCGTCCTTGAGGCGGTTGTTGCGTAGCAACGCGTGGATGGAACATCCCACCGAGCTTCAGTCACAATGCATGAGTATATAGGAAGCGAGGTACCGTGAGAGTTTGATCGTACCTCACTGCGATCGCGACCAGCATCTCGGGCAGAATGTAGAACACCAAGAAAACAATCGAAGCTGCGAGATACCAGGCGCATTAGTTGTGAGTTGCCGAGACAGTGTACACTCTTCCATCTATGAACGTACATCCAGTTGTGACCAAGAGAATCTCCTGCTCGCCCACGCGTCGTCCGCAGATGCGCACGTGCTCCAGTTCCGAGTCTTTCTTGGTCAGCACAATGTACCAACCCCACGCCACCACCATACAGATCACGAGCTGGATCGGATGGAAGAAGAGCCTGTCAACAGAATACCATGTGAGTCAAATCTCCGTCGCCTCCAAGAGCTTTCATCCAACGTAAGCGCACAGAATGAAAAAGAAGACGAACGCAGCGACCAGCAGATAGTTGGTCAGATAGAAGTTGCCGTTGGCCTTGAGTCGCGGCAGCATTTGGCTCTGCGAGGGCATCGTGAAGGGCTCCGCCTCGCCCAGACCAACACACGTGAACAAGGATCGGACGCTCGCGATCGTGAAACGATGGCGGATCTGCTCCATCACCGCATCCACCGCCGGGCCAAACGTCACGTCCTTGTTCTTGCCATACTGACGTCCGCTGCCGCCTGCGTCCACGTTCTGCGGCGCTACGACCACTGAGGCATCCATCATCCACTCTCCTAGGTCTTCTTGGTGATAGGATTGATGCCCTCTCGAGCCCACGCACTTAGTCGTTTCGTTAAAGTACGAATCGGACATTGGATGCGAACCTAGTGAGTTTTGTGATATTTTGGGTTTTGGAGGAAAAATCCAGAATAGCGACGACTGTACCCATGTCTGATACGCCCAACGGCTCGCAAGAGAACGTTGAAGTCCAGTTCTCGGTCTCTGGACATGCATTCGGTGGCTGAAGGCCTTGCTATTTTCGGGTTCATCTTTTAAAGATTATTGATGTCGTTGATCTTTTGCATCCCTGGCGTCAGCGTGCGAAAATCTCAGACTGAGAAAACGCACACTCGACGTTCCTGGGTCCTCGGTCTCTTCACTTTCGATTCGACGCGCCCAGTGCTAGTAGAATTGGACGATGGCGAACCGACGAGCGTCGTTCCAGATCATGATGGAGCGCGGACAAGCAGCTGGGCTAGCCGTCGACGAGTCCCAGGCGTCGAGTCCACAACAACCGTCCCCTTTGATCACGAAGAAGCCAAAGGATGAAGAACTCGAGGATGACGAGACGGACGACAACAATCAGAGCGAGAACGAAGGCGACGACGAAGGCAATGATGATGCTGAAGACGATCAAGCTTCCGAGCCAGAGAAGAAGGGGATCCGTAGTGCGCATGGTGGGATCAGAAGCTCTATTGAGCCACCGGCAACGACTCAGCGTCTTCGTCAAGAGAACTCGATGCTCAAGAAGCAACTCGCACAAATGGCCAATCAGTATGAGGCGAAGATCCGCCAACTTGGTGACCAACTCCAGAAAGTTGCCAAGTCGTATGACGAGATCGAGCACAAGATGAAGAAGAAGATCGTGATGCTTGAACAACAGCAAGCCGAAGCCAACTCGACTGCCAAGCAGTATCAAAAGCAAATCGAGACTCTTACTCAGCGTCTCCGTGAGATTGAGACTGCCTCAAGCGAAGACACGCTACCCAGCGAACCACCTCGAATGCCTCTACGACGTGGGAATGGCTCACCATTCCCCTACAGCCCCACTGCTCACGGAAAGCATGCATTTACTACCGCTGTACCAAAGTATGCGGCGAACCAATACCGTTTGACTACGATCCCCTCAAAGCGGCCGTTGGTTGCGTATCCGGTCCCTCCTCTCTATCAGCCAGAAGTTCATTGCCAACCGTCAGAGCCAGAGCATCCACATTCGTGCGATCCCTCCTTGCCGGGGCAAAAACCGGCGCAAAATGGCTTCATTGGATACTGTGCCAACTTGATTTCTTCGTCGATTACGCCATCGAAGGCGTCTATGGCTCCCTCCGCCCCAAAGATGAAGGTCATGCCTGCGTGGATGTATCAGCAGAAGTGCGTGCACGAACAATGCCCTATTTTCCCCATCGAAGACCCAGTCACACTCGAAGATGGTGCTTTCAAGTCGATTGCCATTCCCAATGAGGTAAAGGTCACAGAATCTATCAGCGCAAAAGAACCTGGTGCCCTACAAACGGCGACAACGAAGATCAGTACGTATCTGTCGGCGGCAGCTTTGCCTATCCATGGGAATCCGTCCTTTTGAGGAGCATACTTCATACCTATACAACTCAAGGAGGAATGAAATACACCTTCTGCATTACAAGTTGCGATTTTTAGGGAACACTAGCCACAAAAGCCGCTTGAGACCCACTATCAACCTTGCCACCTCGGTGCTGACCACGGATCTTGTCCAGATCACTTTGTAGTGCGGTATTTGAGGGATCCAACTCGACGGCAGTCGCATAATCGACTTCGGCTGAGGTTTTCGTTTAACCAGACCGGTTAAATCAATGATTTGGTAGGAACGAGGAGAGACACTTACCTTTGTCGTAGAGATGCATGGCAGCATAGGCTGTCCCACGACGTACCATAGTCTTGACTACCCATGCACGGCGCTTTGCTGACCCTGCTGCTGGTCCAACGGCAAAGAACGCAAGCCCAGCACTCGTGTTTGTATCAGTCGGAGCCCCGGGTGCTTGCTGCAGTAACTCGAGGGCCATTGTGCAGTCGTCCACACACTTTTGTAGCTCATGACAACGCAAGAAGCACGCAGCGCGATTTGATAGGCATGCCACGGACTGTGGGTGCAGCTTGAGGCTTTGGTTGTACTCACTGATCGCATCGTCCAGTTGATTCTGCTTAAAGGCTTCGTCACCGCGTGCTTTGGCCTGATCTGCCTGCTCAAGCTGAAGGAGCTGGTAGTAGTCCTGCTGGAGAGCCGAATTTTGGTTGTCCATGGTCAATGCCACACCATAGTCTGCCTTTGCTTCCGTGAATTTGCCCAGTCGACAGAGTGCCGTACCACGACGCACGAGCAGTTTGAGCTTGAGTCGATGTTGCTTGATCAATGGTGTTGCTTGCCCTTCACTATGGTTCGGTGGTGGTTGCGCTGTGTCAGGAAGATACGTGAGAGCTTTTGAGCAGTCTTGAAGGCAACGCTCAAAATCTGCGAGCTGCAGATTACAAGCTGCTCGGTTGGAGAGACATCTAGACACAAGACCCACGGATCAGCGCAGTGATTCAAGACATAAAGATGAAACATACGCTGTCAGTAACTCGTGCTGATCGTCTCCAGCCGCGGTCATTGCTTCACTGTAGGCGTTGGCAGCGCTGCGGTAGTCTTTCGAGCGGAAAAAGTCGTCTCCCTTGGCCTTGAGCCACATTGCTGCCAGGCAAAAACGGGTTAGTCGGGACAATCGCTCCAGGTCTCCATTTGATCTGACTTACGGTCACTCTCGCTGATGTCATAGGCATCAGCAGCACCACGTAGACCCTTGTGTTTCTTGAGGTGCTTGCGATTCTTGAGTAACCAGTCCTCCTCCTCTGCAGCTTTGGATTCACGAGACGGTGTGGGGAACACACGAGGTGTGAACGTGATCTCGGCCGTGGTCGAGTCACGGGGCGCGGGTAGCTCTACAATAACGTAAGATTCTTCTTTCGCATCTGGAATAGTTCCGGCTTTCGTTGGGACTGGAGACGGTTTGTCTTCTTGCGGTTCTTCGTCCGATGAAGTATCACTTTCAACTTGGGTATCATGGTTTAAAGGAATCGACTTCGGGGCTGCTGCAATGTCAAAGCTGCCGTCCGCAGTGAGCTCCAATATCTCATCCACCACGTCCTGATTACTTGGAGGTGAGTCTTTCGCAAACGATACTCGCTTCTTCCGCTTGTTCTTCAGCTTCTCATCTTGCTTCAAAATCGATTTGGGTTCAGGCGCTGCGTCTACCTGGTGCGTCACTTGGTTGTCATCCGCTTTAGATCCTTGTCGCGCCGTGGGTGATCCCACTGATACGTGATGTTGCTTCATCTGTAGGTCCTTGAACGACTCGTACATAGCTCTCTACAGAACCACACGGCACGTAAGTTGATGGTAATCCGCAAGCCCGCGCAGTAACCAGATCTCACCTCTTCTCGCTCCTTCTCTTCTGTCTTCAGATCGGCGAGGATCTGTCGGTTTGTGTCATCCACAGCCATTTGCGCTCGCAATGTCTGCTTCTCCTCTTGATGTTTGCGATCCTTACGCTTCTCTGCGAGTGCTTGTTCTGCTACTCGCTTTCGCTCCATCGACTCCAAGCGGCGTGTTTGCAAGGCAGTCTTCGTGTCCTCCAGCATCAGTTGCTTCCATAGCTTTGGATCCGTCTACACACAACCTCATTAGCTCAATGAAGAATCACATTGGTAAGCGAATGAGTGAGTGCTTGTCATACCTTGCGCAACGTGATATGCAGTACATGTGTCGCAGCGATCCGCTTGACCACGGCTGACGTCTCATCCACCGCCGCAAACAGATCCAGCAGCAGCACATACGGCGGCGCATTCACCTTGACCAGCACATCGCTCACTACAACGGTCACAACGTCAGCCTCCTCCTCCTCTTCCTTCGCACATTGAACCGTGGCCGCACCGTAGAGATCAACATGCTTGAGTGCTGTGCCCGGCAGCTTGATGTGCAATGCGAGCGAGGTCGCGTCCTCTTCCCACGTGTATCGCGGCGTCAGTGGCATGGCTTCTGGCTCGTTTGCCGCACTCTCCACTGTGCAATGACGCAAAGAGTCATTCGTGACCTTTCCAGATACGTTTTTCGGGGAATGACGTACTGCTTAGCTCCGTTCAAGTCCGCTTGTCAACTCGACTAAGTGCGACGTACCCGAATCTCGCCCATGCGAGTCACTTTTCCAGGCGATTATGCACCGACTGTCGCTGTGTGGATGTGGATGGGGGAGTGGTTGAAGGTATGGCACTGTGGGTGACATCCCACCACATCCTCTGAACACCTCGGTTTGACTGTGTTTAACGGAGACCAAGTTGAAAACCTACCCTAGGGCCTCGATCCAAGGTCTCCTGCGTGTCTGAGGTGTCAGCTCGTCTGACTGTGAGTGGTCTCAGGAACGCTGACGCCAAGTGTGCTTGTGTGAGGCTCAAGAGCGTGACGTGTGTGGCAAGATGGAGGCGGTGTCATCAGACGGGTACAGCACCAGGACGCTAGCGTGGGATGTGGGTGGTCTGATGGGATGAGCTGAGGCCAAGTCCGGTGCCCGTTGACTGTCCAATCCGCCATGGATTGACCGGCATAGAGAAAGACCAGAGGACGTCAGTCTCAAATCAGCCACTTGGCCATCATGCAGATGAAGATGTGGAGCCTCGTGCTTGCGGTGCTCGCCGTTGTTTTCGCGGCGACGCCGGCGATTGCCGTCGAAGAAGGCGCCGTGGACCCGGAAGCTGGCTACACGGTGACGCAGATCATCGAAGCTCGTGGCTATGCCGTCGAGGAGCACAAGGTTACAACTGATGATCGGTATGTGTTGACCATGTACCGAATTCCAAAGTCGTACGACGAGACCCAGGCCAACCGCCCAGCCGCTGCCAACAAGCCAGCCGTGTACCTCATCCACGGACTGCTTGACAGCAGTTTCACGTACGTGTCCAACTACCGTACGCAGAGTCTCGCGTACTTGCTCGCTGATGCCGGGTACGACGTCTGGCTTGGCAACAACCGAGGCACGACATGGTCGCAGGGTCACATGGACTACACCCCAAGCGACGAAAAGTTCTGGGACTTTAGCTGGGAAGAGATGGCCAAGTACGACATGCCAGCGATGATCAACTATGTCTTGAAGATCACCAACCGTCCGACTTTGAGCTACGTCGGTCACTCGGAGGGTACGATGCAGGCCTTTGCGGGTTTCTCCATCAACCAGGAGCTCGCCAAGAAGGTCTCGTACTTCGGTGCGCTCGCCCCAGTGGCGTACGTCGGCAACATCAAGTCGCTCGTCTTCAGGGCGATGGCTGAGACTCACACGGACAAGCTTTTTGATTTGCTTGGTGTGGACGCCTTCTGGCCAAAGTCGAAGTTGATCCAGGACATTCTCGGTCGCTACGGCTGTGCTTTCGTCGATGTCGCCTGTGGCAGCATCATCAACGCGCTCACTGGTCCGTCGGACAATGTCAACAAGACCCGCATTCAGGTGTACATCTCGCAGACGCCAGCTGGAACGTCCGTCAAGAACATGGCGCACTTTGCGCAGGGCATCCGTGACGACACGTACCGTCACTATGACTACGGCTGCACATGTGTTCGTACTCTGCCAATCTCGTGGTGCCCTAACGTGCTCTGCAAGAACAAGGAGGTCTACGGCACCTTTGATCCACCAGCCTGGGACTTGAGCAAGGTCAAGTACCCTCGTATTGGCTTCTTCACCGGCACGGATGACTGGCTCGCGACCCCAAAAGATGTGGCCAGGCTTCGCTCGGAGCTTCCTGCGGGTACGATCGTCGCGGAGAAGAGTGTGGAATACAACCACCTCGACTTTACGTGGGCGTTCAACGGTGCTGAAGAGATCTACAACGAACTCATCCTTCAGATCAAGTTGTTTGAAGGCAAGGGATACTAAATACGTTTCGTCGTGTTAATCGGATGAATGTTACTCGTGCTTTTTGATTTTCACGGTGTCGCCATACTGATTGTATCCCATGCGGCGCGTGTGCATGAGGACGTTTGCGAGGACTGGGATCTTGAAGATCACAAACGGGAGAGAGAACAACCCGTAGGCCGTCCGCAACCAATAGAACAGTGCCTTGCGTTGCCACGGCTCGAAAGGGAACCAGAGGATAACAGCGGCGAGGGATACGACAATACCAAACGACACCGTCTCGTACCCACAGAGCTTCATGAGGTACCCACCACGGTTCAGGTGGAGCTGGTTGCCAAAGATGTCACGAAAGACGCGCTGTTCTCGTCTCTCCATGGACGATGTGCGGTACAAGAGCGGATGCTTTTCTTCTGCGGGACGGACGGTGTATGGGAGTCGAAAGAACGCAATCCACACAAGTGCGATCTGAAGGATGAAGAACGACGCATTCCATGGCTGGAGCGCTGGGCCATCTGCAAAACAAGTGGTTTTGACTTAGAACAACAGCATAGTAAATAGATAGCTTGATGAGCGAGGCTTACATTCGCGACAAGACTCGAGCGCGCCGCTCACAATACACTTGATATACCTGGAAACTCCAAACGCAACCGAGAAGAGTCCCAACGAAACAAACTGGGCGGCCTTGAAGCCGACAATGAATTGACACAGCTGGTGTTCATCCGTCTTGTCCTTGATCAGGAAGAGAAAGAGCCACCATAGCTGGCCCACGACGGGAAAGATACCAATGCACCCGTATATGATCCACCATGGGTCTCGAAAGCACATCCAGATGGACTTGTCGTGAGGGAAGATGTGGTAGAGGATGTGGCCACGCAGACGACCAAAGATGGACAACTATAGTACAAGGAGCCAAAGCATTAGAAACTGTGCCTCACACAGTGCGCATCAAAACCATCTCACCTGACGGACACCATCAGCAATCTCAGTCAGTGCTGGTACAGGTTGTGCGGCAGAGTCCTGAGTGAATAAATCCCTCGTCTTCCGGAAGATCTCGACTTTGACGTCGGGCATGAACTGATCCACGGCAAGATCGATGTTCGACTGCAATCAAGCCCAGTTAGAGAACGACTTTTGATAAAGTAGTCAGCGCACTCCAACATACCTGGAGGTAAAACGGCATGTGGCGGTCCTTGAGAGAGTGCTTCAGGCGATCCGCCACCACGTCAAGCGCTCGTTCGAGATACTTGCGCACCGTACGCTGCATCGCGCCTTGCATTTCGTCCTTGGTGTCCATCGCGAGGCCATGGAAGCGCTTTCCCGTCGAGCGGATCATCGAGCTCGTCGACTGGACGATGCCGTTCCATTGCGAGGCCGCATCCGCCGCAAGACGCGTCGCCGCCAGCACTTGCTCGTCCGGGAAGATTTCAGGAAATACTTGCTTGTACTCTCTGGCGAAATGCTGGATTTCCCACACGCGTAGCTGCAAATTGGGATCCGACGGCGCCATGGCGGTCGCCAGCGCCGTCTCGCCGTCGCCCTCCGTCGTCTTGGACGCCTCACTCGCCGCCTCTTCCTCATTTCGCGTCTCCTGTACCTTGCGATTGCACAGGTTCCGCCAGAACTTTCGCATTTCGATCTTTTGCTGCGTCGTGAGCTGCAAACTCTCCATGGCCTGGAAGAAATGCGCCGACGAGACGACCATTTCCGCGGCCTCTTGCTCACGTCCTTCCTGCTCCTCGCGCTCTTGGAGGAAGGAGAAGACCACGACGCTCGCGGACATGGCCGCCACGCCGTAAAAGAGTCGCGTGTGCCACAGCAAGCGGCTCATACTCGTCGCGGTCGTCGACGTCGAAGGAAGGTATTCCGTTGAGCGTTAACCTAGAGCAGAACCTAGAGTGTCCTGGAAACGGCAACCTGGAAAACGAACCTAGAGAACCAGGTTGAACCGCACTTAGTACGTCAGCGCCCCATTTCGAAGGTGAAACGGAGGACGGACGGAAGAAGCAGCATGAGTGCGACCAACTACGCGCAGGAACTGGCCGAGATCGGCGAATTGATCGAGAAAGCGACGGACGCAAGTCTCCATGAGCCCGAGTGGCATCTCAATCTGCTCATTTGCGACACGGCCAACTCGAATGCGGCCATGTACGTCCCTCGTCAACGGGTCAAAGAGCTCTTTGTGGACTGATTTGGATGATGATGATGATAATGCCACTAGGTGCGACTCGATCGTGCGTGCGTTGCATCAGAAGCTGCAGAGCGGCTCGCCACGCACGTCGCTCATGACGCTGATCCTCGCGGAGACGCTGGTGAAGAACGGCTCGACGCCTGTGCACACGCAAGTCGGGTCGCGTGCGTTTCTCCAGGAAGTAGCGGGCTTGACGGACGGGAGCATGGGCTTTGACGTGCAGAACAAGGCGTTGGAACTGATCAAACAGTGGGCGGATGCGTTCGGTGGGAGCTCGCTGACGGCGTTTCAAGACACGTATCGCATGCTCAAGATCCAGGGCGTGGCGTTTCCGGACGTTGAGAACGACGTGCCAGTGTTCACGCCTCCAACCTCAGTGCCGAGCGGAAGTATGGCGAGCGCTGCTCCTGCGAGCAGTGCGTCCCGACCTTCGACACGAGAGCAGCAGATCGCCAAGCTCCACAGCGATCTCCGGGTTGTCTCGGAAAAGATGGAGTTGTACCGCGACTTGAAAGCTCGCGGAGAGACGACCACGGAAGCTATGGAGGACGTTCTTGACTTTTTACGCCAGTGCCAGCCGCGAATGAACACCCTCATTGAAGGCGGTATCATGGGCAAACTCGACGAACGCACACTGGAAGACTGCTTGAATGTGAGTGGGCTGCTTCACTCAGTCAACTTGGCGGAATATTCATTTATATCAACTGCACAGGTCAACGACAACTTGATCAAGGCATTGGATGACGCAGCATCAATTCAAAGCTCGGGTGCGGCTCAAGGAGATCTGATCAGCTTTGAGTCTCCCAAACGCCAGGCAGCAGCACAGCCAGACTTGCTGGGAGATTTTGGAGAAATGAGCCTCAACAGCACCCATGCCCCACCAGCTCCTCTACGAACAACAATGAACTCTGTGAATGACGGTACGTCGTTTTTATAACTTAGGTGCCGACTCGAGAGAGGGATTAAGCTCTTCTCGACCCTGTGTGCAGACTTCGACAGTTTTCTAAGTAGCCGAACACAGCATTCACTGTGAGCGGGAGTGACAGGATGCATTCTTATATTGAATCCACCACGATTTGATCCTATTGAGTGCGAATGTATGTCTAGTTGACCGACATGTCTTTTGTCGTTGCCTTTGGTGCTCTCTGCGTGATCCATTGGTGCTCTTCAGGCGATGCCTCGCGAGTTTCTGTCGGATCGTTATATGACGCGACGTGCCCAGTAGATGGCGTGAAGATGCCGTTACCAGCGTCATAAGTGCCGAGTGGTACGACACGGCGGATACCCGTATCAAAGTAGTTCAGCTCACCAGCAGGTGCGATCCCAGCTTCTGAAATGGCTTCCGAGTGGTAGCGTCGATCTCCTTCGGAGCAGTATGGCCAGTCTTGCGGAGCATATTCCAGACCGTCAGAAAAAGTAAACGTGCCGTCAACTTGCTGTGTCGGTTTATGCAAGACCGTGATGAGTCATTCTGATATCAAGTATATAGCACGACGACCGTACCTTGCCGTTCTCCCAGGTTCCCTCCAGCTTTCCCTCGTTAAAGAATAGAGTTCCCTTTCCATGGAATTGGCCATTCATGAACTCGCCTTCATAGCGATTTCCATCCGCGAGTTCAAGCGTACCGAATCCACAGAATCGCCCGAATGATCGCCCACCAGTGTACTACACACAGTACGGTTGGCTTCTGGAAAAGCGCATATGGCCATTCATGTACAAACCTTTGCTTGTAGAGCTTCCATCTCTTCCTGCTTCTTCTAGTAGCTTTAATTCTAGACTACCTTCGCTGAGAGGAATGCAACACGCTATTTGTGGCAATCAATTCTTGGAAATGAAGCCAAATGGATCGGGTAGCTCTGAAAAGCGAGGCTGCCCTGGTGATTTCGAGTCTTTCCGATCGATGTTTTTCTTGCTTGAATCTTTCTTTAGTGATGCGGTATTGGGCGGGAGTATCGTAGATGATTGAGACGATGCTGCGGCTGCCGCGCGAGGAAAAGCAGTCGTACTAAGCACCGCGTCATCTCCGATCATCTTAGCTTCGATTGCATGCCTCAGGAGGCCAATGCGGTAGAAACTCGCCTCGCAATAGAGCTCTCGAAGCGTCTCGATGGCGTCGGGGAGCGCGTTGTCTCGAAGAAATGCGTAGATGAACTGAAAGATCCAAAAGTCGCGATCAAAGTAATACGCATCTTCTTCGAGGCACAGTTTGGGGAGCTTGGGCTTGGTCGTACACAGTTGCGCAAGAATCGAAAAGCGATCGCGAGTCCAGACCTTCACAGTCGACTTGAACAGCTACCCGACTCGCGTCAGTCTCTGGGTGCGTTGATGAGCTGACATAAATCGTCGTACCTGTCCCCCGACGTTGAAGGCAACGACTTCGCTTGCTGGAAGGAATTGGAAGCGCTCCAATACGAGCTTCTCAAAGCTAGAACATCGACGCCATGAGGTTACGTCAGCTCAGCGCGGAGCATCCCCCCATGAGAGCGTTCCACGCGCACCTCTCGCGCTTGCGATTGTATTCTTTCTGCACTTCCTCAACTGCGACCCACTCGGTTACGACTTTTTTCTTCTCATCTTCAAGCTACACGCCAATCCAAGGAAAGATCCAGGCCAGAAGATGCGCTGGGGAGCTCTTCGGAGGGTACACTTTTTGCTGCGTACGCACCTTTTTCTCTTCAGCTTCGATCCACTCCCACTCGCGTTCGAGCTCTCGGCGAAAGTATTCACGCTGCATCACCCTGACGACCCACTTTGGGAGATCCCTTCGACCTCGTGTGATTAGTGTACCTAGACCACCGCATCCTCATGATCCGAAACGAACACGTCCTTTGGGAGACGTGGGGTGTATCCATTTTGCTCTTGGCTTTGATTCAAAATTCGAGGCGATGCTATCTTGCGCCAAGGATATCCTATTCTGTTCTTTTGTACTCTACTAGATACTCTCGTCCCTACCGTTTATGCATGTCGATGAGTGTTTTATGCGGTGTGTCTTTGGTGCTTCGAAAAAAAAAAAATGGGTTTACCAGCCCACGGTCATGGAACCCACGTCTTCTTCTTCATCCGAGTCTGAACCGGTGCTCATGAGACCCAAGGCTTGCTGGAACACATCAATCGACTTGTCGTGCTCACCACGCGAATGCAGGATCTTGCCCAGCAACGACATGGCCGAGTAGTTCTTTGGATGGATGTCAAGGGCTCGACGAACTGCCATCTCGGCATCGTACGACTCCTCAGCACAGTGAAGCGCCCTTGCCAAAGTGTACCACACGTCAGCATCACGGGAGTTTAGATCCACCGACTTTCGCAGCTCGACAATCGCACTAGTGTAGTCTCCCTTTTCAAAGAGCGCCAAACCGAGGTAGTAGCACGTCGCCGCAATGTTCAGAGTGGTTTCATCGAGCGCTTCATCGCCATCTTCCGTATCAGCGTCGTCTTCATCCTCAGTAGACGAGATCTTGTCCGATGCCTTGGCATCGTCATCAGGAGCAACACGACGCACATCCATCGTACTGGAACCGCGGAGCTGAGCCACCAAACGTTCCTGGAGGTGCTTGTCCTTGACAGCCTCCTGGAGCATTCGGTTACTCTCGGCGATCGCCACATTCATTCGGTCCTTGTGCTGCTGCAACTCACGGACGTGAGCCTCCAGCTCGCGCACCTGATCCTTCATTGCCTCCACGCGATCAGTCGAGTCCATCTCGGTGTGAGCTCGAGGACGAGCACTACCAGAGGAGTCCCTCTGATCATCGTCTTCACTCACAATAGACGACAGATATGTCGAGCCAATCGACTGGGAATGCACCAAAGAAGCACGTTGCGGAGTTGCATTGCTGAGATCACCGAACGGCTTTCGGTCAGCAGCCATCTGCGTGTGGAGATCAGACTGCGTCTTTTTGACACGGTTCTGCGACGAGTACATGTTGACCACTGCCGATGGCGGCTTGCCATGCTCACGCAAATCGTCGTAGCACATGATGCACACACGCTGAGGAGTGTCAAGACCAAAGTGGTAGAGCGGCAATCGACGGTTCGAATGCGTCGAGCAGACCGATAACCCGCAGTTGCGACAATGATGCCGACTCTTGAAGTAGCTAAACTTGAGCTGGCAAATGTTGCACTTCTTGTCGAGCTTCCATCGTGGCGGCAGGTTGTGCTGCATATTGCGGCCACCCACACCGTGAGCTCGCACAACGTTGACATCTCCACGTCGTTCGGTTTCATTCGATCGGGCTTCCACGCCGATCGTCGTCGAACTCATCGGTCGGAATCGCGAAGGACGAGGAGGCGCACGACCAGAGTTGCGCATGTCGTCTTCCATGTCCTTCAGGAAAGAGATGGCTTCCCGCGACAGACCGTACATCTGCGCGAGTTCCGCCGCGGTCTCGCCTGACGGTGTTTCCTCGCAGACAGATTCATCGTTCTTGACGACGAGAATCTGCAGCACCTCGATCGGAGCCTTGGCCTTAATCGCGATATGCAACGGAATCAACCCACCCTTGTTCTTGAGCATGACGGCGACGGGATAAGCGTCCACCAGCTTACGTACCACACGAGGCTGCACATCCCGTGCGGTACACGCCCAGTGCAACGGCATCATCGCAAAGTCGTCACATTCTTCGGCGCACTGTGGGTGCGACATGATCATTTTGTAGAGCATACCCCATTGCGAATTCTCGGCGAGCGCCAATGCCGTGTGTTCCGGACCCATGGCTTCCAATCAATCAAATCACAATCTCGTGCAGACGACCCAAGTTGAATAGTGAGACGTGCTGGTTTGTTCGCGGACGATCGATGGATCTCCCGTGCTCACGCCGCGCTTGTTCTTTTTCCTTTCCTCGCAGGAGCACGTCACCGATTCCTTCCTCGGGCGGTGGTGCTTCGATTTCTGACGGCGTGGCGTGAGTGCGTGAAGGGCTTGAGCTCAGCGCGTCGAGGAAGAGGAAAGAAGTAAGTAGGGGGTGCCTAATGGCGCGGCGCAGTCAGGTACACCTCACCAAAGTGAATGTCAGCAAGAAAGATGGGACGGTCTGAACACTCGGTCGTGAAGAGGTCCAAGAACGAAAAGCTCACCTCGCGAGTGTTTCAATCACCCAATCGTCAGTGCCAGTGTTTTGGACCTCTTCCAGCTGGTGCCCGAATGTTTTAAACATCTCAGGCGACAGGAGAGTGCGACATCTCTTGCATACAGAGTCTACAAGAGTGGCAGAGACGCGAGACGCTGGGTTGAAGCGAGGGCAGAAAGTGTTTAAATCCCCTTTCGGCGACAAGCTTTGTTGCGATCACATTATCTAAATTTTGAAAAAACTTTGGAGAGAGAGAAAAAAAAAAAAAAAAGCAAGATGAACGAGCGCAGGATTTTTGTTTTCCTCAAATCCTTGTCTCCACATTTCGTTTTCGTGGTGTGCGCAGGAGGGGTGCGGAAAGTGGTTGAAAGTCGCGGTATTGCGGCGTTGTGGCGATTTTTTCGAGAGCTACTGTCGCGGACGACTCGTCTGCCTTGGTCAGTTCGTCGATGCGAGCGGTTGGTCGAGAGAGCGTGGGACCTCTTCGCCGAGTGAAGGCCAGAGGCAGGCCAGCTGACTGTGTGGAACCACAATAGTCCCACAACCCCACAAGTGCGTCAGATGGATACAGGTGCGCTCTAAGTGCGCGTGACGCATGGCCTCACGGCCCAGGAGCACAGGAAGCCCCAGGGGCACTCACGTGCATCTGTCACAGCAAGAAAAAGCTGAGAATGCGCGTCTCGTTCTGGGTTTCTTCTGCGTCAGAAGATAGCCGGTGTCATGCTGACACCCAAGAAGAGCTCGATGGAGAA